>CAJQZP010001376.1:3065000-3665000 GCA_907164705.1 Parnassius apollo
ATCTGCAAACCGTTTCGAGTAACCGTTTATGATGATAACGGTATGAGTAACAGTTACAACCATAGAATACTACATATACACAATAGAATGGCTGTCAACCTTATTTTGTAGGAGGTTTGGCGTCGCCAAACCCGATTCGCTGTGTTGACAGACTGAATAAATTTACACATTTTAGACTTTTGATTAATGTTCAAGATCATCATAAAAATATCGTTTAAATTTTAATACATATTTATTTGTAAATAGGGTGCAATTTGGAATTTTCTAAATAATTTGCTTGCGAAATTTGGAAACGATAGTAACGTTAAAACACATCTCATGATGACATTTATACGTGTGAATTGACGTGTTACTGACAGTTTAGTGGCTACGCGGGCTCCGCCCACTGCTCCGTTCTATTATGTATGTATTATAGTATTCTATGGTTACAATTATTGTAGCAAATACTATCTGTGTAGTGTAGTATAGTGTAGTGGTGGTGTAAGAATACCCTCTACCCCATATCGTCACGTTGGTTTCGTAAGAGGTGACAGAGCGAAATGAAACCGGAGATGGACAGTTACGTATTTCAGATAACAAGTCAAGTTAATAAAAATCTGCGGTTGACCGCTTGCCAAGTTAGGATAGTTTCCTTGTAAGGCAAATATACCCCTATGAAGTAATCCTTGGGAGAGGCCTGGACGGGTACTGTAATGGTGTCATAATGTTGTTTTAGAAAGGAGCTAGACAATACTCTGGACAGGCTTCTAAGCCTGGTTTAAAAGAAACGTTTGAAAGTCTTTTAGCTGTATATATATTCAAGGGGTTAAGGGGATAGAGTAAGTCAGCTTAAATTCTAATTTCGTCCCCACTTGCCCGTGCGTCGTGTGCTTATGTACCGACATGTTTGTAATCACTAATACTGTAAGTAGAAAGGTCGTTAGACACTTATTTCATTAGGTTTATCATATTTATGCCTGTTTCTTAACGCCAAGCCAGTCGCTTCTTATTTTTATTACGGTTATTTCCCATTTTAATTTTACGTCGTCCTGTTGCGTAATGTATATTCTGATCGTAAGCCACACAACCTCCCCGTTCAAAGGCCGAAGCGAAGTGACCGTGCGGCAGGAACCACTCTTCAAAAGGCCGATAGTTTAGGTAATTTCTTTTTACAGTGAAAATAATGGTATTTTAAAAAAAAGTAAATAACATAAGCACTGCTTTATAGTTAGTTCAGTTAGTACGCAAAGTTTCATGATCTTGTTTAAAGTATTTTATGAATAACAGCGGTTTATTGTTAATTTTGGAGGTAACTTTGGATTTTTTTTCTATCGAGAAAATTTTACGAAATCGTGTTTTGGTCTAACATAATCCTTAACATTAATCCATCAACTTTACCATATATTTATTTCAAAGTTAATGCTGCAATATTTTCGGCATAACGAAGGATCTTGCTAAGCCATTTGAGATTATATTTCCCCTTAAATTCCGCAAAAAAAAAAAGACCAGCTTGTGTGTGAAGACTTTTAGTCGTAAATTATGATTTTATTAAAAAGTAAAAACAATTCAAAGAACTTAAAATAATTAAAGAAGTCGCTGCTAAGATGCAGTGAATAAGTAGAAGAATTTAAACCCCGGCTACAGAACAGTTTCTAATTTGTGATAGCATAAAGAAATATGCGCCTTCGGTCGAAATTGATCAAAAGAAAATCAAATATTATATGTAACGTCAAATAAATTGTCGACAAAATTGCTTCGGAGACGAAAATATCGTGTAATAATAAAATTATCTGAGCCATTAGGTGTAGCGATATTCGGAGCGAGTTCATACAAACGCAATAAAATTCGATAAACATATAAATAGAGGTATTAGGTGAACGTCCACTTAAAATTTACATTGAAATATGCCAACCAATACAGTTATGACACTTACTGTGTATTTTTTTCAGTTGTGGAAAACAGCCCATTACAGACTATTAACTAAACCTACAATACCTCAGTGTTGAAACTTTTTTTTAAATATATTACTTAACGTCGAAGATATTTTAGGTAGGTACTAAGGTAACCTTTTATAGTATTCTATGAGGGTAGGTACCCTCCCTATTATTTTTGGATTCATGATGTCAAAACAACACAAATAAGAAAATTAAGAACTAATGGCCAAATACTCAACAAACGCTACTCGATTTTTCACTCTCGTGGTGTCACTGTCACTTTGACTTAAAGTAAGCAATATTTTTGTAACTATAAAACACAAAATTTAATATACTTATTTGTTTAAAAAAATAATACATAGGATTATTATTATTGTTACAGTAATACAATAAAAAAAATTAAGTCTCTAGTAATACCTATATAAGTCAATGGTTGCAAATGAGAATATCTAGTTAAGAGTGGCAAAACAACTATATTTTATTTCTTAGTGGTTTATTGCCCATAATATTTACTTACCATCAGGTGAACTGTGATTCTGTTTGTCGGCTTTAATTGTATGAAAAACTAGAATATAGTTGACTATAAATACAATGGTCTATAGATAATAACATTACAACTCTTAAACGTTTAGCATCGGTTAAGTTTATTCACTCAACAGCAGCGCATGAACGGGTAACAGCGAGGACTGGTCCATACCTGATGACAGCAGTTTCTCGGGCAGGGAACCATATGGTAAATGTGGCTCACCGGAGACAGCGGCTGCGGGATGCTGGACGTCCTGAGCATGCTCAGCCGACGCCGCTGTTCGGCCGTCAGCGAAGCGCGCCGACTCCTGGCGAGTTCATAGTCCGACAAATCAGCTGAGGCATTGCTCAGGCGTCGAAGTTTTGGACGCAGCATCATTTTATCATCAGAAGCGTAAAACAAAAATATTAATACTATATAAAGGCGCGAAATAATCAAATGCTAAATGCTAAATAATATCGGTAAAATAACAACTTAATTGATTAATTTCGTTTTGAGCAGTTTAATTCCCCAAATTTTATGAGGTTGTCAAAACTTTATATAATTCTGATTTATTGTTAACAATATTAATACATACTTAAAATAATAAATACATTACAGCATTTACATTAAGCAGTGAAATATAAATTAACCCGATACTTAGTACAAATTTTATTCAGATTTACCAATTATATAGATAGGTATAACTTAAAGACAAGAAACTATTAAATTGTTAGATAAAACGAACTAAAATAAAATTGCCTTGCATTCACACCCCTAGCCCCTTCACTATTCATAATCATAAATATTTAAAAAAAAAAAGAAAACTTGTAAGAAAACTGCTATACTCGTATAAGTATTTTCTTAGTGATAAATCAAGCACAATTTAAAAACTCTTTCATAAACAGAAAGTGAAATATTGAATTAAGATAATAATAAAATATTTTTAATTGACTTTAGAACGAAAGAAAAGAAATCTATAAGAGACATTTATTTCACAAACGAAAACATTTCGTAGGTAGTGCCTTAACTACAAGAGCAAAAGCCTATAAAAATTACTCTGTGAAGCCAACTAATGCACAATTCACAATCACCTTTTCCTCTCCATGTTACTTAATTGATTATTTATATAAACAACATATTGATTAAACACGTCTTTAACGCAATAGTATGGAACTAAATTTTAGAAGGAATTTATTTTTAAAATTCGTTCACTAAACATTCGAAATTACGCGGGTTCTAACGACGCTTGTCTGGGACCACCGGAGTGACGGAGCGCGGAAACAAGGAACGTAGACTGAGTGAGCCAAAGCACACATCATATGAGTTGGCGGCAAATAGCCGTTGCACAATTATCTGTCTGACATTTAAAATTGGATCAGACGCGCGAACATTAGCGCGGTTGATGACATACCACTTTCCCCTTTATTATTGGGATAATTTTTGGCAAACCGGGCTTTAGAAATTCTATATTGCTCTTCATAACAAGGCTAAGATAACAAGACAAGAAATAATAATTATATTAAATGTACTGAATTCTAAATAATTAAATAAACATCAACTGTAATAGGAGCCGTGGTAGCTCAGATGGTTAACGCTCGCTGTAAATATGACAGAACGCGAGTAACCCGGGTTCGATCTCCGCCGGCACTAATGAAATTGTTAATTGCAATTTTAAGTGCTGATTTACCACGTGCTCGGCGGTGAAGGAAAACATCGTGAGGAAACCTGCATGTCTGAGGAATAAGAAAAAAAAATATTTCGAAGACCAACGTCACCACGCATTGGGGCAGCGCGGCGGACTACTTCCTTGCCCTAAAACCCTCTCAGAAATGAGGGGAGGCCTGTGCCCAGATGTGGGACGTATATATGCTGTAACTTTACTTTACAAGTATAATAATAAGAAATAAACATACATATTATAAGAAATAAATTTTTAAAAATAAATAAATAAAAAAAATCATTTGAGACGATACCTACGATACATTTGGAGTTTGACTAAAAGAGATATTGAGAGCAGCGTCCATTAATTACGTGAGATGTTTAAGGAAGGGTGTCAAACTGAACCTCACCTAAACTCACATGGGGAAGAAGAAGGGTCGCGGCAAATATCACGTAATTTTTTTCCGCAAGAAACAGTGTAAAAATTCGAGAGAATTGGGTTAAATAGTAAAATATGGCTAAATTATACACTATACCTAATATCTATCGCGATTACTATAATTAAGCAAATTATTTTTTTAATTAAATTTAACGCATACAAGCACAAATTACCGTATTTACACCAAAAATACGCATTTTGAAAAATCCCACGGGATATTTGGGTGGGAGGGGCTGAGGGTGTCGAGCCATATCTCACGACATCTCGCCAACGGGAGTGGGACGGTAAAAATCGCAAGAATCGCCTTACGTTATTAATGGATCCCCAAATGGCTGCCCCATCAGCTATGGTGGGTACTTTATTTCATTTTTTATAGCGTTACAGCCTATCTAAGGTCCACCGCTAAACATAGGCGTCCCCTAGATTGTCATCATTGGGGGAATATTATTCATTGCTGGCACGCTTGGCTGGCAGCTTGGCAACAGCAGTTTTATTAGTTTTTAGTAGATATTAGGAATACGCTGCTGCTCATCTCCTGATTTGTTTCCAACTGTCGCCTATTACGACACCCACTGGCCGATAGAGTAGTAGTAGTAGTAGTAAATATTCTTACGCAGCCACTACACGGTCAATTCTTATACGTGGTAATAATAATAACAAACGTGGTAGATTAATTAATTTAACTTTAATCTTATACGTGGTAGATTAATCAATTTAAAGTTAATATTATACGTGGTAGCTTAATTAATTTAACGTTAATCTTATACGTGGTAAATTAATTATTTAACGTTAATCTTTTTTTAAGAATATTAACAATTCTATAAACATTACTAATATTCCACCCCTTAACCACTCGTGGTAAGCTTAAATTGCTTGTGTTACGAGTGGTTCACGCCAATACGGATTCGATCCCACGCCCTTTTTTGAGTTCGCGGTCCGCGCTCTGCCATTAGGCTACTGTCGCTTCAAAAATCTAGATTTGAACGTGATTTGTACGTATTTACAAGTGTAAGTGTTTAAACTAAAAAGGTATAAAACATCAGAAACATTATTATTAAACCCTGTTGCAAGTAAACTTAAACATCTAAGTATAAAATAACTAACTAAAAAATAACATACCTAAAAATGCAAATTATAAACTTAAAAAGTAGAAAAAATATTTAAAGGGAACAACACTTATTTTAGATGGGTAATATCTAGCCAGCATCTACGATACCGTACTCCGTAGATTTCTGTTTGCTTTTGAGTTTAGAGAGAATTCAAAAATTATAAATATCCTTGAGTAGTTCTTGTTAGTGTGTAGCGTAAATAAAATAACAAATGTTTATATTGGTTACTATGTTTACTTAAACATCATTGGTCGTAGCGGAATCTCCCAACGTGAAAATATATAAAACGTGTAAATAATTGAATTTTTATATAAACATATGAAGATAAAAATCTTTATTGGTCTGTAAATAATAAGAGATCTGAGAAGAAAGAGGTCGCCTTGAAAAAAGGACTACAGAATTTTGAAGGCGGCAGAGTCATGCTGCTGCTATATTACTGGTATAGTTCTAGCACGAATGAGTCGGCTCGACCGGGGAGGACCACGCTCTCACAGAATACCAACATAAAATAGCAGCTTAACGCTACTGTACTGGTAAGTGTAGAGAACCAGAGAACCTTTTTACTGGAAACGAGGCATTCCATCTTAGTCTTCACGTATTACAACTTGGTTTAATACTCAAAGGTGACAACGCATCTGCATTTTGATTCGTAATCGGATAGATGTAGATGTCTATGGGTCACAGCAACCACTTAACATCATACTATAAAAAAATCAAAAAGATACCATCAATTTTAAAAATTTGGTTTATATTATGATGCGAATATATTTTACTAGCAGAGCTATTTTTAATAAACGTTTTATTGAATAAGCTAATACCGATAGTTTTATTAAATCGCTGGATCTACTCTCGTCTCATACATACGACATTCCTAGATTTATACTTCGCGGCTGGAAGTACATATCTAATTTCTTTAAACAAATCAATTTAATTTAGTACCTAAATAACGCAATGTGCACCATAAAAGATAAATATTTTGTATTTTATAGTTACTACAATATAAGTAGTAATTTAGCGTCTAATTATTATCTAAATCCTTACACTAGTCCTGATAAAATTGGCGCAGTAGTTTCACAATGAGAATAATAATTGTTACGAGTCTGGATGTTTGTTGTTGAGAAATTGATGTGTGTAAGCCGCCTAGACAGTCACGAGAAAATACTAGTGTGGAGGTAACGTATTAAAAAATGATGTTTATACCGGAGCACTTGTGTAGTTTTCATTAATAGTAAACCTATTTTAGTCATTATATCAATGATAATATATGAGTAGCTATCTGCTGGTGGTCAGGTTTCGGCCAAAACTACCAGATGAAAATTCTCAAGACTAAATTAGACTGTTTTGACATAACACTAATGGACAATTAAAAAATCACTCACCCTATACTCTATGTAAATTTGCTTAATTTATTCTTATTTTGAAATCATAATCGCAAAAAAGCGTAACACAAACATGTAACAAAATGCAAAATTACTTATGACAACTGCATTAATTTGTTCTTGTTTAAAATTTGGGATAAATGGCACAGTTTCTAAACAATGTCAGTCTTCTGATAAATGGTAAAGAAATAATGTTATACAAAATTTAAACATTAAAGAACTCAAAACCTTTCCTCCCAATTTTTTATCTCTGCAAACACTTTATTTACTGGAAATAAATAATAACCTGCCACAATGTTTTGAAAGTAAGCATAAAAATAACATGTAGTTACCACAGAAATAATACATTTATTTATATACTACCTGGCCCCGCAGACAACGTGCTGCCCTTTTTGGTTGGCGGCGGGACGGGTTTTATTTCCACACACTTTTCTATAGATTTATTATACGTATAAGTAAATCCTTTTTAGGACAAATAGAAGCATCAGCAGCCATAATAACATTAAAATTATAAAAAAGGAAAAACATAACCCTTTTTTAATCTTCCGTTAACTAATAAAAAGTTGCTTATATGTTATAAACGGTCATTTACTTCCTACATACCAAACTTCATGGAAATCCGTCCAGTAGTTTTTTTGTGAATCGCGAACACACAATTTTTCTACAGATTTATTATACCTATGTATAAAGATATAGATTTCAAAGGAACACATTTTAGGCAAAGGATATATATTACTATATTATATCATAAGGAAATATATTACAGAGAATATAAGTGTATTTTATACTATAAACTATACGTAGTTGTGATGACAAATACGCGCGTAAACATTTACATCTCTCCCCAAATAATAACTAGGAAAAACACAACAGCATTTGCTGCTATTTTACGCTGGTATTATATTTATTTATATTTAGCCGTTGGTATTATATGAGCCGTAGTAGCCCAGATGGTTAGCGCTCGCTGTAAATTTCACAGTACGCTAGCAATCAGGGTTCGACCCCGCCGGCACCAATGAAATTCTTGATTGCAATTTTAAGTTTATATGTGGTAGAGCCATGCTGCAATTATATTAGTAGTATAATTGTACCGCGAATGGGTCGGCTCAACCGGGGAAGTACCAGGTTCTCACAGAATACCAGCGTGAAATAGTAGCGTAATGCTGCTGTGTTTCGTATGGTGAGTGTAGGGACCGGAGACCCATTTTACTGGAAACGAGGCATTCCATCTTAGTCCTCACGGGTCACAACGCATCTGTATTTTGATTCGTAATCGAGGATAGATGTAGATGTCTATGGGCCGCAGCAACCACTTACCATCAAGTGGACTGTGTGCTCGTTTGTCAACCTATCCTATAAAAAAGCGTTGATTTACCACGTGCTCGGCGGTGAAGGGAAACATCGTGAGGAAACCTGCGTGTCTGAGAAATAAAAAAATATTTCGAAGACATGTGAAGTTCGCCAACACATATTGATGCAGCGCGACGAACACTTCCTTGCCCTAAAACCCTCTCAGAAATGAGAGAAGGCATGTGCCCAGCAGTGGGACGTATATAGGCTGTAACTTTAACTTTTTTATTAAATTCGTACTGCATCCATTATAAACTAGCATCAGACCGTTAATAGTTAAACAAAAGTTAAAATTAATTGATAAAATCTTAGAGCATACTTATGTAAACCATGCTTATGTATGCTCTAAGCATGAAATCCATAAAATAAATTTTTAAAATAATTCGTAGTATTTCTGTAAATAAGTAATCATAATTCTACTTTAGTTAAGGAGCATATTGATGTCCAATCATGAATTTTCTATTATAATTGTTTTATTAGTATCACTCCTCAGCTAATGCATATAGATATCTACATAATACACAAATAGTCTTGCCGAATAGCTTCTTGTCACCATCGGTACAGTTTCATATTTGCGTCGTCAATTATTTTATTTTATTATTTCCAAATGTTACCAACATTAACTACACGTGCACGTGGTAGAGCCAGGTGGTATAGCCAGCTGCAGCTATACTACGGTTGTGGCACGAATGGGTCGGCTCAACCGGAGTAGATTCACGCTCTCACAAAATACTAGCGTAAAATAGCAGCTTGATGCTGCTTTATTTTATATGGTGAGTGTAGAGATCTGGAGACCCTTTTTACTTGAAACGAGGCATTCCATCCTAGTCCTCTGCATTCTTAATCGAGGACAAATGTAAATGTTTACGGATCTCAGCATTCACTTACTATCAGGTCGTATGTGTGTTCGTTTATCACCCATATTCTTTTAAAAAAAAAACACTACATCTTAGTTTTTAAAAATGCTACTAATTATTATGGAAAAATTTTGTCCGAAATAAATATATAATTATTATTTTAAACCTAGTGTCTGCGCCGAATCCAGTAATATAAACTTTAATTCGTATACGTACATTATCTTTATATTAAATAATATATCTATTATACTACAACTCATAACTAATTATTATTAGTTTATGTTAGTGGTATATAATCTGTACTTCGAAAGTCTAAAACTTGTGTCGAATAAAAATATATAAATCGAGTTTTTTTTTAAATTAAAATTGTTAGGTACTTAATTTTTATTGTGTGTGTGTATGAGCACAGATCCTATGACTATCTCATTTAGTTTCAATATTTTTCAGTGTAATTTTAAAAGATGAATTGTATAGTACATGCTATTAAAACCCGCTGGTTATAATTAAACAATGGCCGCTGCCTTCTTTCTAGCGTCATTCAGATCTCGATATTGTTCTATAAACTACAAAGCCGATCACGTCATCCAGAGATGTACATATGTTTATACTACAAATCAAACCAAGACAATGAATTCCTATTAACAGAAATGGAACAGCACCCATTGTTTACCGGCAACAGCTAAATAAGTTCAAGGAGCTCAGTGGTAAACGCATTTAGTCAGAATGTATTTTACGGAAAGTAAAACTGAAGAAAAATGCAAAAGAAAAGAAAGGACAAGTAAGTTAGTAAACGAGTAAAACCTTGTAGGGAACCTGCTCGTCTAAGTAGAGAGGAAGTTGTTAGAACCATTTTTCTAGTTGGTATTACTCTTTTTCTTTTTTCTATTTCTTTCTAACCTAGGAGTCTGTATGCGGTTGTACCACACGCTTACTCATTTTTCAGTGTTTGCACTGCCGTTTCGGTCTAAATGGTATGGAAAGCCAGTATTACTGCAAACTGTGAGGCATTCCATCTTATGCCCAATTTACATTCAGCCTTTTTGGGCAGGGAAGTAGCAGGGCAGTGGGCAGGGCAGTATGTAAATAGGTTACTCGCGCTGTCACTGCTCATGTCGCTGCCGCTACCCGACGCTCCCTCGATTGTCGGTTTTTCGTGTGGAAGTCAAAGGACGGGCAGCGCGAGCGGTAGTGAGTGTTCACATTCTGCTTCATCGTTCACTTCGCGCCAAGCCCCTGGACGAACGGATGTGCGTGCCGTTTTGTTTTTAAATAAGTACGATCTGCCAAAATGCCTTCTGAGTGGAATAACGAAAATACAATCAAGTTTTTAGAACTGCTGGAATCAGAAAAATCTATATGAGATTTCAACGATAAAAACCATAATCCACCATCTTCTACGACGACGAATTTTTTTTTAACTTGATATCTTTTTAAATTATTAACATAATTTTCTATTACAAGACAGCGCTGACGCTGTGATTATTTCGACGTCTGCCATAGTAGAAAGTCGAAAGCGATGTGAGTAGTAGAGCAGAATGTAAATACACACTCCAGATCTCGATCCTGCTACGGCAGTATTTAGCGGAGTATGGCCGGCAGCTCGATGAGTAGTGGCAGGGGCTGAATGTAAATGAGTCTTTAGTCCTCGCTAATGACAACGCAATAAGGCCTTTTAGTTAGTTGCAGGTATCAATGGCCTTACAATCAATACTGAGAATTCGTTCGTTACTTCATTTTGTAAAAAAAATATCTGATTCTACAGAACGTGGTCGTTTCAATGACGTATACTCCAAATTTAGATTTTCTGATTTGTCGATTTTTTATGTCTTTCGTATTTTGGTCGGGGTGATATTGGTATCTTTGTTCAATAGTATAGATACATATTACATACTCTGCTTCCACAGTTACACAGTGCTGGTCGAAACAATATATATCTATTAAGAATATAAATTAATATTTCTGTAGAAGATTACAATAAGATGAACGGTTAGTGTAACATGATCAGATCAACAAGATCATAGTAATAATGTAGCTACAGTCCGAAATTTGGTCACGAAGGCCAGTCGCAGCAGAGAGTAGCCATTTGCGTAGGACACCAATGATTTATAACTCAGTGGTAGGACAGGCTTATAGTGTGCGAGTGTATACGCAAGCACATGTGCACTTTCTATTTCCTCACTCTTATATTATTTCGATGGGATGGATTTAATGGAATCAAATGAAAAAAATAATGAAATGGATTATGATATCTGGACCGGGGCACTCCAGTGCCAGCTCCATTCACTTGATCGCATCCAGCGCAGAGCGGTTCGAATTGTCGACGAACGAGTTTTTGTGCGCCCTCCTCTCTGCCAAGGAGGGTCGCGTCCGTATACGGCTTAGGGATCATCTCGAGATCGGTAAACCAATCCATAAAGGTGGGATTTAGTGGTTAAAAGTCTCCACATAACCACGCAGCCGGCTGCTTGGTATGCTATGAGCATTCCCCACCTCCCTCCCCCGCTTTCCGGAGGGTTGCCCATATTTGCTTCGGGCGCAAAAAAAAACGATCGGCTTGACTGCCTGGCGCTGCGAAGAGTTGTTGCATCTCTTTTCATATTCTATCGTAGCATCTATCACCGGGAGTGCTTAGAGAAATTGTTCGGATTAATTCCAGCCGCTCAATTTCAGCATCGCACATCATGATAAAACACGCAATACCTTCTGTACCCTCTGGATGATTGGCGATCCACCACTGTGTGGTTTATAAGTTTTCTTCCTCGCACAACTTCATTGTGGAATCACCTACCTACCACCATTGATTTTTCCGAACCAATACGGCTTAGACAACTTCAAGAAAAGAGCCTACTCTTTTTTAAAGGGCCGGCAACGTACCTGCGATTCCCCTGGCGTTACTCAGTTTCACTTATCATCAGTTGAGTCGTCGCTTTGGAATCTGGGTATTCTGGTATTCGGTTAATCAATTAGAAATCGTTAAGGGCAATATGATCACCGTTTTTGATCAAATTGTAGTTCAATCATCATCATTACAGTCTATCACAAGTTCACTGCTAAAAAGGGCTCCCCACACTTCACCACAAAACGCGGTCCTAAGCCACCTGCATCCATCATTCATCACCTCGCTTTAGAGGTTTTTTATAATATTACACGCACTGTTAATGTCACATTAACATAATATCTGCTCGTTAATAATATTATATTGTTGTACTGTCTTATATTTATTATTTACTCGAACACTACACATTTAAATAAAACTAGTTTTATTTAATTGTTCTACCGTAACGTTATAAAACTTCAAAAGAATTTAAGACGAGACCGGAAGGTATTAATTTATTAAAAATCAGCGACCTCCTGACTTTTATCTGGGTAAGATTTTTTTTTTTAGAGAAAAATACTATCGAAAAATTAATAAAGCCACATCAATAGATCTTTACGTGGTAGAGCTATGCTGCTGTTATATTAGTAGTATAGTTGTAGCACGAATGGGTCGGCTCGACCGGGGAAGAACCACGCTCTCACAGAATACCATCGTAAAATAGTAGCTTAATGCTGCTGTTATTCGCATGGTATGTGTAGACAACCGGAGACCCTTTTTACTGGAAACGAGGAATTCCATCTTAGTCCTCACGGGTGACAACGCATCTGCATTATCATTCATAATCGAGGATAGATGTAGATGTCTATGGGCCACAGCAACCACTTACCATCAGGTGGACTGTGTACTCGTTTTTCATCCTATCCTATAAAGAAGGTAGTGTTGGTGAAAGAATATCCTCTACCCTATGAGGTTCCGTGAGTGTCATAAGAGGCAACATAGGTAAACTGAAACAGGAGATGAGCAGCGGCCAACCCGCTTGCCAAGAGTGGCAACTATGGCAAAATCCTCCGTATAAGGCAATCTCTGGGGAGGCCTATGTTCAGCAATGGACTTATTAAGACTGTAAAGAGTGGATAGAATGCAGCTATATCAATTATGGTTGTAGGACAAACAGGTCGGCTCGACCGGGGAAGGACCACGCTCTCACAGAATACCAGCGTAAAATAGCTGTTTAATGCTGCTGTGTTTTGTACGGCAAGCGTAGATAACTGGATACTATTTTTAGTGGTAACGAATCATTCTATCTAAATCCTCAGGGGTGGAAGCGCATCTTCATTTTGATTCGTTCATCACCCTTATTCTATAAAGTTTTCTAACACTTTTTAACTATTTCACAGAGCAAGGTGTAAGGTAACTAAGGTGGCAGGTATTCTCAAATCGCTATGAAAAAGCATGGCAATAATAAAATACATATTCCTTAAGTGGTAGCATTGAAAGACATAGTTATTCCTCAGAATCGGAATCACAGAATCAAAATCATTTATTTCTTGGATCATAGGTACGACACAGACGTTAGCTACATAAATTTCAACTAAACAACAACATAAATGTCCTACGCTGTGGGCATAAGAAATACACATATAGCGTTAAGAATATATACCTGGTTGCAACATTTTCTCGGGCAAGAGACGATGTGGTAAATGTGGCTCACCGAAGACAAGGGCAGTGGGATGCTGGACGTCCTAATCAGACTCAGCCTCCGCCGCTGCTCTGCCGTCAGCGACCCCCGCCGGCTCCTGGTAATGCCGTAGCTCGATAAATCAGCCGATTCCGAGCTCAGCCCTCGTAATAATTTCGGACGAAACATGGCTTTTGAATCTAATTTTTTTAATCTGTTATTGAACAGGGAACAAATTTGTGCCAAAGATTGTACTTAGAACAAATTGTTTCGAATTTGGCCTACAAATAATTATTCCGAGTCTGAATCTAAGTGTGAAAGTTATTGTGTAAACTACCCCCGGGTTACAGGTGAAAATCCTAGTGTGGGTGTAATGTTTTTTTTAACGTAAAAACGAATTCGAAGGTGCACAACTATTGCAGATTGTCGTAATGAAGTACAATAGCAAAAGGAACTCCTAGAAATGACTAAAGACGAAGCCATAAAAGTAAGCCGACCATTGCGTACATTGTTGACGTATGTAACACGTTCAAAACAGAGAATATTAATGAAACAAAATAAAATGTTATGAACGCAAATAATTAACATGATGATTTTGAACTAACAAAAGTCTAAACTATTTAATATAAGTATCAGAGATATAGAGAAGAGAGTAAAAAAATTTTTAAAGAATTTTAGCGAAAATTTATGTAGACAATCCAATGTTTTCTTATAAATTATTGTAAGTCTGTGTAATTAAATAACAGTAAGAAGTATGTAAATTATTGTAAACTAAAATAATTAGCTTTATTTCTATTTAATAATTTTATGAAAGAAAATTTTAAGGAAGTTCTTAAACACATTTTTGTAAATAACATTTCTCTGTTATTTGTTTAATATCATAATTATAAGATTACTGATCAATGTGTTTATTAGATATAATTTTTTTAAATTTAAAATTGTTTTTAAAGGAACTGATATTCAGTTACATAAATTGTTTAAAAATCTAAAAAAGACCTTTTTTATTTTAGAGAATGTTATCGCATTGAACCAAATATACTGTAACGTATTAGTTTACGTTATAAATGTTTATTGAACAACATATAAAGGCATTCAAATATCATCATCTTATTGACTTGAATAACGTTTTCATATTCACGTGTTCACAAAAAACTATGATAAGACTATATTTGATTACAAAACATTCAGTTAATTTTAATCCTATCTTAAAAAAATATTTAAAATCGTAAATTCATGAAAATTTTGAAAAAGTTATCGAAAGAAAATGGGAAAGCCAATTAAAGTTTCCCCCAGTTTTCCCACACGTCACAATCACCTTTTACGCTCCATTAAACTTTATATGTTTGTTTTTAATATCAACACATAATCCCGTAAAACTATAATTAGATGACCGCCGCGCACTATTCAAATTTAGAACGAATTGTCCGGCTAATTTATTTTAGGAAACAGAACTTAAGAGTTTAAACGTTCAAAGTCGCGTAAAAGCACTTGGGACATCGGACCACGCGAGTACACTTCACGAACTAAACCCGGCACCTCGGAGACAGTTTGCCGAGGTGTTGGGCCGCGGCCTTGCTATGTTATATGTCTGACATTTAAAATTGGATTCGAGCAAATATTAGTATTAGCACCAGAATGACATTCCACTTGAATTTTTTTTCAGGGTGACTGAACTCAACCGAATTAATTTATATTGGCTAATCTTTTAATCTGCCGCAAGTGCTAGGTGCTAGTCTAATATTAACTTCCATTATTCGTTAAATTTATAACAATTGAGATCCAAAAACCCTGAGATAATATCTATTGCATCAAATCGACAGTCTTTTAAAGACCACCTCGGCAACTCAGATCGTTTTACCGTGAAATGTTGGCAATCCACTACCGTGCCTTGCTCCATGAATTTCCTGCGAAAATAACTAAATAGTAATAGTTAATTTTAGAACGTGATCATTGTGAAATTTATTGTTTATTTAACGTTATGACTTAAGGCTCATCAATTAAAAACCTTACTGCTTTTTAAACGCTAAACCCATCTGATATTACGGATATTCATGGGTGGTTATAATCATATGTAATCGCCCATGTACACAAGCACGTTTGTCCCCGCTTCAAGTAAATGAATACCAGCTGCTCATATAAATTTTCTCTTTGTACTTGAATGATTTGCCCGTACTTAACAACATTGTTTTAATGTGGTAGGGCCACGCAGCGGCTATACTATGTTTGTAGCACGAATTATTCGGCTTGAGCACGATAGGACCACACTCTCACAGAATACCAGCGTAAAATAGCAGCTTAATACTGGTGTGTTTCGTATGATGAGTGTGGAGAACTGGAGATCCCTTTTACTGGAAACGAGGCATTCCAATTTAGTTCTCAGAGGTGACAACGCATCTGCATTTTGATTCTTAACTAACGACAAAATGTAGATGTCTATGGGCCACAGCATTCACTTAACATTAGGTGGACTTTGTGATCGTTTGTCGCCTTTATTCTATAAAAAAAATATATTGGGCAAGTAGATTGATGTACGCAGAACCAAGACCTTCGCACTGGTAATGCTCCTTATATCTAGACATAATTTTTGATGATTTTTGTGCTGTTAACCAGAAGATTCTTAGAGATTTACAGAATTCATTCATCATCGTCGTTCTAATAAACTCACAAGCCACATCAAAAGCCTGTCCATTAAAAATCCATTGTTCAACATAGGCCTTATCTTCGAATATTATATTGGGTCCTTAGTCCTTATATATGAAATTAGCGTTTTTTCGTACTGACCACTCTGATCTGAAATATCTCCTCTTTGGTTAAGAATTCCAAATTCAAATTTATAAATTCATTTAGCTGGTACATTTGAGTTCCGAAAACAGCCAATGTGTGTATAATTATATGTTTTTTTCTCATTATTTTTTTTTGGGGTCGCTTATTACCGCACAATGGAAAACATGAAATATCGGTATATTTACGTGTACGAGTTCTACCGTGGCACCAACGCTGCAGATACAGCTCGAAGGATTAATGATGTGTACGGTGCTGGTGTCGCAAAAGAAATCACGGTACGTTTTTGGTTTCAACGTTTTCGTTCTGGAAATTTCGAACTTCAAAACCAACCCCGTGGACGGCCGGAGACCAAAGTGGAAAATGAGGAATTAAAGGCTATTGTGGAAGCCGATCCATCTCAATACACTTCAGAGATAGCTGCAGACTTCGGGGTAAGTGATAAAACAGTATTAATCCTCTTGAAGCAAACCGAGAAACTAAAAAAACTTGAACGATGTGTACCTCATGAATTAAGTGAATCGAACTTGCAAACACGCATCGACTGTTGTGTTACTTTGCTCAGCCGACACAAAAATGAAGAGATTTTAAATCGAATTATTACTTGTGATGAAAAATGGATACTGTACGATAATCGGAAAGCGCTCGTCGCAATGGCGGAACCCTGGAGACCCAACCAAATCCTGCCCTAAACTAATTTTTCTTTATTGTTTCCTTTATTTACAACAATCTGTCGCCTTTGAGGGATATTCAGCAGTATGTTTGTTGGTGCTATCGCTGGCGTGCTCGGTGTGTGGCCTGTGTCACATCCTCATTATTAAACAGTAACTGCGTATACGTTCGATGCGCTCTTTATAAGTTTTAGTATGGCGTAGGATTTCCTGTTTCACAGTAGGCCTACTGTGAAACGAAAATTGATTCAGAAAAAGTTACCTGTGAGTGTTTGGTGGACTAGCGTCGGTGTCGTTCACTACAGCTTTCTAAAATCTGGCCAAACGATTGCGGCAGATATCTATTGTCAGCAACTGCAAACCATGAAGGTAGAACTAGCTGCTAAACAACCGAGATTGGTCAATCGCTCTAGGCCACTGCTGCTTCACGACAACGCAAGACCACACACTGCACAACAAACAACCACTAAGTTAGACTAGCTACAACTGGATTGTCTGCGTCATCCATCGTACTCCCGGGGCCTTGCTCCAACAGATTACCATTTTTTTCGGAATTTGGACAACTTCTTACAAGGAAAAAAATTCAACTCCGATGCGGCAGCCCAAACCACCTTCAAGGAGTTTATTGATTCTCGCCCCAAAGGGATTCATTCAAAGGGATCAATGAACTACCTATGAGATGGAAAAAGTGCATAGATGACAACGGTGCATACTTTGATTAATTAAATATATTTTACAAAAAAAATTGACTTTATATTCCTCTCGTACAAAACGCCAATTTCATATGTAAGGACCTATTAATTTCCACACAGTTGCCACGCTTGACAGACGGTTTAGCAGCCCCAGTATTTTTTAGTATTTTAAGCCTTTGACTGCCGTGTCAGTCACTTTATACGGAGTACTGCGTTTAAAACGTGACCGACGGCAGTTTAAGTTGTTACCACGAAGATGTTGCTACCGATTTCCTATTTCATTTTCCTCTGTCACCTCTTACCACACCCGCAGAATGATATAGGGTAGTGAAGGGAAGATTCAAACGTCCACTACGTTGCAGCTATATTATGGTTGTAGCACGAATGGGTCGTAAAAGGGCAGCTTAATACTGCTATGTTTCGTATGGTCAGTGTAGAGATCTGGAGACCTTTTTTTACTGGAAACGAGACATTCCATTTAAGTCCTCACGGGTGACAAAGCATCTGCGTTTTGATTCTTAATCGAGGATAAATGTAGATGTCTATGGGCCACAGCATCAACTTATCATCAGGTGGACTTTGTGTCCGTTTGTCACACTTATTCAATAAAAATGATTGCATGCCACCACTACAGGACAAGCTTGATATCTATTATATATTGCCATATACCAGATCTCCAAAAATCGATTTATCATAGATCTCGAGTCTTATTCGACGATCAATGCATTACACCGCGAGCTGATTAGATTTAGAGTAAAAAAACTTTATTAGTATTATTCTACGTCTCTTCGTCCATAAATTCATTAGAAAGTTTTTATTTAAAATTTACGTCATTCTATTATTTCTTTTATATAGATGTAAGAGTGACACGCGTATAAAGTCCGGCTTGATGTTAAGACATGTTATGACCCATAGACTTCTACATATATCCTGTAGAATGTAAATGCGAACACCTTTGAGAACTAAGATAGAATGTTATATTCTCCTTAGTCATCAATCATCTTTCAAAACACGGCAACGCCATGCTGCTGTTATACGTACGTATTCTCTGTGAATCCTTACCCTACCGAGCAGACGTCTTTATATTTTTAATAGTTTCTGCACAGATATAATAATTTCAGTTACAATACATTTTACGCATGGTTATACCACGTTCAAATTTATTAGTAGTACCTTGATGCCGAAAATAACACTTAAATAAATTATGATAAAACATATGAAACAGATTTTGGTGGCTTGTTAAATAATTCGTCTAAATTATAATCATATATTTCATATTTCGAAATGCTAGTACGTTCAAGATCCAGAATACTTTTATTCAGTTTTCTCTTTATCTCCACCCACACGGCAAATGACTTTTGACAGATTTTTTCAACGAATATACGTAAAACCCTCGAATCTTTGCTTAATGTCGTAAATGTCATAACAAATACCTACCCAGTCTTATAATATTTACTGCCAAATAGCTGCCAAACCTTTAACACATCAAATTTTACGTTTTTTTTTTTATAGGATAGGGTGACAAACGAGCACACAGTCCACCTGATGGTAAGTGGTTGCTGCGGCCCATAGACATCTACATCTATCTTCCATTACAAATCGAAATGCAGATGCGTTGTCACCCGTGAGGACTGAGATAGAATGCCTCATTTCCAGTAAAAAGGGCCTCCGGTTCTCTACACTCACCATACGAAATACAGCAGCATTAAGCTACTATTTCACGCTGGTATTCTGTGAGAGCGTGGTCCTTCCCCGGTCGAGCCGACCCATTCGTGCTACAACTATACTACTAATATAATTGCAGCATGGCTCTACCACGTTTAAACGTTTTAACGTTAAAATGCCAATAAATCCATTAGAATAAAAAAATAAAGTGGCCTTAAACTTGTGCCATAGTAACTATCTGATGGGATTGGTACGCTTAATTTAAAGGACATTAGTGCGAGACGTCTAGTAATGAAATAGAAATAGAAACTTTTTTACTCCATATAATCAATTATAAATAATACTTATTGAAAGTCAATTTTATGTTTAATGTATCACTTCTTCGAAAAATACCTCTGTATTGGAAAGAACCAGTAAGAAAGCGCTTCTTAACTGTGCTCTTTTAACGAAATTTAAAAAAAGAACAGTTTACAATCATAAATTTTATACAATTGACAACAGAACACAAATTAGAAATAGCTTGGTAACGATCATCTCATTCCCAGGGACTATCATCATTCATACTTTCCTATATATTATATTATATTATGCTTTTTTTTTTAAAACTTTGTTTAAAAAGTTATTGAACTTTGCGAAGGTCAAATTTTGTATACTTTCAAGGATTTTGTTGTAAAAGCATATACGTTGCCCCAAGAAATAATTACAAACTCGGTGTAGGCGTAATAATCAGTCGTATGTATTCACCAAAGTGTGACAATAACAAGACATTCTCTTTAATATTGGAGGGGCCCGTGTATAACACTGAGCTTTGAGAGATTTTTACTCTGGTACGAGTCGAGTCTTTAGTGAACTCATAGTTCATAACCGAGCTCTGCACCTTCTGCTGTAAAAATATTAGAAGTCGTACTAGTATACAGAGAGCTAGATAAGAATATTTCATTAGTGTTATGGAATTTTGCTCTAGGGGAATGCGGCTAATTTAGAAATTATTTGTGTTTTGCAGAAGAGGGCCATGAGAGCTATTTATTGCCTAGACTAGTCTATTTAAGCCTAGAAGAGCATAGGCCTACCCCAAGGAATTACACAAAGCATTATCCTAAACCACCTCTATCAATCGAGTTTCAACATCTTTTACCAGGTTGTAATACCACGGGAGCGCCGCTCTACACTTCGCTTGCTGGAACAATAAACATAGTCCGGAGATATTAACTATGTGTGTAGACGCAATAAAACAAAATACCGCATTGAGTACAGCTGTTGGCACTTCTGGTTTTAGCCTTCGTAAACTCGACGATAAAATGTTTAGCCTTTGGATCAATATTTGGTTTTTATTGCAGCTTAACGACTAAAGAGGATTTTAATGGCTTGTCAATCTTTAACAGCCCGCTGAAAATCAGTTTAAATCACAGCGCTAGACCGCCAAACTCATAGTCAACTGTGCAATAAAATGTAACAATGTATGTTTTTACGTGGCAGAGCCCTGCTGCAGCCATGTTATAGTTGCAGAACGAATGGGTCGGTTTCACTGAGGAAGGACCACGCTCTCACAAAATACCAGCTTAATGTTGCTGTGTTTCGTATTATGATGAGTGTAGAGAACCAAAGCCCCTTTTTACTGGAAACGAGGCATTATATCTCAGTCCTCAGGGTTAGAACGTATCTGCATATTGATTCATAATCCAGGATAGATGTAAATGTCTATTATGGGTCGCAGGATTCTCTTACCATCGGGTGGACTGTGTGCTAGTTTGTCAACCTTATTCTATAAAAAAGGTGCCACCAGTGCCCCTGTGGTAGCAGCGTCGATGAGTTTGGGCTCCACGGACTTTCATGCAAGAAAAGTGCAGGTAGGTTTTCCCGTCACGGTTCTTTGAACGAAATCATCCGAAGGGCTCTTGTCTCTATAAATATCCCCTCGGTTTTAGAGCCTTTCGGGATATTTAGAGACGATGGCAAGAGACCCGACTGTATGACTTTGGTCCCTTGGGAGAGAGGTAAAGCCCTAGTGTGGGATGCTACTTGCGTTGACACTTTGGCAGCCTCTCATCTCAAGGGTACCTCTTTTAGAGCCGGGGCGGCATCAGAGGCAGCCGAATTTAGTAAATGGCGCAAATATGAGTCTTTGAGAAATGACTACATATTTGTGCCATTTGCTGTAAAGACTATCGGTCCGTGGGGTCCACGTGCAATGAAGTTTCTAAAGGAACTGTATCCACGACTGGTCGTCGCTGCTGGTGATAAGAGGGCTGGTTCTTTCCTCGCTCAAAGGCTAAGTATAGCTATTCAGCGAGGAAACGCAGCCAGCGTTCTTGGCACTATACCACGGGGAGCAAGTCTTTTTGACGATTAAAATTTTTAGTTTTAGATTTTCTATATTATAGTTTCTTCTTTTATTTTGTATATAATTAATTTTAATCGTAAATATTATAATTTTAATTATTATTTTAGTTAAGTTCTTTATTAAGATTTTTGTAATCTAGATCTAAATTAAATTAAAATAAATTTAAAGGGTGTTTCTCATTTTTCGTGCACATTACACGTCCAGGAGAAAAGTCTTCATTTTTTTATTAAATATCTACATTTCTTATAAAGTAAATCAAATGTAAAGTGGTAACGCTTACGTGCATGTAATATTTACACATAAAAATAACGTAATAAATTAATGATAAATAAAAAACTTCAATAATTCTCACTATCTTCGGTGTCCATTTACTACTCTCCTAAAAAAAATTGTATTTTTAACCAAAAATATAAACATTAAATATAAAAAATAACCATATTATGAAACTTTATTAAAAAACACAACGTTTACACTTAAAATAAATAACGATAACCCCACAATATAAAGAAATTTTATTTCATAAATGTTTATCAAAAAAATTTCTGATTACCATCGGTTTTAGTGAAAATCTAAATTATAGTCCGCGTATTGGCGTGAATGTCACTATACCACCATGCCGCGCTCCGCACAAGTCTCAGCCAGCCAACAAACGTCGTAGAAGGTTCACGCCTGTTCTTGGAAAAAAATATTTACGTGTAAAGTTTCGCGGGAGGTGATTATTCTGGAATCGTCCTCTTACTTCTCGTCCATATTATTAAGTGAGTATTAATGATTTTGTTTAATATGTAGTTAATTATCAATTCTAGTGATTGCCGCCGTAATTTAAAGTAAGCACGAGATTCGTAATTTTGATATTTTTTACGAAACAATAAGATTAGAATAACGAATTACCTACGTCCTCACTACCTTCGTTTACCGTCGTTTTTTTAGCGATTGTGATGAGGTCAAAACGATAACAATTAGAATCAATTTTACGTCAATTTATTATTATTTATTACAGTGCATTATTACATTACAAACCGTGTGGTCGCGAGTTCTAGTCCAACCCGTTTTTTTTCCACAATAATACTACTACGATACAGTTATAATAATAGTTTAATTCATAGTAAAATAAAGAATCAATAATTTTTACTTTGTTTCTTGATGTAGCTTTAAGTTTGTTTACAAATAGTAAACTCACAAGCTAACCTTGTGAGTGTACTTTTTATTACTTTAGTTATTAAGGATGAGCTTGATATGATGAATACGAGCAATATCATATAATGTGTTGTTACAGATTATTAAGAACTAATAATGCCAAAGAAAGCCAGACAAACATTAGAGCAGAAACGAGAGTGCGATCGATTACAAAAACAAAGAAAGTATGCAGAAATTAAAGAAGATCCTGAATGTATGCAGATCTGAAGGCAAAAGAAAGAGCAAGATACCTTAAAAGAAAAGAACAGCAAAAATAAGTAGCGCAAAAGATATGACACCTAGACAATTGAGAGTTCAGAGGAAGAAGTGAAGAGTTAATTCAAAACGTCATTATGAAAGAATAAAGAAAGAGAAAGCTATTCAACAGTTGTTAATAGATAATTCTCCACCAAATAGTGACAATGAAGTACATCCAGCTGAACAAGATCCTCTCACTCAATAAGCTCTAAGCCTCATACCTAATTCATATCTAAATCGTTTGGATTACGGTAATAGTAATTCTTGTCAAGGGTGCCTAAAGAAAATACTTTTCAGAGAAAGGTTCGCTACCTGCATAAAAAATAAATAGGCATTTTGAAACAGGAATAGAAAAAAAAGAAGAAACAGAAAGATGGCATTAGAAAAATGTTGCATAGAATAATGAAAAATAAGAAGAAAAATGAAAATATATCGACTGAAGAAAAAGTAGAATAACTAGTAGAAAATGTTAACACAAAAGCGTGAAGAAATTAAAGAGCGACTAATGTTTGGTGTATATACTATGCAATTAAAAACATAACTTGTAAAAAAAAACAAGTCTTGCAACTCAGTTCTTCTACCGGAAAAGTTGTGAGATCCATGTAATACCAAGTCGGTTAATTTATTCAGTTCCTACTTAAGGGTCCTTCTGTTTTAAGTTATTACGTAATTAGCTAACCTAACAACATTTTATAGTGACCATATCAATGTTAAAAGTCTTTTATGTTTTAAATATATAGATTGACTTGGCCATCGCATGAAACCACAATGTATCTCACAAGTAATACGTATTGTTACGCGCTCAAGTCAACGATACACTAGCGCCATCTAGTGTCAGGAACGAGAGCGAGGGGAGCATTGAGAAAATGACATCACAAATCACTCAACCGACAGCGCCTAGTCGAAACTCGAACGCTCGGTACCTTGCGCGTGTTTACTTGAACATTCTGGATATTTCTTTGCTAATTTAAATATATAGGCGCTGCAAGATGCGATGGGAGTAGACTTGAACTCGGCGACACAAGCGAAGCTTCGGAGCGGAATTAAGTGAATTAGTGTGTTTAATCATTAGTGTTTTAAGTTTTAATTTGTGTAAAGTAAATTAAAGTGTTAATTTAGGTAATTTTATCGGCAATTTTTATTGTCACGAACCCTAAGCTCGTAACAGTATTATATTAAATTAGATTGCTTAATGCGATTGCCAAGTCAATCTATATATTTAAAATATAAAAGACTTTTAAAATTGATATGGTCACTATAAAATGTTGTTAGGTTAGGTAGTTACGTATTAACTTAAAACAGAAGACCCTAGGAACTGAATAAATTAACCGACTTGTTGGTATTACATGGATCTCACAACTTTTTACGGTAGAAGAACTGAGTTGCGAGACTTGGTTTTTTTTACAAGTTATGTTTTTAATTGCACATCATTTCTTTTTGTATATAAGATAGTCTTAATTTTTTACCTTTCCAGTACCTTCTACTTCTTGAGTACCAACAACGTACCTATGTACACCTGTAATACATATACAAGTACACTGGTTCATTCACTGCAAATGTAACTTTGTAATTCTATATATTTATAAGGGATTACAAAGTTATTTATGCAGTTAGTGTATCTAGAAAACTGGACAGAAATTAACAAATGTTTTAGTTTTCCCTTGATTTATACTCTAAACACTAATTGCATTCTAAATTTGAAGCTTATATGTCTGCTAGAAGTGCCTTAGAGTTTTGACGATCGGTCAGTCAGTGAGTGACAAAATTAAGAAAGTTTAACTGGTTACAATTCTTAAACTACTGGTTCAAATTGAATGAAATTTGAAATATACCATATCTATACAATGCATATTTGGTTACTGAAAATTCAGGCTTCTAGTTTTATTGACCACGAAGTTATAGGGGGTCGAAAATGACCTGAATTGCTTCGAGAAAAGATGGTACGGCCGTGCCGCTTTTTTGCTCGACTTGGCGATAATACTTTCAAGAAGTGTTGGAGAAGGGTATAAGTGCTTGAGGAAAAAGGATAAGAAAGAATTCTCTAATGTAGTTATGATGAAAAAGGAAAGTTTAAAAAATATAAACTCTTGACACAAACAAAAATATTTACAGTAAGAGATAAAAAAGAAAATAAGACAGCTAAAAATGAAAACTTGAAAGAGCAACTAATTTTGGAGTTTTTGGACGATGAGGAGATGACTACAATTGCAGCTGATAAAAAAATATATAACTAAAAACCAAATAAGGAAGCAGAAAAGATACTTAACGGACACATTGACTAATTTGTACAAAAAAAATTACGCATAATTCGAATGTCGAAGTAACGTATCAAAGATTTTGTAAATATCGCCCATTATGGGTTTATTATACTATTATATATTATATTTATTATACCCAAAGGAGTCCAAGTAGAAATACGTGTGCTTGCAAAGTTCATATTAATGTCGATTTGTTGATAAAATGTCTTAATACAAATAAAATACTAAAACAATCTAACAGGACGGGTGTTTTAGAAAGCTTAAGTTGCAACGTCTACGATGAAAATCCCTCATCATCCCTATCATTTAACTTAACTACTCAATATCATTACCATAATTTAATTTCTCATTACCGTTTCATTACCATTTTTTATATGGTAGTAATTTTATTTTTATCTATAGGTACAAGGAAGGTAGAAACCACAAAAAGTTGAAGGATTTTATGGATATTAAAGATATTGGAAGAAAAAACGAAGTTATTCGGCAATAAATTTGACATTTACAAATGTCGTGGAATTTGCACGAAATACGCGAAACACCCTAAATTGGTATAAAAAAGGTAAATGTTAACATAGTTTATCGCTAGCTTATAAAAAATCCACTGCTGATATAGGTCTATAACTGCATCAAAACGCATTCATATAAGTGGCTACCGCAGACCAAGAATATATGCATCCTAGCTTATGAAATAAGGCCGCTGAGTTGATGGTTCCCCCAAGGGATAATGTATTATGTCTCACTGACTGCTTTTTATACCAGTACCCTTTAAATTAAACACATCATAATTGCACACTTGCTTAGTGTAAGAAGTAACTAAAAGGTCCAGTCGAACTCCGAGTCATCTCTATGCTCACTACCAACTTATTGTTACTAATCCATATCTTTGTTTAATCTTCTTCTTCTTAATATATAAAAATTAATATTAGTTTGTTCGTATTTTATGCGCTGCCACACCGTTCATCAGAATTGCTGTAAAACTTTGTCAACTTATTGCTTACTACTTACTTGCGCAAGAACATGGTAAAACTTAACTTACACTAGGTGGCGCGCGTATCGTTTTTACAATTTATTTCAAAGTTATAGTTTATTGAACTTCAATGATTTTATTATCATTCCTAATTAAACTTCCCAATTTAAAACGATTTCCACAATTTAACAAGACCTGCGGCAACAATGCGCCGGGAACCATCTAGTAAGTATTACAGTAGAAGTCCGATAATCCGGCACGTTCGGGACCGGCTCGGTGCCGGACTACCGAAAATTCCGGTCTATCGGGCGGTAACTATAAGAACAATAATTAAACTACAAATACAGTATGCAAATATGTATGTATGTACATACAACAAAGTTTATTTTACATTTCATATACATAATGTATGTACATGTACTGTAAAACATATTTCACTTAGATTTAAAAAAGCGAAAAAGAGCTAACTAGCCGACCGCTAACTACGTAATTGTTTCCGAACAATACCGAGCGCTTCCGGATGATCCCGAACTACCCCGAAAACTTCCGAATAGCTCTCGAGCGTTTTTATTTGCTTTAAAGACACACTTTTGGTGAAAACCGAAAACCAAAGAGCGATGACGGACTATCGGGCATTCCGGACTGTTGGATGCCGGACTAATGGACTTCTACTATATATGAATTTCGGGTGTACGTATGTTCGTAATTCTTTTCCTCCTACACGGTTAGACCAATTTTAAAGAGAAATTTGGATGGTAGAGCTATAGTTAGACCCGGTAGGTGGCGCTAATGTTGAAATCCATATATCACTCGTATGCAACCGGTAGGATCGTTAGTAGATAGTAAAATTAATGCTAGATATAACAATCTGTATAAGCGAAATCAAATAATATAAGATCTAAATGAGCAAAAGCAAACCCATTCATCGAGAAGAAGCAGTATATAAAGAAACCAATCTTTTTTCTCTCGTTAGCATTCCCTTGCCCTGAACGTAGCTCGCGTAAAGTTTATTTTTGTTGGGAAAATTATGACCTCGCGGAATAAATGTTGTTAAAAAGCGAGGAAGATTTGTTTTTCAATTACTACATACATATAGGTACGTTTCATATTTATTTTATTGATATAAATTTAGAATAGAACTCATTTGAAATTCTGTCTTATGGTCCCCACACACGGTCAGTTAAAATCATCAGATAAACTGACGTACATCTAAAAACATACCGTGAGTGTGGAATCTTAGATTGAAATTTTCAACTGACGGCAACCCACGGATTTTTTCGGGCGTAATGTTACTACTGTTAAGGATTATGGGGATAATTAAAGATACAAGACTTGGAACATAAAAACGTGCTTTTTATTTATATCTCAAAACAACAACATTGAGAGGATATAACCTCATACTGAACCTTCCTTCACAACCTAGGCAGTGTTGCCATTACAATACAATATTATATTATATTCAATAAATCATTGTTAATTAACAGAAACTAGTCAGTCGAACTGACGTACATCCAAAAACTGATCGTAAGTGTGAAATCTTAGGTTGAAAATTTTAACTGACGGCACTTCATGGTGTTTTCCGGGCGCCCGTAATCCGCTGGCTTCAGGTCGTTTTAATTACTGGTAAGTACTTACTTTCTTAGTAGCTACTTACATTATTTCTATGCTGTTTAAATTATTTATTATTTTATACATTTAGAGAATTTTGTTTGCCGGAGAATAGAGACTAAGGTGACTGTGATGATGTAACCTTCCTGATGATTAAATCAGAAGGTTGGTAAAGGATCTCAGTGATGCTAAGCACAAACATCGTGTTTATTTTTTCAACTCATTTTCAAAAAGGTTCATGAAGACCTAGATGACTGTGATGATATCATCTAGCTGATGGTGGACTCCGCAGCTGGGTTTAGGATCTCAGTGACGACACTCCACAGAACCATTGTGTTTGAACTCGTTTGAAAGAACTCATAAAGACCTAGGTGACTGTTATAATCTCACCTTTCTGATGGTGCAATCCGAAGGTGAGTACAGAATCTCAGTGACGGCGCCAGATACGACAATCGTATTTGAACTCATTTGAAAGGGCTCATAAAGACCTAGGTGATTTTTATGATCTCGCCTTTCTGATGGTGCAATCCGAAGGTGAGTAAAAAATCTCAGTGACGGCGCCAGATACGACAATCGTATTTGAACTCATTTGAAAGGGCTCATAAAGACCTAGGTGATTTTTATGATCTCGAATTTCTGATGGTGCAATACGAAGGTGAGTATAGTATAGTGATGGCACTAGATAAAACGATTGTCTTTGAACTCATTTGAAAGGGCTCATAAGGAGACTGTTATGATCTCACTTTTCTGATGGTCCAATCTAAAGGTGTATGCCTCAGTGACGGCACTATTTTTATATTTTCATTATTTTTAATTAATATTAATTTAATTTTTCTATATTTTTAATTAATATTAATTTAATTTTTAAATTTTATCTGACATTTCTAAACTAAAAATTAAGATTTATGCCCCCCCTCCCCCAAAGGGCAGAAAAAAACACAAAAAAAAGAAAGCTAAACTAAACTGAAGTGTACTTATATAAGTTATGTAATTTAATATAAAACGAAAAATGTATTATTTTATAAAACTCAACATATTTGATTATCAAACAAATCAAATAATTATTTTGTTAATTCTAGACAAATTCTAGACATTTATATTATATTATATATTCTTATTTTATCAATAATGTATAATCTTACGCTGGGGCCACACTTACGAGAAATACCGTCAATTATCGCGTTGATGGACGTTGAATGTAGGTGTGGCCTCGACTTAACGCGTTAATTTGACAATGGCTTTAACAATGCCCTTTGCCGTTTGGCGATAACTTGATTGGCGGTACATCAAAATGATTAACGCATGAAATAACGCGTTGAAGCGGCCACACTACGTTTGTCTCATTGTGCACGATGAGTATAACGGGGTCGCACGTATGGCTATGATGGAGCGGAATAATAAAACAGTTATTATATTTCTTGAGATTCTGCAAACAGAGCCATGTTTGTGGGATTCGAGACTCAAAAGTTCAAAAAATCGTACATCATAAAATGATGCTTTGCGACGAATTATCCAGTTGTTACCTTTTAAAGCAATTATCGAAGAATTAGAAAGACGAGGGAAGAGTTTTTATAGAACCATTTTAAACAAATAAAAAAAAGACGTGTGGCACTCGGGGACTGCCGCGGTAAAGCTATTGCATAGCATTTTGTATCAACTTATGCAATTATAATTATTTATTTATTTTATTTATGCAGTATTTCTCTTTCTTTGATATTAATTCAAGTTACACTTTTTGAGCGTGGTGACCGATAAGAAAAAAACAAATTTTTTTCTTTTATTAAATAAATAAATAATAAATGCACTTTGTTCATTCATATTAAAAACACTTTATACACAAATTTTACAAGTACGGCTATACACTGTTGTACATAAATACCTATACACCTATATACTTTCTCATAAACAGCTGCTTATGTATTCGTCCGATTTCGGAGCAGCTCGTCTCGATTCGTGCGAGCTTCGTAGAGTCGTACAATACGTCTAGTTGCACGCACACAAACACCGTGTCGAAGACTGCCGAAAAGAAACGACGTTAGACAATGCACGGCCTTCGAGCCACACCTCCATGCCCATCGGAGTGGGGAGCGTGAGGTTTTTTCGTTACGGAATTTCTGGATACGGTCCCCGCGCTCAAGGCCCGCGATAGAAGCTATGCAATAGCTTAAAACAATTTTTTTTCTTTTATTAAATAAATAAATAATAAATGCACTTTGTTCATTCATATTCAAAACACTTTATACACAAATTTTACAAGTACAGCTATTCACTGTTGTACATAAATACCTATACACCCATATACTTTCTCATAAACAGCTGCTTATGTATTCGTCCGATTTCGGAGCAGCTCGTCTCGATTCGTGCGAGCTTCATAGAGTCGTACAATACGTCTACTTGCACGCACACAAATACCGTGTCGAAGACTGCCGAAAAGAAACGACGTTAGACAATGCACGGCCTTCGAGCCACACCTCCGTGCCGGTCGGAGTGGGGAGCGTGAGGTTTTTTCGTTACGGAAAATCTGGATTCGGTCCCCGCGCTCAAGGCCCGCGATAGAAGCTATGCAATAGCTTAAAAACAAATTTTTTTCTTTTATTAAATAAATAAATAATAAATGCACTTTGTTCATTCATATTGAAAACACTTTATACACAAATTTTACAAGTACAGCTATTCACTGTTGTACATAAATACCTATACACCCATATACTTTCTCATAAACAGCTGCTTATGTATTCGTCCGATTTCGGAGCAGCTCGTCTCGATTCGTGCGAGCTTCATAGAGTCGTACAATACGTCTACTTGCACGCGCACAAACACCGTGTCGAAGACTGCCGAAAAGAAACGACGTTAGACAATGCACGGCCTTCAAGTCACACCTCCGTGCCCGTCGAGTGGGGAGCGTGAGGTTTTTTCGTTACGGAATATCTGGATTCGGTCCCCGCGCTCAAGGCCCGCGATAGAAGCTATGCAATAGCTTAATAATAAGTCTTCAAGAAGCATTAAAGACAACGCCGTTCAATGGCGTTGAAATTTAATGATGTTGAATGTTGAAGTCTCACTTAATCGCATTAAATTTAAAACAATAATTGCTGCGTTTATATGCATTGACGTTTCCCGTTTGTAGCCCCAGCATTAGCGCGTTCGCTCAACGACGCAGCGAAGACGATGGTCACGCTGCGGTGAGCTAAGCGTTGAGATATCGACTGTCGATATTATTTTCAATAAAAAGTTTTAATTTTTTATTTATTTTTGCGTAAATCATTTAATCTACCACTACCCAATCTACTGTACTTTATTTACATACGCTATATTATGCTTTAAATTTTTCCCCAGTTTGTTTATTTGCTTATTATCTTAAAAGAAATGATATTTTGTATAGAATATCTCTGTGGTGTCTTTTGAAATTACTATAATCTACGAAACTAAGAACTATTTTACTAACTGTGTATTTTTACGGGAAATTGACGTCAACGGATTGTTAGTCCGGTTTTATCGTTTAAATGATGGTTTGAAGTGGATTTTGATACGTAAAAGTAATTCGGTTTTTTATATTTAGTGTTTGCGTATGTGAACTGAAGAACTGAGAAAACGACGAAACAAGTACTTCGATGTTAATATAAACCTCAAGTGATTTTGATCGCTTAGGTATCTTATGAACTTGAGTTACTGTCGTCATCGACTGTCTGCTGGGTAGACAGTTTACTGCCGTTCCATCAGAAATAGCTGTTAAATATTTGATTTCTTCAGCTACAACTGTAGCATCTGTGCTTCTTAACATATAAAACAGCTGAACATATAAAATAAACGAGTATTTTTGAAAACTGTTACTGAAAAATATTGGTAAACTTAATCGTCTTATTTAAATTAAACAACATAATCTAACATTTTCATTCATTTATAATTTAATTTGCTTAATAATTATAATAAATGAACTAAATGACTGACGATTGTTTTTTTTTTAATAAAGCCGATATATCGATATTTTCTTCAAAATATAAAGCTCCGATATTGACTTACTGTATATTAACTCACGATATATAAAACCCTGATATTTATAATTATCGATATATCGAAAATCCGATATTCTAAAAAATATCAACAGTAATAGTTTGAACTGATCAGTCGGAGTGATCAGTTGAACTAACCGTGAGTGTGGTAATTTCTTTGGCTTAAATTCGTTTGAATTTTGTGTTATATCAGTTCAACTGATGACCATGTGTGGCGACCATTAGAAAGCATTAGTTAATTGCACTAAGAATACTGGTATAAAATATACTAATATAACTGTTCATTGCAATTTCTGGGAAAATATAAAACTTTGGAGACTTTTGAAGAAATAAATATAGAAACACTTTCATTAAATAAATATAATTAATAATACTCATTGAAAGTCACTCTTATGGTAAATCTAACTATCACTGGTTCAATTTGTTTGTTTTGGGAAGAGCCAACAAAAAAAACCAGTGGAACCTTTTTTTAAAAGACAGTTAAAATGATATATTATGTTACACAATTTTAACAGTACAAAAAATTGGCAATAGCTTGGTAGCGATTAATTCATTCCCAGTGGTTAGTATCGTCCATGAATTCCTTGATATTATGAGGACCCTTTGAATACAAACTTCCTTGAATACAGTTTTTGATCTTTGCGGAGGTCAAATGTTGTATATTTTCTTGGATTTTGTTTTAAAAGCGTATTAAATCGTCCTAAAAATAAACTACTGACACGGTGGAGTCGAGTAACTGGTACTTGTTGTTATTTTTTACTACTTTTATTTTTGCATACATACATTGCACGATCGTAAATTTATTGAGAGTCCAAAGTTAACACATTAATTTCTTCAAATTTTTGTCTAAGCGATACTAGGTTTTTAATCATAGATTTCTGTTATGGCTGTTATGGTTATTATCTCTTTTGTAAAAAAATAATAACAAAGCCCGTCAGCAGGAGCAGCGAATTTTAAATGAAATTAGTTTTTACGCATTTTATCGCGTTTATTAACTAATTTTATACTCCCTACGTTTCGAGCACTTTACAGCAACTATGATCACGGGGGCGACTGAGGTGTTCGACGTCCCAATGTCATAGCACACTGCATATATCGGAACAAAAACAAACAAAAATTAATCATTTTAATCTGGAGTAGCACGTGGAATCTTTTTAATTACATAAGTTTTATTTTAGAGGAAAATGATCCATCAAAGGGTATGAAAAATCGACGATAAAGTTTTTGCTGAAACTGTTTGGACGGCATTGAGATTTAGATATACCTGTCACACACAAAAATTAAAAAAAGAAACAACTTTCAACAAAAAAGCTGATTTCGAGCAACTTAATTGAAATGAAACTTCGCATTCAAATTAAATGTTAGCTTTTCATTGAATAAAACTACTTCTACGGCTTATGTCGCGTTCAATTTTACAAAGTGAAATAAAATTATATGCTACGTACCCTTTCAAAGGTGGGTCTTTGTCGCCGAAAAAACTGTGATATGCCACAAAGATACATTATCAATCGCTATTATTTTAATTTATCTATGCACTACACACTGCAGTCCATTTAAGTTCACTGCACAATTCGTTCGCGACTCGACATTAACAGCAAATTAAACAGTGAGGGCTGCTCCCAACTTTGACACCGTATTTATGATTTAAGATGGCGCAGTAATAGTTGATTATTAAAAACTTCTACAGGATGTTTGAAAAACAATATAGTAAATTCTCACCGAACAACTTTACATATGTTATCAATCAATTGTCAAGATTTAAATTTGACATTGCAATTAACTTACAATAAATGTTATGATTTGGACTAATTCATGTACCGTTAAATGGAGTAAATAGAAACCGCGGAGCGAATAGAAACAAATCTGGTTATTTGATAAAGTTGTTTCTAAGTTTTTCAAGATTGCCAAAATAAAGGAAAAATGTTAGCATATAATAAACAGTAGAAATAAACACACGTTTCTGATATGTAGAAAAACCTACAAACAACCTAAACAAATAACCAGACTTGTTTCTATTCATCCTGTGGTTTCTATTCACCCCATTTTGCTCGGTACTTGTTTCACTTGGTTAATTTTGATATTATTAACTTTTAATTAAAATTATATATTTTAACTTAAACGTAAAAATATGTTTTTAATTTTATTATAAGTGAATAAGCATTTTGAGTAGCTTAATTCACCAACATGTTTTTCGGGAAAACCAAATATTTCGGTTTCTTATATTTACGCGAACACTACACATTGAAATAATACTAGTTTTTACGGAATTTATCGCGTATATTTTAACTTTTTAAATACCCGACGTTTCGAACGCTTTACAGCACTCATGGTCACGGGCAGGACTGAGATGTTCAACGTCCATATGTCATAGTTAACCGCGGTTACCATAGTGTCTGTCTGTGTGAAGTCTGCAGTCTGTGAACACGTACAGGATCGCCTCCGTCACTACATCAGATTTGATAGACCGCAGATTCTCGCTAAAGAACACCGATTCCTTCCAAGGATGATTCGCGAGGCTATTGAAATCAAAAAACATCCTAATTTCAATAGAGAAGATGGCTGGGTGCTACCATCTGCTTGGGATCCTATAATAAATAAAATTAAATCCCAACCCAAGCATACAACTGCAAGACTTCAAGATACCATAAGTTCATACTGCATAGATCGGAACAAAAGTTAAATTTTAATCTATGGTAACCGCGGTTAACTATGACATATGGACGTTGAACATCTCAGTCCTGCCCGTGACCATGAGTGCTGTAAAGCGTTCGAAACGTCGGGTATTTAAAAAGTTAAAATATACGCGATAAATTCCGTAAAAACTAGTATTATTTCAAATATTTCGGATAAAACATAGCCTAAATCATGCCTGCTATTGCTTTCTACCTGTTTGAGATATTTCACTACTTAATTTACTTACTTTAATCGATCCACCTCTTCCGGAAGATTTTATTTATTGAATAAAGGGGACAAATGAGCACACACACTACCTTAGAGTAAGTGGTAACTGGTATTCTGCGAGAGCGTGGTCCTACCCTGGTGACCTATTTCGATATTCATTAACGACCTCTGTAATATTAAAGTCAATAATTCTAAGATAGTTTCATATGCTGATGACACCGCCCTTACCTTCTTTGCAGGTACTTGGACTGAACTACAAGAAATTGCGCAAAGTTGCTTTAACGTTACATATGATTGGCTTCGTGCCCTGTACACCCTTACTTTAAACACAGTAAAAAATCAAATTCGTTACTTTTTCTATCTCTACAATATCACAACCTAAACTTCCAGTAAAATTAATAGCCCACTCATGTCATTACCAATATCAACAAGCTTGCCACTGTACCCTTATTAATTCGGTCGACACAATCAAATATCTTGGCATAACTAGATAAAACCCTAAATTTTAAAGCCCACATTGAAGATTTAACCAGCAGAGTCCGTAAATTAATCTTTATTTTCAAATCACTTCGTCACGTCACTAATCAGAGTATTATATGCAACGTTTATTTTGCACTTTGTCTTTCTATCATATCTTACTGCATTTCATGTTGGGGTGGTGCCGCAAAAACTATCTTGAAACCTTTAGAAATTGCACATAGATCAATTTTAAAGATCATGGCCTTTCGACCCATATTATATCCGACAATTCAGCTCTACAAAGATCACAACGTTCAAGTAAAAATACTACTCAGGATGAAGGTAAGGATAAAATCTGCAGTATTCCGACAGTCTACTCTCATTTTGCTAAAAGGTTTTTCTCATATGTCGGTCCCTTTCTTTATAATAAAATCAATTTTAATATTTCTATTTATGAACTATCTAATTACAAATGTAAGAAAGCCGTGTACTCCTTCCTACTAAACAAGAGTTATGAAGAGACAGAACAGTACTTATTAACTAACTAATTTATATTATATTAATATAATTATATTATGAGGTCACACACACACACACACACACACACACACACACACACACACACACACACACACACACACACACAATCTGTAGTACTAAAAAGTTAAGAGCAATTTTTGCTTTCCGATCACTTTTATAAGGGGTTAAGGAACTGAATCTCCTTAATACAGGCTATTTCTTAGTCTAGCAAGGAGAACAAAACGTCACCCTCACTAGTATGTTTGTAATGTATCTCATGTTTTTTTATATGTACTACAAGTTAAAGTTTTTAATAAATTATTATTATTATTATTTGTGCTACAATCATAATATAGCTACAGCGTGTCTTTACCACGTATATTTACTTTAGCCTGGATATATGATTTATGTCTAATGGCACGCAAATAAACCCCTCAGCTCAATGTTAGTTAGTAATTTCGATATTGCGGACATACACTTAAATTTTATTCATCTTTATAAATTGGCTTCTGTAAAATTTGCCATTATAATTAACAATTTTGAGAAGTTAAAATATAAAACTTTAGTTATAATTATATATCGTGATATCGTGTACTTCACTTGGGTGAAACAAGTATAATTAATCGAAATCTCAAATGAAATTTTATTGAGTGGCAACAATTGCAAATATATATTTTAAATAAAAATCGTGTAAACAAAGAGTAAAAATAAATAAACAGCCTGTATATTCCTGAGTTAGTTTCAACCGGTACAGTCCTGCGGGAGCCGAACATAGTTAATTGTTTATAATTCCTACAACACTCCGTAGTCTTCACGAGACGCAATTTGTTGGTACACAACGAATATCATATACGTGTACACAACTGTTTTAAAGTACTCCACAACGTTGTAAATTGGCATTTTACGGAAACGAACATATTATTGTAAGCTATAGTTAGTGAGCTACTAGTACCGTTAGTATGCCTGCCTATGACTACTGTTCTAGTACCTATGAATCTTTACTCAACAATATACATATATTAAGATAAATACTCATATTCCATAATATGTTAGCGGTAAATGCCTAAATATAATAATAATAATAATAGTAATATGGCGTAGGAAAGTGAGGACCCCATAAACCGCTGACGTTACAGTTAAGTGACAAAACTGCTACGTAAGCGCAGTCAGTCAGCGCCTTGCCAAGAAGTGTGAGTGCCGTGTCTGATTAGAATTTAGGGTGCAAAGGCACGTTTGTGCTTACGGCCGCACCATGAAACTGTGCCAGGCCTGGGTGTCTTCCGTTAATAAATGCTCATTTTATGAATGATGGACGAAAAAAGATTACGCAAAAGGCCGTTGCCTGGACATCGTCAGGGCGCACCTGGTGCTGGCGCTGGGCGCCACAGCAAGCGGGCCGCTAGCCGAGCGTGAGAGGCTGCAAGACTATCTAGCAGCCCCCGCATCCATCATCCCCACCAGAAGGTTTAGCGTTGACTGAGTCTTCACAGATTCAGCAAGTGACAACCACCACTGGTTGAACACTTCGCATGCGTTGGACGGCAGAAATCAACGCATACGAATTGCAGACGTATTTTAGGGAAGGATGGGAAGAAATCGGAAGGTTGGCATATCGGGCTCAAATGTATCGCTTTTTACAGAGCTGGAGCCGAGCAAAACCTGACAGACCGAGTTCGGTACATCCTCCGTTCACGTGATGTTAAGTGACAACCGCCGCCCAATAACATCGGCAACACCAGGGAAATTGCAGGTGCGTTGCCCTTTAGAAAGGAGTAAGCTCTTTTCTTGAAGGTCCCCAGGTCGTATCGGTCCGGAAAAATCGCCGATGTTAAACTATTCCACAGAGAGGTCGTACGCGGAAGAAAACTCCTTGTGAAACGTACACTGGTAGACTGCCAAGTATCCAGATGGTGTAGATGGGAGGTTTACCGCACAGTGCGTTCATGAAATTTGGCGGCTGGGATTAATCCGAACAATTCATCAGAGCACTCCCCGTGATAGACGTGATAAAATACGCAAAGAGATGCAACATCTCTTCGCAGCGCCAGTGAATCGAGCCGATCGGAAAGCACTCGGTCGTCAACTATTCGAGCCGCTCTGTGCTGGATGCGGTCAAGTGGAAGGAGCTGGCACTGGGGAGCCCCAGCCCAGAGATGGAAACAGTATTCCATGTTTGCCGAACCTGCACCTTGTAAAGTTGCGGGTGGTGCGCCGGCATGAAACACTGTCCCGCTCTGCTGAACACGGCAAGCTTTTTAGAGGCCAATTTGGCCTTCTCTTCCAAGTGACCACGAAACTGCACGTCACTCGATATGTCGACGCCGAGAATTCCGATACTGACTGAGGCAACGAGGAGAGTGCCTTGAAACTGGGGAGATACGACAAAGGAGTTCTTTTTGGCGGTTAACGTGGAAACTTGTGTCTTCTGAGGGTTAAACTGGACTAGATTTAGTCGCCCCCAATCAGAGACTTTGTTCAGCAAACACTCAACTTCAGACACAAGTTAGTCCTCCACACAAGTTAGTCCTCCTGGTACTCGGAGACGTTTTCCCGAGAAATATTGACACGGCCGGTGTACAGAGCATCACCAGTGCTATCATCTGCATAGCAATTAATGTTGCCGGTTTGCAGCATATCATTGATATGCAGAGGAAACAGCGTGGAGCGGTATTCCGATCAATCATAGCCATGCGTGTGACCACGTTAACGTTGTAAAAAAGTTACAACGTTTCTTGAGATTCTGCAAACATGTTTGTAGGATCCGAAACTCAAAAGTTATAAGAATCGTACGTCGCAAAATGATGCTTTGCGACAAACTATCCAATTGTTACCTTTTAAAACAACTATTGAAGAATTAGAAAGACGAAAATAAGCCTAATGGCTTTTTTATAGAACCATTTTAAAGAAATATATGAAGTCTTCAAGGGACATTAAACATTTAACGCCGTTCAATGGCATCAAAATTTAATAACGTTGACAGTTCAAGTGTAGTTACTCACTTTATCGCGTTAAATTTAAAGCAATAATTGTTGCGTTTATGTTCATTGACGTTTCCCGTTAATGTTGCCCCCGCGTTAGTTTGATGACGCAGCTATACGATGGTCACACGGTGAGCTAAGCGTTGAAATATAGATATCGACAGTCGATATTTTTTCAATAAAAAGTTTTTCTTTTATTTTTACTCGTAAATTATTTAATCTACTACTCTATCTATTGTATTTATATACACTATATTATGCTTTTAATTTTTACCCAGTTTATTTATTTGCTTATTATCTTAAAAAGAAATGTAATTTTGTATAGTATATCTCTATGGTATTAAAATTACTATAATCTACGAAACTTAAAACTATTTTACTTACTGTGTGTTTTGGATGGAATTGACCGTCGACGGATTCTTGCTGCCTTCCTCTTTTATCATTTAAATAATAGTTTTAAGTGGATTTTTTTACGTAAAAGTGATGCGATTTTTTGTACTAAGTGTTTGCGTATACGAACTAATAGACAAAACGACGAAAGAAGTACTTCGATGTTAACATAAACCTCAAGTTATTTTGATCGTTTAGGCATCTTATGAACTAGAGTTACTGTCATCATCGACTGTCCGCTCGGTAGGCAGTTTACTCCCGTTCTATCAGAAATAGCTGTTAACCCTATTCCCATGGTTCCCGCGGTAAAAAAAGATATTTTTTTTTCGAAACAAAGGCATTACTGAATTTTTAAAATCTTTCATCAAAATATCGCAAGTATTTTGTCAAATAAAGATATTTTTGAGCTAACGCTAAAAGAGTTGCAAGAGGAACATAATGATCCTGACGTTATATGTCTCTCCGAAACATTTCTAAGGAAAGGTGACGATAATTATGTATAGTAAAACTTAGTGACTATGAAATAGTATCTTATTATAGCAGGGATAAACAAAGAGGCGGAACTTGCATTTTAGTTCGAAAGAGCTTACTATGAAAAGTTTTGTCCTTTGTAAAAGTTCAGGCAGTGCAACACATATTTGAAGTATGCGGCATCGAAATTACAGCAAATAAATTAATAATAATATGTCTTTATAGAACACCGCAATCAGATCCCAGTCTTTTAAAAAAAAAATTGGACAACTTACTTTACACTTTAGTTACAAAATATAACACTAAGAAGCGCATAGTTTTAGCAGGAGACATATACAGAAATACATTAAAAAAAGGTAAATTCTCTTGTGAGTTACAAGAACTTTGCCACAATTACAACTTCAAAAATCATATCAACGCTCCTACCCGAAAATTATCGTGTATAGACCGCATACTGAGTAATATTCCAAACGCGACAGCAACATATTACCACTCATCTCTAGAACAAAATTCCTTTCCAGTAAAAAATAAGCTAACATCGGCATCATGCTATAACATTTTTAAGAGAGATTATAACTTAGACTATATTCAAAAATTCAAAGAATGTCTACAAAACTTCAAAAATCATATCAACCTCCTACCAAAATTATCGTATAACCACTACTATAATATTCCAAACGCGACAGCAACTATTTACCACTTCATCTCTAGGACCATAACACAGCACAAATGTTAACCTTTCCAGTAAAAAATAAGCTAACATCGGCATCATGCTATAACATTTTTAAGAGAGATTATAACTTAGACTATATTCAAAAATTTAAAGAATGTCTACAAAACTTATCGTGGTATGAAAATGTGGAAACTGACTTGAATAAGGCCTTTACCGCTTTTCACGAATTGATATGCCTTTTTTATTATTTATGCTTTCCAAAAATAAAACTAAAAATAAACGGTAGTTGCACAAAAAAAATGGATAAGTCAAGGGTTAAAAAAAAAGTTCTCGAACTAAACGAGTCCTGCGCTACACATACTATAAACAAAAAAATACACGTAATAAAGTTAACTACTTAAACTATTCAAACATTTTAAAGAAGTGTATTTATAAATCCAAACAAATTGATAATATTAAATATATGAATAATAGTAACAACAAATGCAAGGCAGCATGGAGAATTATTAGAAATGAAATTCATAACCCGAAAGTTAAGGATAATATAGATACTATTAAAATTGGAAAGAACATAATATCTAATCCTATAGAAATAGCTACTGTTTTCAATGATTATTTTATAGATATGGCCACTAATCATACCTCAACACAAAATTTAAATAAAAAATATGCTTTAAGTAGAAATTCAAGAGTGAATTCGATGTATTTAAGACCAATGACAGAAAATGAAGTTAAAATAGAACTACTATCATTAAACAATACCAATTCAGAGGGTTATGACGAAATTAACACTAAAATTTTAAAATCATGTGCTGATAATTAACTAATTTTGACACATCCAATAAATTTATCATTCTCGTCAGCAAAATTCCCAGAAGCACTAAAATTGTCAATTATAAAACCTTTATTTAAAAAAAGGCGAAAAGATGATGTTCAAATTTATCGTCCAATCACCTTAATACCTATTCTGGCTAAAATCTTTGAAAAATATATGTATTAAAGAATAGTTGATTACTGTAATAAATACCAGATAATTAAAAGTGAACAATATGGGTTTCAAAAACGCAGATCAACCTCATTTGCCATGTTTTCGTTAGTAAGAATAATACTTAGTAACATAAACAACAGACAGTTAACAACAGGATTATTCTTTGACCTCTCAAAGGCCTTTGATTGCGTTTCACATAACATATTATTGCAAAAATTAGAGACAATTGGGATCAGAGGACCAATACTTCAGTGGTTATCGTCATATTTAAAAGACAGACAACAATATGTTATCTATGATAAAATAGATAAAAACAATAACTTAACATCTCATTCATCTGGATATAAATATAATAAATTTGGCGTTCCGCAAGGAAGTATATTAGGACCGATTCTTTTCCTATTATATATTAATGATATTGTTGACATTACGAATCATAAATGTGTTTTATACGCTGATGATATTTCAATTATTGTGACTAGTAATAAAAATAATAATAAAATTAGGAATCATGAAGATGACATTAATAATACAATTGACAAATTAATAGAATGGCTTGACGTAAATAATTTGAAAATTAATTTAGATAAATCTCATTACATATAATTTAATAAATCTATCAATTCAAATCATAATATTAAATTTAATATACCAAAACTAAAAAAAGTTACATGTACAAAATTTCTGGGAGTAACGTTAGATGATGATATAAACTGGAAAGAACAAATAGATAACGTATGCCGTAGAATCAATAAATTTGTATATGCCCTTAAAATCGTTAGAAACATTACAAATATTAAGAGGGCAATTGCAACGTACCACGCATACGTAGAGTCTATTCTTCGCTATGGAATTATAATATGGGGTAATAGTACTGACCGAAATAGGGCATTCGTTGCCCAAAAAAAATGTATTCGTGCAATGTGCGGGATGTCGCCAGATATTTCTTGTAAAACAGTATTTAAGAGACTTGGTATACTACCCCTCCCGTCACTATACATTTATGAAGTTAGTATGTTTGTCTTTAAAAATACGTCATTATTTATTAAAGCGCGTGATATATATCCCCGAAACCGACGTGACCCAGAAAAACTAGTTCTAGATATTATTCCTAGAATCGTTAAATACAACAAAAGTTGCCTAAATATGTGTATAAAAATATTTAATAAACTACCTAATGAATTTAAATTATTAAGTGAAAGATTATTTAAGAAACATTTGTTTAATTGGTTAAAAACCGAATGTTATTATGACGTAAAAGATTTTTTAGACTGTAATTAATTAATATTGTTGATTCTGTATTTGCATGCTATTTACCATTGTTAGTGAAACACGATTGCACTAGACAAATTGTAAGACCTTTTTATACCGTGATTCTTGCAAATAAAAATTTATGATTTATGATTTAAATATTTGATTTCTTCCGTTACATCTGTAGCACCTGTGCTTCTTGGCATATAAAACAGCTAAATATATAAAACGACGAGTACTTCTGAAAACCTACTGAAAAATATTGGTAAACATAATTGTCTTATTTAAATTAAACAATAGTTAATAAGAAGTTCTACCTTTTAATCTAGTGCAAGTTATGCATTTATGCACGGTCCGACATGCCAGTGTTCTACCGTTTAATAATAATAATAATAATAATAATAATAATTTTATTTCAGATAACCAAGTGATCCATAAAATTTGTTAGTAAATATGGAACTTATAACCTATGTTAGTACCTAAATCTAATTCTTAAACATAAGCGCCTTATTAACTAAACATAGGCGGTAATATTGCCTAAGGAAGAATGAGTCGTATCTTTCAGCAATTATTCTCATGATGGAGTTGGAGCTATCCCGCACCCTGCCAAGCAACGAGGCTGTTTTCTTTCTTATAAGGGCGTAATAGTCATCTGTACGCACCTTTGCAAACATGCCTGATGCACTGCAAAATCGGGGTAGCCCCAACAAGATCCTGAAGCCATTATTATACTGGACACGTAAGGTGTCGACAGTCCGCTGTGAATAATTCGACCACAGGCTGCACGTGTAGAAAACTTGACAGTACGCTTTAAATAGTGTTATCTTTACTTGTTCACTACACCGCGCAAACCTACGTGCTAACATATTACATCGGACTGCCAGCGCCCTACGTTCTCTTTCAATATCAACATTGTCACTTAGGTCATCGGTAACAAAATGCCCTAGGTACTTAAATTTATCAACAGGTTTTAATTCAATGTCATTCAATTTAATTGCAGGCACATTTTCTGGGCTTTTACAGCCAACGGCCCTAAACACCATGAATTCGCTTTTATTACCATTGTATCGCAAGCCATGGTTTAACGCATACTTCTCACATATCTTAAGGAGTTCTCTGGTGGCCTTAACCGTGGGACTCAGCAACACCATATCATCCGCGTAACTTATGTTGTTAAAACTTACATCGTCGATACGACATCCGACTTTTTTGCTGCTGAGTTCAACGATTAGGTCATTTATGTACAGGTTGAAAAGCTTTGGTGACGTAATTCCTCCCTGTCTGACCCCACATTGCAATCTGTACCTTTCAGAGAACTTATCGGCCCATCTCACATTATTACTGTACCAGTGACACTGATTATTGTACCAGTACTGAAAAGTCTTCAAAAGATCAGCTGGAATCTTTTTCTGGCGTAGCTTATCCCATAATATGTCATAATTTACAAGATCAAAAGCTCTGGAGAGATCTAAAAAACATGCATATACAGGTGTACGTCGCTTTGTGTAATATTCAACAGTGTTCTTTAGGGCTAAGATAGCATTCTCAGTACACAATTCAGACCGAAACCCAAACTGTGCATCGTGCAACTCAATATAACTTTCCAGCTGTGTATCCAACAGGCTGTCAAGTATTTTAGCCATAATTGTTGCCAAAGATATGGGTCAATAATTACACTTATCTCCTACGTCACCTGTTTTGTTTTTAATTATAGGCACAACTATTGTCCGCATAAGGTCGTGAGGCAGATACGAATGACAGAGACATGAAGAGAAGAACGTAGCGAGTAATCGAGGCAGGTGAGGTCCGGCATGCTGCAGGTGCTCGATGCTGAGAGAATCATGGCCGGGAGATTTCCCCCTAGTCATATTTTTAATGGCAGCTGCCACTTGTTCAGGTGTAAAACGAATGAAGTCATGACTGCCATGATAGCTCTCATCTCCGGGCATCGGCTGCGATGTAACTAGCAACGACTCTATTTTAAAATGCTCTGCAAACATATTAGCTATGCTAATAGGTTCATTTACACCTCCAACGCACACAGGCAGGGTAGGCTTAATATCAAGTTTGTTGGTGGCTTTCCAGAATTTTTTAAAATTATTTGTCTTACGATGTGATGCTATGATATCGAGTTGAATTTGCTCTTGATGGTTCTGACACCATTTTAGTTTGCTCTTAAATATTTTACGTGTTCGGCACATATCATCATATATAGGACCACTACTTGGTTTGTTATGCCACAGCCATATGCGATATTTAAACCTAGCCATCACATGTGCTTCCCTCACATGTCTGTTCCAACCTACAATACGACCACTATGCTTATAACATCTATGGTCATCATAACTCTGTATAGCGGCTTCAGATAAAATAGTAACAATATTATTGTATATTTCATCAAGCATTAACCTATGATGGGTATTGTTACAGTGTGAATTATAACATACGCTACACACAAGTTCCTCAGGTACCTTAAGCGACATTAATTTGTTATTACACAAATCATAATATACTTCGATTTGATCACTGACCCTTTCGCCCCATATTACTTTGTTACATGATTTTATCGCAACTTCTAATTTCGTTTTAATAGTGTCTAACCTGCACTCAACAATAAAGGGGCAATGATCAGACCAGAATACATCATAAAATATTCTTATGTTAGTTATAGTGTCCCAAGCAGCTTGTGTGACAATGCAATGGTCAAGCCATCGTCTACAGCCATGTGCATCACTGACAAATGTATAGTTACCAGAATCTATACCTAACTTTTCAATGTCCGCACAAATCCAATTTTGTTCAGAAATTTTTTTTAAAGATTCAAGTCCAAAAGACTCACCAGGATGAGCATTAAAATCACCAAGGACGTACACTGCTTCCACGTCACAACTTTCGACTATCGCGCTTACCTCACTAAGACATTCAGTGAATTCTGTTAGGTTATCACTCGCGTCTGTCGGCATATATACACAAAACACTAAAAAGTGTTTGTCACCGAGGGATACTTTTATTGCTGCTAGCCGCACACTAGCACAGTTTATTACTGTGACTGACTCAAAAGCTCCTTTGCGCCACAAAATCGCCACACCACCATACGGTCGTCCTTTGAGTATGCCCTCTGATATGTTCACAGCTGATTTTCCTGTGTATTCAAAATCTTGGTGTATCTCGGCAAGGTATGGGATATCATAGGGAAGCAACCACGTTTCTTGGAGAGCACATATCGACTTTTTGACACAGAAACTTAACTGCATCAATTGAGCATTTCACAGATTTGCAATTAAAACAGGCTAATTTAGTTGTCCTATAAATTTGTTCATTTAATGTAAGCGTAAATATTTAATGGGAGCGTGACCGTACGTGTGGTTTTTAGCTTAAATCCGTTTGAACTGATATAATTTCAACTGATGACTTTAACCGACCGTGTGTGGTGTCCATAAGAATATCCACTGCCCCATATCATCCCGTAGGTGTCGTAAGAGGCGATAGAGGGAAACAAACCATCACATGAAGGGACAGCGCTTTCGAAATAACAACTAAAATTAATAAACTGCGGTTTCCGACCCACCTGTCAAGCGTGGCAACTATGGCAAATATCCCTCCTATGAGGCAATCTATGTGGAAGGCCTGTGCTCAGCAGTAGACTTTCGATTAGCTGTAAAAAAAGTAAAATAAACTAAGTGCAAATTTTTAACAATAATTGAACACCACATGCTTAGTGCTACCACCACTTCATACAAACTAAACGTGGTTATATTTTTATAGAATAAATTCTTTTTCACGCAGAACACGCGGGCGCGAGGGCGGCAATCGGCGCGTTAGTTTGGGTGAGTTCGCGTTCACGTTGGCCACCAGGCGTTCGCGCGAGTGCGACGTGTTGTCAGAGGTTGTGAACATTGTGCAAATCTGTCCATATGTGACCGAACTGTGCCCGAACATACTTAAAAAATATATGAATATTTATAATATCTATAAATATGACTTAATTTTATTTATTCATCCTCCATATCAGAAATCAATTCAGCAACTTCTTCCATTGTTTATTAAGAACGTTTCTGTTCATATGGTTATGATGTTTGCTTTGCCAAATTGGAGTTCTAACCTGAACAGCACTGATTAACTCTTTTCTATTTAAGCTACATTGTGAAAACATGCCATCGTTTGTAGCGACAATTTCAAAATAGTTGATCTTGTCTGAATTGTGTTGTTCCGCCGCTAGTTCGACGTGAACACACACAAACAACTTCATACGTTTGATATTGCCGCGAGTGCATCGCACGCGTTAGTTGCCGGCTTTCTCGCTACTTCCACCACACCGGCGTTTTATACGTGAATACTTGCATATAATGCTATGTGTTTGATATTTCGTGACCGCACCTGCCACTGCACCCGCGAGTTAACGTGAACAAGCACTAACTTCTAATTGTGATAAATTGAAATTCAATATACACCGTATCGAAAGAAATGTTATACAAGGCGCCATTTTACCGAAGCTATTCTTTGCGGTTCTAGAAATGATCTTTGAAACCTGGAATAGAAAAGAAATGGATTCAACAGTGACAAACTTAAGCATCTATGACGACGACGATACTATCCTGTTTTCTCTCCGATAATTTGGAAGACATGCTACAACAACTATCAGATAAAAGCGCTAATGAAAACTTAATTAATGACAAACTCAACTAATAATGATATTAAAGTAACTGGTGAGCAAATAGGATATGTCCATTAGTAACTACATATATTTGAGTCAACTTATATCTACAGAAGACACAATGTAAAAAGAAAATGATATTTTAGCAAACAGTTGAAAACGATTTTGGTCTATGAGCGAGGTCATGAAGGATAAGGACATGCTAGTCAAAGCAAAACGTAATAAATAATAAAACCAAACGCTTCTTCATGTGATATTTTAATGCATTGCAACCAACTTGAAGATACAGTAACATTAAGTGACTATGTTGTATTGTGTGTTGGGAGCCATGACAAAAATCCGTATAAATTATATTCTAATCTTAGCGTTGCTTTGTATAAACTCCGCAAAACTAATGTTTATTTATTACCCATACTAAGTAATTTGTATTTAAATGAAAAAATGATAAATAATATGTATAAAATATTGACTCAATATCACAAAAATTGTAGGCTTATTGAGATTGATTACAAATACTGCAATATAAATTCAAAAACCGATTACATAAATTACCTGTGTTATTCTATTAACATGTCTATAGATAGTCACGAGTATGATAAACAATTTATAGTGCAGAAAAGTAGGCTAAATAACTTGGCTGAAAAAATTGTAGATAGAACTTCGTTATTAAACGAACCAAAGAAGGGAACGATACCTTATTATTTAAAAAAACAACTTATAAAAAATCAAAAAGTTCATGAAGTTATTAATTATAAGAAGGGTACCATCGAATATTTTTTTCGAAAAAATGAAAATGAAGAATTTGAAGTCAACGGACGGGCCTTTGCAAACTTGTAACGTTAATATAAATAATCCTGTAGCGAACCGCTGCATAGGTTCCTCATCAAGTAATAAAAAAATGCTTTTTCGATAAAAACCAGCCTAATCAGAAACTACTTCTTTTACATCAAAATATTGCTGGAGTTTTAAATAAACAAGATTTGATTGCAGTAAGTTTAAAGGAACTAGCTTATAGTAACAAATATATTCAAATCATTTGCTTCACTGAGACCTTTATTAAAGGTGGCGAAGAACCTAATCTTAAGCTGCCAGGTTTTCGGCTGGCATCATTCTACTTCAGACCAAAAGAAAGACGTGGCGGAGTATGCATAGTTGTAAGGAAAGACATAAATTATAATGATTTAATGGTAACGAAAGAATATGAAATGACAAAACATTTTGAATGTTGCGGAATTGAAATTGGTAATTTTAATCTTATAATATTATGCATATATCGAACACCTAATTCAGACATATACATATTTTTCGAAAAATTAATAAATTATTATTAAAATTATCAAGAGGAAATAAAAAACGAATAATCATAGCAGGAGATTTAAATATAGACACTATAAAGGTTAGTAATTACTCTAAGAAGCTTAAAGATTTATTACTAAATTTTAACTTAACTCAGCACGTAACCTCCCCAACCAGAATTAATTCATGTATTGATCACATAATAAGCAATGTTACTGAAGCAAAAGGTTCTATACATTATTTGGGCCTCTCTGACCACACGGGACAAGTACTGGAGCTTCCTATGAAAATCAGTAAAACAATAAAATACTGGTTTGAGGTAAAAAGGGACTTTGCGAAAGATAATATAGAAAAGTTCTTGGAATGTATACAATCAATATCTTTTTCTAAAATCTATACTGAACAAGACACCAACAAAGCATTTTCAAGCTTTTATAATATTTACAAACTGTTCTTCGACCTGTGTTTCCCAACCAAATTAATTAAGATTTCGTTAAGAAATAATAAAAGTTATTGGCTTACAAGAGGCATAAAAAAATCTTGCGTAGTAAAAAGAAAGCTATACTATAAATATCTGCTTACAGCGGCAAATAAATGTCTAAATAAATCTAGATATATAAGTTATGCTAAAATTCTTAGGAAATGTATTTTAAAGGCACAAAAAATTCAAAATGAAAAATATATATTAGCATCAAATAATAAAGGTAAAGCTATATGGAATGTCATAAGAACAAATATAACTAATAGACTAACTAATAAAGAAATAGATACCATAAATTACAATGGAAGAACCCTGGTAGAAGGATATGACATTGCAAATGGGTTTAATAATTTTTTTAAATTAAAATAAACCAAATATGTCAAATAATTGTATGTGTAAACAATTCCGTCACTCAACTATATTCTTACGACCTACGACTCCTGATGAAGTTAATCAAATTATATTATCTCTTCGAAACACTAAGTCGGTTGGGTATGATGAGTTACCGACAAAAATATTAAAACTAAGTTCTTTAAATATAGCACCAATACTTAGTCATATCATAAACTTATCTTTTACCCAAGGAATTTTTCCTGCAGATCTCAAATATTCAGTTTTAAAACCCATCTTCAAAAAGGGCGATACTAAAGATATCAATAATTACAGACCTGTTGCAATGGTGCCCATTTTGTCAAAAGTTTTTGAAAAAGCAATACTTAAGAGACTTAATGATTTTATGGAAAAATTTAACATTATTAATAACGCACAAAATGGTTTTGTAAAAAATAAGTCCACAACACTAGCGACCTTTCAACTCGTTAAGCTTATTACAGTATGCGTCAATGACGGTGTACCGGTGGTAGCTCTTTTTTTGGATATGAGTAAAGCATTTGACTTTGTTCATCATGGCATACTTCTCAAAAAACTCGAAAGATACGGAATACGTGGGAAAGCAAATGAATGGTTTAAAAGTTACCTCGGTCAAAGACAGCAATGCACTGAAATAACAATGCTTAAAAACCTTAAAAAGGTGCACATTCGGTCGGAATATCGGTTGAACAAATATGGTGTGCCACAAGGAAGTATTCTGGGTCCTATACTCTTCTTAATATATATTAATGAGCTACCAACAATAACTCCCCATAAAACGATTCTTTTCGCTGATGATGCAACAATCATTCTTAAATGCACGAATAAAAAGATTTTTGAACTTGATATCAATAGTACACTAAAACATATAATTGATTGGTTAAATTGTAACAATATGACTGTAAATATAAATAAAACTAAAATAATGCAATTTCATACAACTAGAAGTAAGCAAATTAATTTAAATATAATGTACAATGAAAAAGTGCTACAAGAAGTTGATTATTATAAATTTCTTGGTATCACTATTGACAATAATTGTAATTGGAAAAGGCATGTTCAATCGATATGTGACAAATTAAACAGATTTGTATTTGCACTTCGCCGACTTCGAGAAATAGCATCTGCCAAAGCAGCCTTAAACGCCTATCATGGCTATGTTTCATCGATATTGCAGTACGGACTTCTAATATGGGGCAACTGTTCTGAAATAGAACGCGTATTTAAAATCCAAAAAAAAAATGCATTCGAGCAATCTGTGGAGCACATTCCATGACATCGTGCAAACCATTATTTAAAGAAATAAAAGTGCTGCCACTCGCATGTATGTATATAAAACAAGCGGCGATTTTTGTCAAACAATTCCCTGAATACTTCCCAAGTAATAACTTTTTAAGAGATAGAAGTTTAAGAGAAAAATCTAATAACAGAATATACTTTCCAAAATGTAAATTGATGCTCTTCTAAAAAAATTCATATATAATGGCGATTAAAATCTTTAACTCTTTACCCGACGAGTTTAAAAATTTCCCAGTGACAAAGTTAAAAAACCAACTTCATGAATGGCTTTTACTTAATTGTTTCTATACTGTTAATGAGTATCTTATCTATCACAAAAATCAAAATAAATTACATATTTAAAAACTGTATCCAAAAATGCTTGAATTTTTTTGCTTTGGACTTTGATAGTTATAGAATAATTATTAGTTAGTTAATTTTACTGTTTTTACATATGAACATTTTGATATTTGTAAATAAGTTAAATTCATCAAAAAAAAATTGTTATATATAATTAGTCAAAATTTGCACGCCTCGTCAAGGCAGAATGTATAGGAACTTTCATGATTTAATAATACTATTGTAATATCTACCTACATTCTATGCAAATAAATAATTATGAATTATGAATTATAAATACACAAAATTAAGCAACAACTCAAAAAAATCCAAAAGAGAATTGAAAGAAGCGTAATTGGACTTAAAATAGGAAACTAGGTGAGATTATAAAATACCTGTAAAGAGCAAGAATAAATTTAAAAACATACATACCGTCTACAAATGCATGATATGGAGATGAACAAGAGAAATACAAATGCGCCCTCCTTTCTGCCAAGGAGGGTCGCGTTCGTATACGGCTTATAGATCTCTAGTCAGATCGTTAAGCCATTTCCTAAAAGGCGGTGTTTAGTGGGTAAAAGTCTCCACATAACCACGCAGCCGGCTGCGTGGTATGCTATGAGCATTCACCGCCTCCCTCCCCCGCTTTCCGGAGGGTTGCCCATATTTGCTTCGGGCGCAAAAAAAAAACATACAAATGGAAGGAACAGGAAGGTGCACGAGACTAGTAACGGAATGGTAGCCGCGAGGTCCCATAGCGGTAATGCCGAAACAGACCGACTCTTCGACCACGTCCAAACGGCTGCAGATTCGTTGCTACAGCAGATCCCCTCCGCAGAGATCGTGATCCTCGGCGACTTTAACGCCCATCACGCCGAATGGCTTGGTTCACGTTTAACCGATAATGCGGGGGAGATCTGTTCATGATTTTGCCTTGGCATATGGTCTGACACAACTGGTTACTTCGCCTACGCGGATTCCAGATGTGGAGGATCATGCACCTTCCCTGTTGGACCTTCTGCTGACCTCTCACCCGGACGGATATCAGATTTCCGTCCACGCCCCTTTAGGCTCCTCGGACCATTGTCTTGTCCGGAGTGTGGTGCCACTCACGCTGAAATCGCGGTTGCATTATGCAGGCTGCCGCCGTGTTTGGCACTATAGGTCAGCCGATTGGGATGGGATGCGGTCTTTCTTTCCATCCTACCCTTGGGGGCGGGTTTGCTTCTCACCGGACGATCCCAACGTTGTTGCGGATTCTGTCGCTGATGTGGTACTTCAGGGTATGGAACTCTTTATTCCTTCCTCTGTGGTGCCCATTGGAGGCAAATCTCAGCCATGGTTTGGTCGCTCCTGTAAAATAGCATTGTGCTATAAGCAGGAGTGCTACCAGGCCTGGGCTGACGCGTCAGCGTCCCGGGATGTAAATATCAGCGCTCTAAAAAAGACGTATAATTCCGCCTCTAGGTCCTTCAAAAGAGTCATTGCCAAGGCAAAGTCAGAGCACATAGGCAGAATTGGCGAGAAACTAGTTCGCCTTCCTTCTGGAACCCGTGCATTCTGGTCTCTTGCCAAGGCTGTCCAGGAGAATTTCTGTCAGCCATCTCTTCCATCTCTGCACAGGGAGGACGACTCACTGGCCCATACCGCAAAGGAGAAAGCCGATCTTCTAGGCTCTTTCTTTGCGTCTAACTCGACCCTAGATGACGGGGGGAGTACGCCGCCGACCATCCCGTGGTGTGAGTGCTCCATGCTGGAAGTGCAGTTCACACAGCGCTCGGTTCGCAAAGCACTCCTCTCCCTGGACATCCACAAGTCGAGTGGGCCTGACGGAATCCCCCCAATTGTGCTGAGGACGTGTGCTCCAGAGTTGGCACCGGTTTTAACGCGTCTTTTCCGGTACTCTTACTCCCTAGGAGTAGTCCCAAAATCATGGAAGACGGCTTTCGTCCACCCGATCCCTAAAAAAGGCGACCGCTCAACCCGTCCAACTACCGGCCTATCGCTATCACCTCCTTGTTCTCCAAAACATGGAGTCCATTGTAAACTGCCAGCTCATGAGGTACCTTGAGGATCACCAGATGATTAGTGACAGCCAATACGGTTTTCGCCGTGGTCGGTCAGCTGGTGATCTTCTGGTCTACCTAACTCATAGATGGGCGGAGGCAGTAGATTCCAAGGGGGAGGCATTGGCCGTTAGTTTGGACATTGCGAAGGCCTTCGACCGGTTTTGGCACAAAGCGCTTCTTTCGAAGCTCCCTTCCTATGGGCTTGCCGAGAAATTGTGCGATTGGATCACCAGCTTTCTTGCAGATCGGAGCATTAAGGTCGTTGTTGACGGTGCAAGCTCCGATTGCAAGCCTATTAATGCTGGTGTTCCGCAGGGCTGCGTGCTATCGCCAACGCTGTTTCTTCTGCATATCAATGATATGTTGAAAACCCGTAACACTCATTGCTATGCAGATGACAGCACTGGTGATGCTCTTTACACCGGTCGAGCCAATATTTCTCGGGAAAACGTCTCCGAGTGCCGGAATAAACTTGTGTTTGAAGTCGAGTCTTTGCTGAACAGAGTCTTGGATTGGGGGCGACTAAATCTAGTCCAGTTTAACCCCCAGAAGACACAAGTTTGCGCGTTAACCGCTAAAAAGAACCCCTTTGTCATATCCCCTCAGTTTCAAGGCACTCCCCTTGTTGCCTCAGCCAGTATTGGAATCCTCGGCGTCGACATATCGAGTGACGTGCAGTTTCGTGGTCACTTGGAAGGGAAGGCCAAATTGGCCTCTAACAAGCTTGGCGTGCTCAACAGAGCGGGACAGTATTTCATGCCGGCACACCGCCTGCAACTTTACAAGGCGCAGGTTCGGCCGCACATGGAATACTGTTCCCATTTCTGGGCTGGGGCTCCCCAGTACCAGCTCCTTCCACTTGACCGCATCCAGCGTAGAGCGGCTCGAATCGTCGACGACCGAGTGCTTTCCGATCGGCTCGATTCACTGGCATTGCGAAGAGATGTTGCATCTCTTTGCATTTTCTTTCGCATATACCATGGAGAGTGCTCTGAGGAATTGTTCGGATTAATCCCAGCCGCCAAATTTCGTGAACGCACTACGCGGCAAACGTCCCGATACTATCCACACCATCTGGATGCTTGGCGGTCCACCACTGTACGTTTCAAAAGGAGTTTTCTTCCGCGTACAACCTTTCTGTGGAATAGTTTACCACCGGCGATTTTTCCGGACCAATACGACCTGGGGACCTTCAAAAAAAGAGCTTACTCCTTTCTAAAGGGCCGGCAACGCTCCTGCAATTCCCCTGGTGTTGCGGTTGATCATGGGCGGCGGTAATCACTTAACATCAGGCTGCTCGTTTGCCCCCTCTTCTAAACCGATAAAACTAATTAAAACTAATTATTGTCAAATAGAATTTAGGTTGAAAAAAACTACTACTTTATATTATGTTATTAAGTTACAGCAATAAAGGCTTATAACATTATATTTATTTTTATAAATTATACATTTTTATACACATGTGAGAATACAGACGATGTTACTTATTAGCTTATACATCCTTAACCTAATTTTTAAAGTAAGAACAAATTGCTGGTGATTATCGATACATTCTAAGACAATATATACCTACTTTAATACACACAAATGTAAAATAATAGTATTTACATTACGCGGTAGTATATTATTTCAATGAAATAACACGCAAATAATAATTAATTATAATTTCAGACTAATTATTATTATTATCACTACTTCTGCAGTAGGCCTTCACGGAACCCTCTAAACGTACTCCGGCTTCAGCTTTTATGATGACCTTAAAATAATTGTACCCGACACCACCGCGGAGTATTATCGGTATGCCATCGTTGGTTTCTATCGCCATGTGCGTTATCTGTCAGAAAAAAAATTTACTATATTATCTATGTCTATATTTAGTTATAATATTATATATATATATATATATATATATATATATATATATATATATATATATATATATATATATATATATATATATATATATATATATATACTCACCGGCACGGAAACTTGGCCAAGCGGTTATCTCGCGATAGCAAAAGCTTTAAGTGTTTCTGATGAATGTTTGTTATGCAAGTATGTCAAAAAATGTTTACCCTCAAGTTCAAGAGGGTAATTCATTATGTTTAAGTGCACCATGACGAATTCTTTAATTTTTAGTTGAATCGGGTCATTTGAGCGACTAAGTTCACATTTTAAATTTGTGTGTTGTGAAAAGTTTACTGTAAGGTTATTCAATTATTGTGATCTTGTGTCTTAATTAAATAACTAAAGGTGCTTTAAAGCCAATAAAAATGCCATTAACACCAGCACAAGTTGCACAAGCAGTAGCATTAATTGACCAAGGGCTGACACAGCGTGAAGTTGCTATTGTGCTTAACGTACCACGGTCCTCAATGCAGTATTCACTGAAACGATACCAGGAGACAGGCCGCTACACCCGCAGGCCAGGCAGTGGGGGCGTAAGGTGCACATCGGCCCGGGACGATCGTTTTATTGTTATGGAGATTTTGAGAAACCGCTACCTGACCGCTGTTGAGATACGCCAGCGGCTCCAAATCGCAAGAGGCGTTAATGTTAGTGAGCGTACGGTGAGAAGACGAATGGAGGAAGTGAATTTAAAAGCTCGTAGACCAGCACGAGGTCCAGAACTTCTCAGACAGCACCGAGTAGCCCGACTTCAGTTCGCAAGAGAACATGTCAATTGGACCCACGAGCAATGGGCTAGAGTGTTGTTCACAGATGAGTGTCGAATAGCTTTACGTGCTCCAGACGGTCGAGAACGAGTGTGGAGAAAAAGAGGAGAGAGGTTTCTACCCATTACCACCACCCAAACTGTGAGTTTCCATGGAGGCTCAATAATGGTATGGGAAGGTGTAAGTTCCGACGCACGTACAGAGTTGGTCATCGTCGATAATCGGCTTACAGCTACTCGATACATCGAGGAAGTTCTTCAGGAGCACGTAATGCCTTATTCGGGATTCATTGGACACGACCAATTCCTCCTCATGCACGATAATGCACGCCCGCACGTCGCACATTGTGTAGAGGAATATCTGGAAGAGGTTAGAATACAAAAATTACAGTGGCCAGCTCGTAGCCCGGACTTAAATCCGGACTTAAATGCTCCTCATGCTCAATGAGGAGCATACCTCATTGAGCATGTATGAGGTATGCTCAAAAGAAAGATAAAGTCCAGCTCCAAACCGCCACAAACTCTAAATGAGCTCCGAAAAGCAGCGCTGGCCGCTTGGGACAGCATACCGCAAGTTGATGTCAGAAACATCATTCAAAGCATGCCAGATCGAATGCAAGCGGTTATCAGGGCTAGAGGAGGAAACACCCGATATTAAAACTGATAGACAATAAAGAAACAGACTTAATTTTTAACTTTGTAGTGTTTTTAAAGTGACAATGGAAAGATGTTGATTTTAGTGAAAACATGTTATCTTGAAAAGAAAAATTTCGGTGAAGTAAACATTAAATTTCTATGTTCTAAAACCATTAGAGACACTTATTGAATGCATCTACCCTGAATTTACTGTTAAAAAAACGTTTCAGTGCAAATAATCAGCAAATTCACGAGTGGCCAAGTTTCCATGCCGGTGAGGTATATATATATATATATATATATATATATATATATATATATATATATATATGGGTAAGGTCGTAAAAAAAGTGTAAATAACGCACTGAAAGATATAACACATGATAACACACTAACGTACTGGAATAATATAAAAGTCAATGTTCACTTGGAAAAAGGTTAAAGTAAAATCCATTTAAAAATATTATGAATTACTTATTTTCATGAAATTAAGATTAAATAATCAAAAACGAATCTTAGACTATGCATAGACTATGCATAGCTTGCATGTTTGCGAAACTAAACACCAAAATAACACAACACAGTAGAATTAAAGCTTTTAACAAAATAATGTGCTTACAAAAACAGTAGGTACTAATCAAAGTAGGTTATTCATAAAAGAAATATAACGAATTTAACAAATATGTGTTTACAGTTTACAATTAGTACGAGTACTCGTACTGATACCGTAATTATTACCATTTATCACAGAATTTTGTTTTACTGATATTTTTTAATCATAAGGACTATTCCATTTGACACTATTCGCTTTCGCAAAGAGCCATATTTAAGAAGAAATTAAAATTTAAAAATGCGTTTTTTAATGTAATCAATAGGCGAACTATAATATAGTATTAATTTAATAAGTAATGATTTAAAAAAAAATTTGCGTTTATCTAATAAACTCAGTATACAAATATAATAAAGCCACATTAAAAAATGTGTTTTTAATAATAACTTATTTATATTTGCCAAATAATAAAATTTAAAAAAATGCTTCTTATCATTTAAACATTTTTTTATAATATGGTCCCGTGGGAGTGGAAAAGTTGACGAAAGGCGACGACCTCTTAATTAAAAACGGACCTAGTTCGGCTACTGAAGGACCACTAGTAATAATAAATCAGCACAGTATAACACTCCACTCTTATGTAGGTACGTCAGAATAACATTACACCTTTTTCATTTCAACGTAGTCGGTTAAGTTATGTGAACAGCCTCCTTTATAACATTCCAGTGTGTGACATAACAAACACCATAATCATCGCCATCGCCTCCTTGTTATACAAAACATCCATTGTAAACTGCCAGCTCATGAAGTACCTTAAGAATCACCAGCTGATTAGTGATCGCCAATACGGTTTCCGTCGTGGTCTATCAGCTGGTGATCTCTCGTCTACCTGATTCATATATGGGCGGCGGCAGTAGAGTCCAAGAGGGCATTGGCCGTTAGTTCGGACATTGCGAAGGCCTTCGATCGGGTTTGGCACAAAGATCGGAGCATCAAGGTCATTGTAGACTGTGCGAGCTCCGATTACAAGCACATTAATGCTACTGTTCCACAAGGCTGCGTGCTGTCACCAACGCTGTTTCTTCTCCATATCAATGATATGTTGCAAACCTGTAACATTCATTGCTATGCAAATGGCAACACTGATGATGCTCTGTACATCGGCCATGCCAAAATTTCTCGGGAAAACGTCGCCGAGTACCGGAACAAACTTGTGTCTGAAGTCGAGTCTTTGCTGAACAAAGTCTCGCATTGCAGGCGACTAAATCTAGTCCAGTTTAACCCTCAGAAGACACAAGTTTGCGCGTTAACCGCTAAAATGAACCCTTTTGTCGTATCTCCTCAATTTGAAGGCACGCCTCTTGTTGCCTCAGCCAGTATCGGAATCCACGGCATCGACCTATAGAGGGTACGTGAAGTTTCGTGATCACTTGGAAGTTTCACTAGGAGTTTTCTTCCGCGTACGACCTCTCTGTAGAATAGTACCACCGGCGATTTTTCCGGACCGATAAGACCTGGGGACTTTCAAGAAAAGAGCTTACTCTTTTCTAAAGGGCCGGCAACGCACCTGCAATTCCCCTGGTGTTGCGGTTGTTCAAGGGCTGCGGTAGTCACTTAACATCAGGTGAACCATATGCTGGTTTGCCCCCTCTTCTATAAAAAATATCTATACAGATTTATTTTGCAATAACCAGCCAAATTTGCACAGGAGATTCAAAATAAAAAAGCAAACATTTTGTCCTTTTCATCTTTTATATTTAAAATATGCGGAAATGTATTACTTTTACTGATTGTCATTCATAAATATATAGCACCTACTACTATTAGCACAGGATTCAATCTCTTATAAGGGAGTGTTAGATTCGGAAGCATTCGGTAGCGTTCGGCAAATACGGCGCTCGCGCTCGATTACAGATTCAGCGCGTCTCTTCGCCTTTTCCCATTCCTAAGCTGTTACACTACTATGCACGTTCACTCGTACGGCTCCGGCTGACGCAGTATATATTACTCTACTCTATGCTGACAGTGTTCGCTTGACCGTGACATTATAACTTACCAGTGTTCTATTTTTAAAATTTCCTAGGCTAATTTCGTATTGAAAATATTCGAAACACGAATACTATGAAATATTACGGACTTAGATTTTAAGCATTGTAAATTTACGTGGTGCGCAAAAATGCAAAGACAAGGAATTAAAGGCTGTTAGACTTTGGTCAATTGACTACTCCGTCACATAGAAATGCTCGAGGTGATCATTCAGTAATAAGCTCGGCTGTCGAAACCGCAGCGATCGAGTTTTTCGAGCAAAACCCTCGCGCTAGAAATGATGCAGCTTGAGTTCAGAGATAATCAGTACGTGTTTAAACTACTAACTTCTTATGGATATCACCTATTTCATTACCAACATGTGCAGGCACTGAATAATAACGACGGTCCATCTCGAAAACATTCTCGCGAATGGTTGTGGTGTTATTTTAAGTGATTGCATATTTAAGTTGTAAATAGTTCGTTGTTGTAAATAGTTAATCGTTCTAAATTGTTAATAGTTGTAAATACTTGATTTCAATTTTTAAGTACATCATAATAAAGACAGTCATCAGCTACGCCGTTGAAATGTATTTTTTTTTTAATTTTATTTACTATAACGGTTCTAAGCCCGTTTTAAGTGTTAAGGGGAAATTGATAATTCGCGTCGCGTAGTTATCAACTTAGCAGCGAGTGTGTCATTGAGGAAGTAAATAATAGGTAAAAGCTCTGTGCGTTGACTCGTACACACACGAGCACGCGTATGCTGTAGTTGTTGCCTATAATTCACATTAAGTTCCAGATATTTTCAAATAAATTTGGAAACCTTATTACGCGTATTTTTTAAGAAATTGAAAAAATATATATCTAAGTTGATATTTTGAACTCAAATATTAAATTTGACCAGTCTTTGAACAATAACAATTTCACGACTGACTAAAAAGAAACTAAGACATGACTGAATAAAATTTAAGTGTCTGCCTGTATTATGGAAAAATATGACTTTTATCGAGCGCAAGGGGTTATTTGCATGTCATTTAGAGATGAATAAACATTTGTAAAATTTTTGGTCTGTCTTTCTATACGTGCGGGCTAATCTTCAGAGTGGCTGAACCGATTGTATCGAAATTTCACAAATAAATTGATAGCGATGCCAGGAGTGATCTAGGCTATATTTTATCTGAAAACCTGAATTTTTTAATTAAAATAGCGAACATTCCAAGTAACGCCACTTAATAGGTGCTACCCAGGCGAAGCTACGCCGGTTTACTAGTTATACCTACAAATATGTATCCATCTTGATTCGTGATGACACGAAGCTCAGGATATAAGGTCATTCTAAAAATAATTGTAAATTTTAACGTCCAACATAGTTATTTTAATATCAAAGCATATAACTCCTTATGAATACTGTCATAAACAGATTGTACATACTTGTTTAAATAAAATACAAAACAATGAAATTTCCATAAATCTTAAGAAATTAAAAATTTCAATAAAATTAAGCAACCTGTGTCCATCTTCATGGCGGTACTTTTAAAAATATTTTATAATTCAATATTAGTGTTTACGCCAAGTTGTGGCATTTGAAGCTTGCAAGTCGCGTCCCGGGTGAGTAACCGGTTAGTGGGTTGCGCGGGGGGAGTATTCATTTGTGCCGGCGACAGCGCCTGGCACTGGCAGTCGGCAGGAATCTTTTGACCGCTGAAGCCGCGCCGGGGGGGGGTCGCGAAATTAGACTATAACATTCGATTTGCGCGACGCCAGGGTCGCTTAGAGGTCGCGTGTTTTGATAACGATTACGGCGTCGAACAAAGACGGCCTCCATGGTGTTGTATTTTGTCGTTAATATACGTGACAACGAGGCTTTTTTGATTTTGAATTATTGAATTAACTTAGATTGCTATTAATTTGCATCGACAAGTGGCTCGTGTAGTTAATATTGTAAGAAGGAATTTTGCTTTGTCGCGTGGGACGCGACAAGAACTGATATTGCAAAAGAGATTTTTTTAAGTTAGACATGAGCAATTTGTTCATATATGTTATCATATCTGTTACTTTTTTCTGTGACTTAACAGATATGTACGCTTAAGGTTTGTTCACATTGTACACAAATAAAAATATTTTAATTTATTAATATTTTTCTTTTTCTTATTTCTATTATATAATTTACGTTTATCCAACTAGACGAAAGAGAAATAGCTTTTATAGATCCTATTCAACTTTGTTTGAGACAAGAGGTAAACAAAAACTTAAAAAATATTCTGTTTCTTCCTTATAATAGCTAAATATTTAATTTAAAACTTTTATTTCGTTATTCCAAGAGAATTAGGGTACACAGTTTATAGGAACTACAACATTTATAGCATATTTTTTATTTATGTTTATAAATTACTGCTGTGTTCCAGTTTGAAAGGTAGAGTTAAAGCACAGTTAGAAACCTTACAGTTGTAAAACGCTTTTGACGTCAGGCGATGCCACCGCCTGTGTAGCTATCTATTTATGTGGCCTGCGTGTGTGCTAGGGGTTGATAATCATGGCTGTCACTTAATTTAATTTTACGTAGTAACTCATTACTATAACAATAATTGACCATTAACGGTGTTTCACCCTCGTGCCTCGGAAAGCACGTAAAGCCGTTGGTCCTGCGCCCGATCTCTTTCCGGTTGTGTCAGTTCACCGTCTCTTCGGACTATGAGAGTGAGAGAATAGAAAATGCACCTGTGGTTGCGCAAACACTTGTACTGCGCAGATGGATAGTCTCCGTGATTACTGGCCGACGTGGCCGGTATTCGGTCTGCAGGACATTATTATTCATTATTGTTCTTTACCAGGTAAAATAAGACATTAATATAAACATAGAACATGAAAGAGGAAGGGGACTAGAAATGAGCCCTAAGAAACACCCATAGATACTACTGACCCGTAGGCACTATCCCCATACATAACATCTGTGTTCTGTTGTTTCAATATGATGTAGGTAATAAGTTTAAGCGCTAAGTTTTTTACACCATAATGGTGTTACTTTCTGATTAATGTCTCTAGGCGAACACTGTCGAAAGCTTTGGAAAAGTTACTAATTATTCCTAAAGCATCTTCTGAGTTATATGTTTAATAAGCTCTACATCGGCGTCAGTTGTGGTAAGACAAAAATTTTACAAAGTGTTGACAGTACAGAAATAGTTCTAAAGTCAATGGGGTCGTATGTATTACCATATTTAAATAAAGGTCTCCACTATGTTTCATTAAATCAGGAAACACAAAATTCGATACTAGTATTAAAAATAATAGCAAGTTGGTATGTGATAACGATTGCTGCAAAAATGATTATAGATGAGGCATGCAGACAGTCGATGGGTGCTGTACAGTCGATTGGGGGGCTCCGCTACTTTTTTGTCGTACTGGATTAAACGGTTTACTTCGTCTTTCGTAATGCATACACTGTAGGTGTAGCATAATTTTTTGGCGCCTGTATCAGCATCCGATTGCAAGCTCGGTGTTTTTAAGACAAGAATGACTAAGCTACGCTTTTTTAATGCTAATATAGCACGACATAGGTACCATCTATGGCTTCATCACTGCTTAACACCAGGTGGAAAAGTATCGCAAGCACTGGCTTTATATAAGTTAAAATAAAAAATAAACATATAACGATGATGCAAGTATTAAGTTTTTTTTTTTTTAATAAAAAAGTCACAAACGAGCACAAAGTTTACCTGATGGTAAATGGATGCTGTGGCCCATAGATATCTACATCTATCCTCGATTTAGAAACAAATGGCAGATGCGTTGCCAACTCCAAGAACTAAGTTGGAATGCCTCGTTTCCAGTAAAAAGGGTCTCCGGTTCTCTACACTCACCATACGAAACACAGGATCATTGAGCTGCTATTTTACGCTAGTATTCTGTGAGAGCGTAGTTTTCCCCGGCTGACCTGACCCATTCGTGCTACAACCGTAAAATACATGTTAAAATCTTAACCGTCTACCCATTCGAATATCATTTCGTCAAGTTATATAACAGGCCCACTGCCTCTTCTTCAGCTTGCTGATCCGTTGGTTAATGTCTGTTTCTCTGATTGCTACACTGAAGTTAACTACGAAAGCGTATGAATTCTCTCGCCTCATTCAGAAAGCTAGTAAGTAATTATTATACATACTTTGCAGTCAACCAATGCTTCACAAAAGATGTGATGTCCGGAAATTTTCGCGGCGTAATTAAATCTTTTGCTATATATTCTTTGATCGCTTTTTCTTCGTACGCCTTGATATATGTTGCGGTAAGGTGACCGAATAAAGGAAAATTTCGTTGAAGGAAAAGGCTCTGGGTAAGGGTATGCCATATTCATTCGTCGATAGTTCGGTCTAAAGAAAAATAAATAGCAATAAATAAAGTATAACTAAAATATTATTGTTATTATTAATACCTACATAGAAAGTAATTTAGTAGCTACAGCTTAAATTCTTCCTACTTCTCACACATAGATACAGGAAGGATCTCTAAAAAAGTATAGTTTTTTAGGGAGCCACTATAAACAAAATTACAAAGTATTTGGCAAAATAGCGTAGGATAATTCCTTACTATAAGACACGGGTAGTAAACACTGCAACAACCACTTACCATCGGGTAGACTGTAAGTTCCTTTATCACTTCAGTTTAATAAACAATTTTTTAATTATGTACTACTTCGCTTCGCCAAAGAAATCCTAAAAGTACCTCCTATGTGCTGAATATAAAATTATAGAAGACTGCAGCACATTAAACGAAGAAAATCATGCGATACACTTTCTACTTCTAACAGTAGTAGAACCACGCTGGCTGCGCGTAACTTTTTAGCTGTAATGCCGACAGAGACCGACTCATTGACCACATCCAAATGGCTGCAGATTCCTTGCTGCAAGAAATGTAATTCGCAGAGATCGTGATCCTTGGCGATTTTAACACCCACCACGCCGTATGACTCGTTTCACGTTTACCCGATCATGCAAAAGGAGAAAATTTGTTTATGACTTTGCCTTGGCATATGGTCAGGCACAACTGGTTACTTCGCCTACGCGGATGCCAGATGTGGAAGATCGTGCTCTTTCTCTGCTGGACCTTCTGGTGACCTCTCATCCGGATGGATATCAGGTCTCCGTCGACGCCCATCTTGGCTCTTCGGACTATTGTCCGATCCGGAGTATGATGCCACTCAAGCTAACGTCGAGGTTATGTTCTGCAGGCTGCCGCCACGTATGGTACAGGTCGCCCGATTGGGATGTGATGCGGTCTTTTTTGGTTTGCTTCTTGGCAGATGATCCTAACCTTGTTCCTAATTATGTCGCTGATATTTTATTCCATCATCTATAGTGCCCATCGGAGGCAGATTCTAGCCAAGGTTTGGTCGCTCCTGTAATATTTCATCAGTTCATCACGCTATAAGCAGGAATGCTACCGGGCCTGGACTAATTCATCGACATCCCAGGACGCAAATACTAGCGCTCTTAAACAGAAGTGTAATTCCGTCTCCAATTCCTCCAAGTGACACAAGGATAAGTCGAAGCACATCGGCAGAATTGGCGAGAAACTAATTCAAATCCTTCGGGGACTTTTGTCAGACATATTTTTCAATCGCACAAAAGATTAGTACCCCAAAGAAGAAAGCCGATATTTAAGGCCTCACTTTTTGCGTCAAACTCGACAACCGATAACGGGGTGAGCACACCGCCGACCATGTGAGTGCTCCATGCCAGACGTGCGACTTACACAGCGTTTAGTGTAAAAAGCACCCTCCTCCCTGGACGTCAACAAGTCGAGTGAGTCTGATGGAGTCCCTATGTGTGGAATCTATCTGTCATATCTACTTAATTTCAAGGAACTTCTCTTCCTGCCTCAGCTAGCGTTGGAATCCCCGGCGTCAGCATATTGAACTCTGAATATTGAACATATTGAACTGAGGCTAAATTGGCATCTTAAAATATTGACGTTCTCGGCGGAGCGGGACAGTATTTCATGCCAGCAAACCGATACGCCGATACATGCGATAGAAAATGCCGGCACCTCTGCATTTTCTATGGGGGAGTGCTCTGAGGAATTGTTAGAATTAATTCTTGTCGCCATATTTTACAAACGCATATCGCAAATCACGATACTACCCACACCATCTGTGTTTACACGCAATTTTCTTCCTAGCACGATTTTTTTGTGGAATCGAACCCATATGACTTTTGTATAGTCTATAAGTCAAATGGGTCCGATTCCGATCTATAACTATAAGAAACAAGCTTACTTCTTTTTAAAAGGACGGCAACGCACCTACGATTCTCCTGGTGTTGCAGTAGTTCAAAGGCGGACACTTACTATCAGGTGAGCCGTTTACTCGTTTCCCCCCTATTTTTTAAAAAACTAAACACAAAGAGATTCTATGTATATTTCATAAAATATGTTCTTTAAACCGTGCGATACATCGCATCGTACCACCCGTGTGATTAAAGACAGGGGTTGAAAATGGCGTCGCCTCTGTTCACCTCTCGCTCGCACACTCTCTCTATCTATACACACCTGTAAAGACTGCAAAAAAAATACATGGCAATAAGAGTTTTTCGTACGTTCCATAACTTCAATACAACTTTTCATTCGAATCAATGATGATAACAAAATGCAATACACTACAAAAAAATTAGGTCTGGTTTCGCTAACTTATAAGTTATAAGCTACCAATCGTTCTGAGAATTTTCTTCACAATTATTGTTGATTTTGTTAGTTAAAACGTATAAAATATTTACATGGTACGTGCTGTCCAAGCTAATCTTCAAAATTGCTGAACTGAAGACTAAAACTTCACGAACAAATAGAGTGATATAGAAGATAATACCGGGAGTGATCTGGACTAAATTTTATCCGAAAAATTTGGAACTATTAAAATAGAAATATTAAGTCGCAGGTCGCTAAAATAAATGTTGTTTTAAAATTAATGAACCTACTTGCGTATACAATTCTCTTTTAATATTTTCCCATTATTAAAAAAATCCAATTAACCAAAAATATTACGTTAGTAAGATATGCCGTTATTAGCATGTTGACTCGATAAGTCGCTATTTCTAATCCGATTCTTTATGCATATGGACTGTATCAAAAAACCAGTTAATTTCCCACTTTCGGGTAGTTATGGTACTGTTGGCATCACTAACATAGATTTAAATCCGTGATTTAAATGTAGTATACATTTGGTTAGTTGTTCGTTTGGTATAATTTGAGCACACACATGATGATCTCTTGTAACACACAAGTAAAGTGAAACGACATGCACTTTTTTGTTTTTAATTCGCGAATAAGAATCGAGCTCTAGTTCATATTATGATACAGTCTAAGAGTCTAAAAACAACAGAAAATTAAAACCGATAAAAGTATAAAGTAATAAAAATACAGACAAGCACGCTTTGCGATGAGATAGGTACTGTATGTTATACTAATTAAGTAATGTACTTACATTACACGCTTACCTAATCCGTATTTTTGTAATTTCTCATAATGATAGTTTTGATTAGTGTCCAAAGATATAATTAAAGATAACTGTGTTCCAATTAAGAGTTCAACTACAAACAAAACTTCATAATGGCTGAGCTTCATTACGAAATATCATCATTAAAGCTATTTTTATTTATTTTTATCGTATATTATTTCTGCACAAGCTGACTCGTGCATTTGTACCTGCAGATGCACGTAGATTTAATAAAACATTTCTGAGCAAATAACTGCTTTGATAAGGCTAGTCCACAACAACATTTAAATCCAAACGTCCATAAAGATTAACTCATATTCACTTCTTAAGAGGCGACAAATAGAAACAAACCAGAAAATGGAGCTGCGTTTTCCTAATAACAACAAAAAAAATTGCGGTTGTCATGACGGACACATAAATGTTATTTATATGTGTATAGCTGTACAGAATATAGTACTAAAATATGTTAAAATGCTTTAGAATTTAAGCCATGCTGCAGCTATATTAGTAGTATAGTTGTACCACGAATGGGTCGGCTCGACCGTGGAAGGACCACGCTCTCACAGAATACCGGCGTAAAATAGTAGCTTAATGTTGCTGTGTTAATATGGTGAGTGTAGAGAACCGGATACCGTGTTTACTGGAAACTAGGCATTCCATTGTTGTCACCCGTGAGGACTAAGTTCTCACGAGTGACAACGCATCTGCATTTTGATTCGTAAGCGAGGATAGATATAGATGTTTATGGGCCACAACAACTACTTACCATCAGGTGGATTGTATGCTTGTTTGTCAGGTGGATTGTATAATTTTTAAAAGAAATCAAAGATGCAATTGAATTTTTTCTTAAACAAGTGTGTCAAAACCTTATTTTTTTATGAAGTATAGTAAAATCAAATAACTTTTTTATTATTTTTAATCATAATAAAATTTCAACGTTGCTAAGTAAACATAGCGTTGGCACCAATAATGGCGAAGAAATTACGAGTACTATTGTCCTCAATATTCATCATGCCACTGAGAATTTACCTTTGGACATTGGCTTTTACAAATTTTTAAGCAAATTGGCGAGCATGCTATCAAATGCAAGCATGTCTTTCGAAATGTCGACACCAAGGATTTCGATGCAAGCTGGGGTTACGAAGGAACTGCCCTGAAATTGAAGAAATACAACAACGGGGTTCTTGTTTGCGGTAAACGAACAAATCCGTGTCGTTTGGAGGTTAAACTGAACTAGATTTAGAGAAACTCGACTTCAGACACAAGTTTGTTCCGGCTCTCGACGTGTTGTCAAGAAATATTAGCATGGCCGGTGTATGAGGCCAGTGCTGTCGCCTACATAACAATATCATAGCATGCAACAAATCACTGATATGCAAAAAGAACAGAGTAGGCGATAGCACGCTGTCTCGTGGAACACCAGCATTCACAGGCTTGAAGTCGGGACATGCACCGTCGACTACGACCTTACTTTACTCTGATCTGTAAGATAACTGTTGACCCAATAGCATAATTTCTTCGTAAGCCCACAAGAAGGAAGCTTTAAAAGAAGCACTGAAAACCTTCGCTATGGCGAAATTAACCGCCAGGGCCTTCCATTTGGTCTCAACTGCCTCCGCTCCTCAATGAGTCAGGAAGACAAGAAGATCACTAGCTAAGCGACCTCGCCGGAAACCCTATTGAAAAGACGTGTAAGAACTGGTGCTAACTCTGGAGCACACTTCTTCAGTACAATTGGGGTGGATTCCATCAGTCACACTCCACTTATGAACGTCCTGGAATAGTAGTGCTTTACGCATTGAGTATAGTGTATGAACCGAATATCCTGCTTTGAGCATTCACACTGTGAGATGGTCAGCGGTAGATTCCTCCGGTCGTCGAGAGTCGAGTTGGACGCAAAAAGAGAACCTGAAAGATTGGCTTTCTCTTTAGCGACGTGGGCCAAAGAGTCATGCTCACTACGCAAAAATAGTAATGATAGCTTACAGAAATTCCTTTGGGCAGTATTGGCGAGAGAATAGAATGCACGAGTTCTCATAGGAAAGCGAACTAGTTTCTCGCCAATTCTCTAAATGTACTCCGACTTTGCACTAACGTTAACTCTTTTAAAGGACCTGGATGCAGAGTTGTACTTCTTTCTGAGCGCGCTAGTGTTTGCACCCCGGGACGCCGATACATTGACCCAGACCTTGAAACGCTCCTGCTTTTGCTGCGACGTTATTTTGCAGGAGCAGAGGACGCGCAAATACGACGGGATGAAAACTTGCATCCCCTAAGTAACCAAGTCGGCGACAGACTATGTTGAGGTCATCCAGCGAAAACGAAATCCGCCCGTACGTACCTCATTAGACAGATCAGACTCGCCTCGAGCAGCCTGTGTGTTTTTAAGTTTAAAATGATGTAAATAGCAACAAAGAAATTAAAAGTTACTTATATATGAAAGACAATGCCATCTTTTTGTAAACTTGTAGTGGCAGATTTTTTTTAAGCTAGAAACTAAATAATTTGGCACTTTTGTAGGACGTCGATTAGCCGCGTGAAGTGTGCGGGTTGCAGGGAAAATAAATGAGGATACTTGTAGGCTTCACGATTGGCTTATTACGACAGAATGCTAATTACATATTATTTTATAATTAAGAATACAATATATAGGTATACCACACTACACCATAATGGTAGATTTCCGCATATGTATACCACACTACACCATAATGGTAGATTTCCGCATATGTTTACTTTTTAACAAATTATGACGAAGTTAATAAATAATGCTATATCTAAAGAAGTGAATTGCTTTAATGTTAATAATTTGCATTTAAATGGCACCAAAACTAGATTTATGAAATTCATAACTTCGAATGTCAAATATGTTAGTACTAATGTAGTTTTAAATGGACAGGAGCTGCATCTTGTTAATACCACCATTTATCTTGGAATCATACTAGATGCAATGCTTCAATGGGGTACTCATGTATCAAAAATAGCTAGCAGTCTTAGTTCTGCAGCATATGCTGTAACAAAGATCGAGAGAAGAGGTCTTACCAGTGTTGAAACAGCTATACTAATTTACTTTGACTATTGGTTTTACAGAAGAGGGCCATTATAGCAATATATAACCTAAACAGTCACCCAGACAAAAATTTAGGGAAATTAATATAAGTAAGGACCTATACATATGAAATTGAAGTTTTGTTCGGGAGGAATATAAAGTCAAATTTTTTTGTAAAATATATTTAATTAATTAAAGTATGCACCGTTGTTATCTATGCACTTTTGCCATCTCATAGGTAGTTCATTGATCCCTTTACTAAAAAAAATCATGGGGGCGAGAATCAATAAACTCTTTGAAGGCGGTTTGGACTGCCGCATCGGAGTTGAATTTTTTTCCTTGTAAGAAGTTGTCCAAATTCCAGAAAAAATGGTACTCTATCGTAGCAAGGTCCAGGGAGTACGGTGGATGTCGCAGACATTCCAATTGTAGCTCATCTAACTTATTGGTGGTTGTTTGTTGTGCAGTGTGTGGTCTTGCGTTGTCGTGAAGCAGCAGTGGCCTAGAGCGATTGACCAATCTCGGTTGTTCAGCAGCTAGTTCTACCTTCATGGTTTGCAGTTGCTGACAATAGATATTTGCCGTAATCCAAACCAATTTTCGTTTAGGGCAGGATTTGGATGGGTCTCCAGGGTTCAGCCATTGCGACGAGTGCTTCCGACTATGGTACAGTATCCATTTTTCATCAAAAGTAATGATTCGATTTAAAATCCCTTCATTTTTGTGTCGGTTGAGCAAAGTAACACAGCAATCGACGCTTGTTTGCAAGTTAGATTCACTCAATTCATGAGGTACCCATAGTTTAAGTTTTTTTACTTTCCTGATTCGCTTCAAGTGGATTAATACAGTTTTATCACTTACCCCGAAGTCTGCAGCTATCTCTGAAGTGCTTTGTGATGAATCCGCTTCCACAATAGCCTTTAATTCTTCATTTTCCACTTTGGTCTCCGGCCGTCCACGGGGTTGGTTCTGAAGGTCGAAATTTCCAGAACGAAAACGTTGAAACCAAAAACATACCGTGCTTTCTTTTGCGACACCAGCGCCGTACACATCATTAATCCTTCGAGCTGTTTCTGCAGCACTGGTGCCACGGTAAAACTCGTACTCGTAAATATACCGATATTTCATGTTTTCCATTGTGCGGTAATAAGCGACGCCAAAGAAAAAAATAATGAGGAAAAATCAAATGAATGACTGTTTTCAAAACTCAAATGTACCAGCTAAATGAATTTATAAATTTGAATTTAGAATTCTTAACCAAAGAGGAGATATTTCAGATCAAATTGGTCAGTACGACAAAAATTCATCGCTAATTTCATATGTAAGGACCCAATATTAACTTTGGCCTCTCAATACATTTATGAAAATGTAATGTACGTACACAAAAATAAAAGTAGTTTTACAAAAATAACTGATATTCACTCGACAAATACAACGAACAAACACTAGCTAGTAGGACCATTTACTAGACTCCACCAAGTAAGTAATTCATTCTTGGGGAGAAGTATACGCTTTTACAACATCAACATCATCATCATCATCATTACAGCCTTTCAAAGTCCACTGGTGAAAATAAGCCTCACTCAATGAAGGCCACAAAGAACGGTCCTGAGCCACCTGCATCCTTCGACTTACTGCATGTTTTACTAGGTCGTCAATCCATCTAGAGGGGGGACGCCCTACACTTCGCCTGCCGGCACGAGGCTATCACTCATAATCATCATCATTACAGCCCTTTACAAGTCTACTGCTGAACATAGGCCTCCTCGAGGCTGTCACTCGAGAACCTTTTTTCCCATTGGTTATCGGTTCTTCGAACTATGTGGCCAGCCCGTGGCCACTTCAGTTTACTAATCTGTAGGACTATGTCGTTTACTTTGGTTCTACTACGGATATCCTCATTCCTAAGTCTATCACGCAGAGAAACTCCGAGCATAGCCATCTCCATAGCTCGCCAAGCGATTTTGAGCTTCGTCATACGGCCTGCAGTGAAAGAACACGTCTCATATCCATAGATCATCACTGGCAACACGAACTGATTGTACAATCTAGTTTTGAGATTTTGAGGTATGCCTGACGAGTTGAATCCGTCGATTGACCTCTCGGTCGAAGTTGGACTTACCTAGTCGGACTACTTGCCCCAGGTAAACATACTCGTCAACAACTTTAAGCTTAGTGCTCCCAACAACCACCGGCATAGGTGTAACAGTGAAATTTACATATGACTTTCATTTTGTCCATGTTCATCATAAGACCTATCCGTTGGGAGACTCTATTGTGAAAGCATAGTGCTTAGGTCCTCTAGCGATTCTGCCATAAGGACTATATCGTTGGCAAATCGAAGGTGAGTGCTGTATTCGCCGTTGACTTTAATACCGTATCCTCTCCAGTCCAGTAGCTTGAAAACGTCTTCTTATGCAATGGTGAAGAGTTTCGGGGATATTGCGTCACCTTGTTTTACAACTCTCTGCAGTTGGGTAGAATTCGCACTCTGGTTCTGCACTCGGATAGCCATCGTAGCCCTACTGCACAAACAATTCAGCACTTTGATATACCGACAGTCCACTTGGCACCGCTGTAGGGATTGCAGCACCATCCAAATTTCGGAATCAAACGCTTTCTCATAGTCCACATATGCAAGACACAGTGGCAGACTGTACTCTTCAGACTTCTGTACAATTTGCCGAAGAGCAAGTATGTGGTCTATAGTACTAAAGTTTTCTGAAACCGGCTTCTTCGGGAGGCTGGAAGGCGTCGAATCTGCGTGCGAGACAATTGCTAATGACTCTCGAAAACAACACGTAGACGCGGCTCAGAAGGGAAATTAGTCTGTAATTGTCTGTGTTCTTCAAGAGAGCGTTGTCGCCTTCCTTGAAGAACAAAATCACCGCACTTTTGTTCCACGTCTCCTGAGTAGTGCCACTATGGATGAACGAATTAAAGAGCTTCTGAAGGAAATGAAGTATTGGTTTTCTACCCGCTTTCAAAAACTCCGCTGTTATTTTATCCTCGCCCGGGGACTTGCCGTTTATAAGCTGCTGGAGAGCCATTCTAATCTCGAGTGTGTGAGAGTACATACCGGTCCTGACTGACTAGGTGTCGATAGTTTTAGAAAGTTCTTCCATATAAATTTCTAGACGGGTCTTGACTCTTCTAGTTCGGCTACTCGATACTAGAAAACTAATGGTAACTAGTGTGGCCATGTACCAGGCATTAATTGTGCAAAAGTATTATTAAATGGATTCACTCCTCGCAAGAATAGTTAAATAATTATTTGAAATAGTTGGTGACTAATGAAACGATATACTATACTCACATCTATTACGCAGATTCAGATGTAATGTACTGCTTTCCAAATAAATATGTGACTTAAAATTCGATTAGAAATCTAATCCAAGAATAAATTTATTTTCCGTGTACTACCCCTCTGTGGGATCCTTCACCACCGGCGTTTTTACCGAACCGATACGACCAAGGGACCTTCAAGAAAAGAGCTTACTCCTTTCTAACAGGTCGGCAACGCATATGCAATTCCCCTGCTGATGCAGTTGTTCATGGGCAGCGGTAGTTACTTACCATAAGGTGATTCGCATGATTGCTGGCCCCTATTCCATAAAAAATGTAGTTAAAATAGCCACCATTTTGATTACGTACGATTTGATTGTGTAAGATAAACATAACCTCCTGAATATTTTTTTATTTATAACAATATTATTTTTGCACAATAATATAACTTGTTGCGATAACACCTTAATAACAGCGGTGAGGAACGCGTCGCATTGTTATTATTAAAATGAACGCACCTAACATTTTTATTACACGTCAAAATATTATAACGTTTAACAAAAAAAGTGATGTTTATTTAATGTTTTTTCGTTTTCTGTTTATTCGTTTCCTGATTGGGAGTCATTGCACAATTGAGGTTACCACGAATAGAGGTGCTCGGGTAAAATTTAGAAGGATTATAATAATTGTTTCTAAAGTTACAAAAACTATTGCCTCTTCCTCGTGTGTATCGACCACAGCGATCACCATTGAAACGTTGCTGCTGAAAGTTAAACTTCTGACCTGCATCATAATTTTCACGGCAATAAGAACCTCGATTTCAATGATTGTTCCGGCTTCTTCTTTCAACATTGTTATAAAATCTATTGTTTGAACTACCTCTTACTCTGAAGATATTGTAAGACATTGAGGGTTGTGCAAGCTGCTCTTCCTCAGTTGCATGCACTGCTTTTATAAGCTCTGAATAACTCGGTCACTCGGTCCCGGCTTGTAGTTGAAGATTTATCAGATTCTTTACCGGCCAGAGCGATCGCAATAGCCGCTGATTCCAGATCGTAAAATTTCAACTTGATTGTAGTCTAGTTACACAACTATCTTTGCTCGGACGAGTAAACTGCGTCACGGCGCTCGGTCGAGGCCCGACGCCCCCGGTTTGTAATTAGAGGCACGGGACCGGCTCGGTGACCGTGCTACGGCCGACACTCGGCTCGGACCGGACTCGCTCCAGCGTAGGTCATCCTTAAACAAGAACGACGCACTGAACAGGGCTTACACACTTTCATTTTCTTCTTCACGATCTCCCCTTCCCGAAAAATACAACCGCGTTCTTCAAATAAATTCCGACTATACATGCTTTTGTATTCACTTTTTCTGTCTATACTTTATCTACATCAGTACAACTGTACAACCACAGAAATAGTAATAATATCTTATTATTACGATTTCTGTGAGTATAACAATGACACCAAGGATAAAAACCATCAAGGCTGACGTAAGTAATATGTTGTAATGCTGAATATGAGATACACTTGTAGAGTTATTTCTTCCCGAAGCATTTTGCGTAATAATTACCTCCTTGTCCTCGGTTTTGGAATATGGCTTCCCCATTTTAAAGTTGTCGCACTATACACATTGACGTTATCCAAACGCTATGCGAATTCATGGTAGTGTTTCATTTCAATACTTGTGTATATATATATATATATATATATATATATATATATATATATATATATATATAAACAGTCCTACTTCGAGCACAGAGGAACACGGGAATCCGTTGAATCCGCAAGATTCGCCCGTTACTTGATACCCGGCAAAGCACGGTCGCGGCACTTGCGCAAGGCAGAGTCAACATGAAGTGTGCGGGTTGCGGGGAGAATAAATGTGGATACCTACATGTATGATTCACAACTGGTTTATTACAATTGACTTAATGCTAATTACATATTATTTTATAATTAAGACTATGGTACGTGAGGGTAATATAGCCATCCGGCGGGTAATATGGTCACTTTCTTATAAATCAAAAACTACAGCCTTATTTGCATAGAAGGCTATATGATTCGATTACTCTTCATCAATCTACCAAATAATAAAGGGTCAAAAGGACGCTGCTTCATCGAAGCCATTTTAACAGTTGATATTACAGTTAATATTTTAGTCGATTTTAGTATGGCATAATGTAGTTAGTTTTTATTAAGTTGGTTTTTCGAATAGTTTTTCATTATTGCCAAAGCTTGGTTGCTATTTTTTTTATTGATATATTAGATAATGTATACGATTTTGTGTTTTTTTTGTATCCATCTCCCCCCTAGTTTTTGTTTTATAGGACGGCAACGCTTAAGGTGACCATTTTACTCTCATGTACCTTACAACATATAGGTACCACACTACATGCGCAACTAGATATAGCCTAGTAAGCAGTGCGGCTGCAAATAGTTACGCACAAAAGAACGCACAAGACTGCGTGGACTTGTACCAAGGGAACGTGGTGCTATTATTTCTATTCTATGCCAAGGGACCAAAGGAAACGCCAGCGCTACTCCCCTCCGGTGCCCCTGTTGGTCTACGTTAATACGCGGTTAATACGTGACCTGTTTTATTTAATTCTGCCGTCTTGTTTATTTATGTATTGTAAAAATTCGTTCCGGGAACTAAAAGAGAAGAGGGGATATCGAATTTATGTAACAATATTTTAATATTTCAATATCGTTTTCCGGTGTTAATTGATACTGAAGACTGGGGCCCGTAATAATAAACTTCCTCAGCTCAAATGCACGAACTTAAAAATTATCTTGAGGTAATGGTATTATTAATAAACATACAGTCCTCGCGGCGTAAGCTGAGCTTTGCATTTGTGTGAGTGATTGCCAAAAGTACAGTTAGTAAAAAATCAATGTTTTATTAAAAGTTAATGCTGATATTTTGATTATCCTAAATTATAGTAATAAACTACATAACAATATTATAACTCTTCTTCTCCGCTCATTGCATCTTCATCTTCACTCTCGTCTGATGACTCATCAGAGCCTGTGTTAATAATGAATCGCTCCGATAAACCGTCGATAGTGGCGTCTCGACCATCAAATGCTTTTTCTTCTTTAACTGCATGGTCACAAACATTTTTCCATTCTTGTACAGTGATCGCGTCAACTTTTTCCTTTGTTAATCTCATTATAGTGTCCATATTCATTGACACGTGGCGCGGGATTTTGATACGAATTGTGGTATGATGCATTGTCAACCACCACAACACTATTCGGTTTTAAATTTGGAATTAGCTGCGTTTGCAACCATTTTGTGTAATTCTCGGTGTTGATATTATAATGATAGTCTTTCATTCAGTTGTCTTCCACTTTTTTGGTTTGCCTTGAACATGAGTAGGGCATTGGGTATGAAACCGCACTCTCCGCCGGCATTAACTATTATTAACCGATTTCCCTTAGAAACTGGTTTCTTTAAACCAGAGGCGCTTCTATCTGAATAAGATTTCGACGAAGTGTCAGACGTGTCTATATATGTTTCGTCAGTATAAACGATTGCGCGGCCCTGAGCGCGATATTCGGCAATTTTAATGAGAAACATTATTCGAAGATATCGTATTTCATGTTTCTCCATAAGGATTCTGCGATTATCTTCTGTCCTTTTCCACTTGAATCCTAATAGAGATACTTCTTTTCTTAATGACGTAATTGCACCTGGATAATTTATTTCTGCCTTTAACTTTTCGTGTAATATTTTCATAGTGGGAACCTGTTTGTCGGTGATATAAAAGTTATGAAGTATTCTCCGAATTACCGCTTTATCAAAATCATCGATCACAATGATATTTTTCCTGCATCTTGTTGCTTTGCTTGAAAAATTCAAATTTAAATTAGTGATAAAAAAACTATACACGTTGTAATGTAATGTAGATAACTTCATAATTCTTCGGATTTACTTTTACGTAAATTTATGGTTATTTTAAATCGTGTGAATACGCTGGTGCAAAGTTATTGCGGAATGATTAATGTGAAACGTCAAAAGGTATTTCTTAGATTTGGTTGACTATAGGTAATTTCAATCTTCCGCCCTTTCAGGAGCTTACTGTGCGTAATTTTGTGATTTTGTGTTTCTCTTCTTATTTCGTGACTCGGCTTTAACTTTTTGGACTGTTTCTTCTATATTCGTTGAAGCATGTGCCCATTTCACAAGGGATGTTTGAGCAAAAATGTAGAAAAAAAAAAACAAAAAATTGGTTATGGATGTCTTTGAAAGAGTCATTAATTTTAACTGCATTATTGAAAATCAAATAATAATTAATCTAAACAACGACAGCTCCACTCGTGGTACTGAAAGTGATTGAATAAATTTATTTTTAATCTAGTTTTCAATATTAAATTTTTATAACTGCTTCTAGGAATAAGCAGTAACAACAAATACGAAGAAACCGATAAAACGTGTGTTTTAAGCACTGACCTTTATATACAAGTGTATATATAGAGGTCAGTGGTTTTAAGTTATCCGTTTTTATTATATTCTGGTATTATTCAAACAAAATTGTAAACGATTACCAACTCTAAATAATCGATGTTGATTTTTTTTAAGAATCGAATATTGTACGTTTTTTTGGTTGGCATGCTTGGTGCAATAAGTTTGACAGCTGTCAAAATGTATTTATTCATGGAGGTTAGAGAACAGGAGAACGATCGCCGTAGAAAATAGTTTCCCAGAAATATGTACACCATTATTGAGGTGCTGCGATCGCTAAGTTCGCTCAATAAAAGTCATTTTCAGTATTTTTCCAATTAGATGCTAAACCAATTGCACATCCACGCACAATAAAATATTTCTCCATTTTTAATGTTTCTTTTTGTCAAAAATTAAAAAATTACGGAGCATGAAAATTTTCTCACCAATGCCGCGAAGAAAATTTGTACATTATTCAACTAACTTCATCTATTTTTTAATTATTGTTTATGGTCCGATCTATGCAAAATGAACTGATTATGTCCTGACGTCTTAAGACCTCAGGAAATAATCAGTTCCTTTTGCATAACTTCATCTACTTGTACTCATAAACAGCTAACTTCGCAGCCCTTACTCACCGACAGCAGCATCGCTATAAATTCTACAAATTTTTAAGGACAGGCGGGCTATGCTTTAGTATGTAGTGATCGTTCTTCTGTTCTCTAACGTTCATGGAGGTTAGAGAACAGGAGAACGATCGCTGTAGAAAATAGTGTCCCAGAAATATGGACAAAATAAGTGAGACTCAGCGATCGCTAAGTTGTTTCAAAAAGCGGGCTGTTGTGCGCTAGTTCGAAATGATTATGAAATCATTCAAAGAAAAAAAAAGGAAAATAACGAATTATTATTATTTATTAATATATAAATTATGTTTTTTTATAATTTTAATCATTATAAATATTTTAAATTATTACAAATATTAATTATTTTTTAATATTATTTCACCATTTTTTAATGTTTCTTTTTGTTAATAATAAAAAAATTACTTCGCAAATACTACTTACCGACGGCAGCACAGCTATAAATTCTACAAATTTTCAGAGACAGGCGGGCTATGCTTTAGCATATAGCGATCGTTTTCCTGTTCTCTAACCTCTATGTATTTCTTAGATTTGTTTGACTTTAGGTAATAGTATCTATGCATACTTCGAATATGTCAAGTATAAGTGGCTACGAATGTGAATATCTGAGTATCACTTAGTATTAAAGTTGTAGTTTGAGCATTTTTATTCGAGACTAGCGATCCGCCCCAGCTTCGCACGGGTGATTTCTGGATATCGATAATAGCGCCACCTACCGGGTCTTATTGAGTTTTAAACCATTCAGGCACCCACTCAGCTTTGCTGTATTTAACGCACAAAAAACTTCAAAATCGTTCGAGCCGTTTTCGAGTTTTAGCGAAACTAATGGGCAGCAATTGACTTTTATATATAAGAGAAGATATAGATCACTGGTTCAAAAAGCTATTTTTTGTTTCAACACTTTATTAAAAAAAATCAGAGGTGTTTTAATGAAAAAAATACTTTACAAACTCATGTTAACGGTGAACATGGGAACTGCGTAGTACTCGAAACGACCGGGATATAAAATAAGTTAATTAAATAATGATTTCTTATATTTACGCGAACACTATACATTGATTAAAAAGTTAATTAAACTCGAAAAAATTCGAAAAACTAGGTAGTTTCATTTCATGTGTAGTGCTTAAATATAAGAAATAAGTAAAGTTGATTTATTTTAATAGTTTGTTTGTCTTTGGCTTCCGATATATAAGCTGTTTGTAAACGACAATGTCCACCGCTAATTATGGTATTATAGGTTTCACTAAACACGCCTTGCGTTTTATCACGTACAATAGAGTTTCACAAGTATTTTTCTACTTTTACTCACAAAATTAAAATCGGTGTAGTAAATACTCAATCCTATCAAACAGGTGGGTGCGACATAGTTAGTATTGATATAGAAGTACCAGTACCAGACCAGCATATGACCAGTATGTTTACGTACGCCATACACGGTACACCGCACTTCACTTATTATGGGCATGTGACATGTATCAACTGTCAATGTGTCAACTCAAAATTATACAGCAACATAGTCAGTAATCTATGGGTGCGTTTGGCAGAAAAAAGTGCTAGCAAGCGCTTGTAAGCAAAATGGCGATCGTAAGCGGTAAGCGCTGTCAAATCGTAAGTAGCTATTTTATTCTAAACTCTGATTTTTCATTCCGTAGAATTCTGACAGCTATCATTTTTTGACATGTCAGAGATTACAAACCTTTTTGGCCGGGCACATTTTTCAATTTCAATACGTGTCTGAACATCTGAGTCTATACATACATTTTATTTGTTAGTAAATGTATCCATTTTATTAAGTGCGGTACTCTACATGGTTTTACGGCGAGTGATAATTACGTCCCTTTTCATTACAAACAGTAAAAAATGCACAAGTAAAAATAACATATTTTTATTAAAATCTTTAGTCATCATTAATACTTATATCACTATCTTCATCATCGTCATCATCGCTGACATGAATTATTAAAGAGTCTGCGACTGTGTCAATGAAATCGTCGAGAGTGCACATCTTATCTTCTTCTTTGATTGTATGGCTGATACATTCTTGCCATTTATCAGGAGTAATACTACTTATACTTTCCAGTAATAGTTTTTTAACTTCCGCCATTTTAAAACTTCTGTTGTGTCTTGCGACATGCCCCTTCACTTGAGCCCACACCAATTCAATAGGGTTGAGCTCACAATGATATGGGGGCAGTCTAAGCACAGTAATGCCTTGTGCTGTGGCCATCTCGTCTACAATACACTGTTGATATTTGTATTTCTCCTGACCCACAATTTCCAATAAATTAACTTTTAGCATTTTTTCTTCAAAATTTAAATTTTTTGAAGTCAACCACGCTTGGATATCGCCTTTTCTCCATGCACTCGTTGGTACTTTTTCGACCTTCCTCGAATGATAGGGAGCATTATCCAACACTACTACCGAGTTTGGTTTTAATTTTGGAAGTATTTTTGTGAACCACTCCTCAAATACTTCCCCAGTCATCTCCTTGTGGTAATCTGCCAAGCCTTTTTTTGCCTCAAAAACTAATAAACCATCTTCCAAAAATCCTTCTTCGCTCCCTATATGGCTAACTATAAGTCGCCCCCCCTTTGCCTGTTGGTGCCTTAAGCCCTGTTGTCAAGCCATCGAGGAAAGCTTGTCGTGAAGATTGAATGTTGGTATCACACCACACTTTATTGACGGTATGTCCTGAAAATAAAAATATATTTAATATTTCACTTATACATGAGGACAGTTATATATGCATATAAATTGAAAAATATTACCTGTAAACATGGATTTCTTTATTTATTTATTCATTTTGGTAACAAAAATTTATTAACAAAGTTAATTTAAGTATTACATAAGTACAGAATTCGATTTCCGACTAATACTTTGAAGAAAAGATAGGTTATAAAAAGTTAATTACCACATAATTCAATACTTGCCTTCGTTTACCCACGTTTCATCCTGGTAATATATAAGCCTGCCTTCTCTTCTATATTGTTTAATTTGGTGCAAGTATTTTTGACGCCATAGTACTATCTCCTTGCGATCTGTTAGCGCACTTCGACGTTTGCGACTTGTGTATTTAAAATTTAAATGCTTCAATACTTTTCTTAATGTTGATTTCGACATAACAGGCATGTCTGGATCACCAGTTATCTCTTGGTGAATCTGAAATAAGCATTTACATTACAGTTAAAATGTAGACAGGCAACACAGGTTAAAGTATAGTTTTAAAACAATGGGGGATGTCAGCAACGAGGTGTTAAAGAATTAGCAATAACTTTACCTTTTCAATAGTCGGAATCTCGTTCCTGTAGAAAAACGCGTGAACCTTTCGTCGAGTTGCGGCGAAAGTGAATTCGTCAAATTTTTGTATGAAAGATAGTTGAGGTCCACTCTTTTTCGGCTTTTGAAATTCTTTTGTGTCTTTATATTCTTTGGTAATTTTATAGACACTTGACAGACCCACGCCAGTCATCTCAGAAGTCTTTTTAGCACATTCCGTTGCACTCCAATCAGTTGTTTGCGGCCAATTTTCTATATTATATTTGTAAATATTTAGAATTATGGTCTTTTCGTTGGGCGTAAAAGCACCACGAGGACGCTTCTTTCTGGGAGAAAGAAAGTCTAAGCCTTGTGCTCTGTCAGATGGGGCTGCTTCCCGGGAAGGGCCAGGTTGTGGCTCCATAACGTTTATAAAAATCAACAAACGATCACAAAACGAAAGGTCAACAAGAAAAAACTTAACAGAATAACAGAAACTTAACAAATATAACAAGATAATAACAACAAATAGCAGCAAACACCGAGAACACATGCGCATTCGAGCATTCAAAGAAGTCGAATGAAAATCAATCAATGTGACAGACGCGACGTGACAGCTAACATTTTTTTAAAAGGTTTTTTAAACCTGGAATTAGTAGACAGTGATGCCAGCTAAAGAATAAAATATTAAGTAATTAAAGTTAATTAGATATATTGTTCGTGATATTGAAATATTTGTTATTTTTGTATTAGGTGACTTGTATAAGTAAATATTTAGATTTACCTTTTTGTAGGTGAAACATAAAAAATACGTAGCATTTTATTATTTATTGCCCTCAAATGGTTCAAATTTGTCTCTTTTTCGGTGGAGAACTTTTTTTAGTAGCAACACTTACGAAATGTCAGAATTCTACGGAATGAAAAATCAGAGTTTAGGACAGGAAGTTAGTTTTAACCGGGGAACCTAACCTAATTTAAATATATGTTTGTAAAGTATTCATGTTAAAAACTTACCAATCATGAATTTTTAATAACATGTATATGTCTATTCATGTCATTATATTATTTAAAACTAATGCACAAAAAAAACTTATAAACTCTACTTCAAAACAAACAAATTAAATAAGAAAAATGGTGGATTGTGTCAGCGCTACTGAAGTAGCAATCGTGTCCTGGCCGAAAACTATTTCAGCGCTTGTAAGCGCTTGCTAGCACTTTTTTCTGACAAACGCACCCTATGTTATACAGGTATACAACTCTCGGCTAGAGAGTACTATATTCATAGAGTAGAGTAATATATACAGTAGCGGTGGGTAGTAGCGGCTTCTTTGAGTAACGAAACGAATCTATCTATCGAATATCAATAGCGGCTTTTGAAACACTCTATTTTAATAGAGGGTTTGGAAACATTCTATTTTAATAGCGGCTTCAATAGAGTGTTTCACGACGTGTTCAATTGCAAAACGTTGCGACCGTTGTTACCGTTTCGTATAGAATTAGACATGGTGTTAATGGTTAAATTTATTTATTTGTTAAATCAGTTCGCACGGTTTGATAAAAATATCACTTCGAAGTACACTGGCATTACTTCGAGACATTTTTGATAACAATCACATAAAGTTTTAGTATTATTTTTACACTTAGTTATTTACACTAATTACTGTAGAATTATTATTATCAACACTAATATATACAATGATATTTAGTTTTTATTTTACTAAAAATATTATTATTGTTGCACAAAAAAGGAAACAAACGCGCCTAAAAAGTAAAAACAAACCGTGTCATTAAACTTAAACAAAAGACTAATGTAAACCGGGCCAAGGCCACTTAAATTATGGTATTTGAACTATTTTTTGTTAAAAACATGTACACTTACTTTCTCATTTCTAATATCGCATCTATACGAAGGAAATAGAGTCATAGGTCAAATGCAAAAGCACACGCGCTCACTCGACTTTCGACAACCGGTGGTACTTCTACCACAGCGTAAAAAAGTCGGTTTTTTTACTCATGTGCTTCTACTTCAACAGCCGAAGACGTCGCCGACGCGTCGCGAAAATAGCCGAATAAACGTTTTGTTAGTGATCGCTCGTTCGTGATTCGTGAAACGTGAATCGTGTTACTGAGTAAAACGTCTACTGTAATAGATAGTTTCGTTGCACTGCAATAACCCGCTACTCGCTATTGTGTGAATAGATAGTTTCAGTAACTAGTTACGTTTCGTAACGACCACTCCTAATATACAGCTTTGATATACAGTAATCTACGTTTGTGGAGTGTGGATCTGTGATTGATACCTAATGATAAATGATAATCGTAATTTTTTCCTTCTGTAGGGAAATTCTTTAAATCTACTACTATCTACTATTATTTTTAAAACATTAATGCATAGCTCTTTTCTATAATACTTTTCTCATTGCCCTTTTTCATAAAAATATGGATGGTATGTGTTGATTATTTATTATTTATTTAATTAAATTTATTGTTATTTACGCTTTTTATATCTTACAGGGACATCGGCCAAGAAATCTGCCTCTTTTGAGACCTTAGTAATTCAGAATATTACTAATGTTAATGAATTAAAAGATAAATTATATGAAATAATATCTGTCGGAAAGAATTACGAATATGATGTTTCATCCTGTCTAAAATCTCTAATAAATAACAACGATCAGACCATTGTATTGCTGTGCGTGCAAGCTATCTCAGAGCTAGCAAAATGTGAAATTAAAAGAGAAATTTACGCCACTAAAGATATAATCCTACCAATAATGAACATTTTAAGTAAGGAAATAAATTCAGATTCCATTGAACTTGTCAAGCAGTGTTGCAGAGCTCTTGGGAATTTATGCTGCGATTGTGATGCATCTAGAATAATTATTTTGGAAAACAATGGTGTTTTAGTACTAGCAAACGTACTTGAAAGTGCTTTAAAAAATGACACATTAGAAGAAATTAGACTTCTCGCTAGTAAAACATTATTAAACTATGCCATAGGTGGACATCAGTTCTCAGAGTCAATTGTTGAAGAAGGTGTAATAGACAAGCAAAACAAAATATTACTATCTGAAATGGAAAAAGATGATATGAACGATGACTCCGTTGTAACTGCTTTGCTCATTTTAAGTGTAATAAATGACAATGCACCTGAGTTTCTATTTGATTCTGACGTTAATAAAACAGTGCTTAATATTTTAAAGGATACAACTAATATTGAAGTATCGGAATTATGCTTAGAACACTTGCATATGCAAGCAGAACACGGTAAGTGTTTCAATCTCAAATCTATTTTTTTTATATAAGTACCTTGTAGTAGCTGTGTAAGAATAAGCATTACCCTATCTAGCAGCATTTTCCTTATAACAACTATGAATAAAAACTGCAGTTGCAAACCTGCTTGCAAAGTGTGGCAACTATGGCAAATTTCCTCCCATGAGGCAATCTATAAAGAGAGGCTTATATTCAGCAGTGGACTTTAATTAGGGAGTATGTTCTAAAATAGAACCCAGTGTACTGTTCAATGCAAGTGATGTCATGAATCGATGCCATACTGGTGATTTGTTCCAAAACATAGGACGGTATATGATGTCATACATTTGCGCCATATTGGAAAAGTGTTAGTGATTATTTTGTCATTTTGTGCTATCCTGTCAGTGGCGTAGCAAAAAGGGGGCGGCGGCAGGGGTGGGTCGCACCGGGTGACACCTTTTTTGGGGTGACACCCACCTGGTCTCAACTTTAAGAACAATGTACAAAAAAAATCGCTAGCACAAAAATTTCTTTTTCGGGGAACCTCCACTAGCACTAGCTCAGCTCTATGCTCTGATTCCTGCAAAAGAGCTTGACGCTGTCGTGGGGGATTCCCCATCCCATACTTGCGATCTTTGACGTCTCAGTTGCAACATTTGTTGCTTTTTACTTTCGATGGGGTGACACCATCAACTTCTGCACCGGGTGCCACCCAAGGTAGTTATGCCACTGTATCCTGTTTCAATTAATATGTGAAGAACGGAGATACCAGAAGTTATAATATAATTTTTTGTATTTGAATAAATAAAAACAAATTCTGGCATGCTTCATTTAGCATACACACAATTAAAATTGTTTTATTATGTCACGATATCCGCACAATATGGTCGTGGCAGTACAATATGGTGTCAATTAATGATGTCTTTTGTATTCGTCAGTATACTGGAAACATGTCGGAACATACCCAGGCTGTAATGGAAACCAGATTTTTTATATGGACAGCTAAATAGATAGCAATCAAATTATGTATATATTATAATTTATGTTATTATATTTACGAAATATGTATGTTTGTATGGAAGATGAAGAGAATGTAGAGGATGTAAATTCTCAGATCAGTTGATATCCCTACAAGCTAATTTTAAGTGATAATCCTAGAATTAGTAAATGTAATAAAAGCTGTTTTTATCCATTTGTATACATTTATATAACAAGCTACTAAATAATCTTAAAATGTTAAATACTAGATTATTTAAATCAAAATTACAGGAATATCTACTAGGTGGATTGAAAAGTACTCGGCCTAACACAGATCCATTCAATTCTAAAAATCAAATCTACCCACATTATTTAGTTCAGTTCAGACTAGTTCATTGTGTGAAGTTCGAAACGTGTGCGATAATTAGTTGTGATTTTATAAATTTATTAACAAAGTAATCGGACATAATTTCCGCGAATGGAGCAAATCGAGCAGCGTGCCGTCATTAAGTACCTCCATAAGAAGGGGCTATCATCAAAAGCCATCCATGATGACATGGTCAGTACATTAGGCGATTGTGCTCTGTCATATTCATCCGTCAAAAAATGGATAGCAGAATTTAAGCGTGGTAGAGAGAGTGTGAAAGATGAACCCCGCTCTGGAAGGCCTTCGACGTCAACTACTGACGAAAATATTAAAAAAGTACTTGATTTAATAATGGGAGACCGCAGATTAAAAATTAGAGAGATAGCCGAGATTATAGGCATCTCTTATGAACGAACTCAAAACATCATTGTCAACGAGTTGGGTTTCCACAAGGTGTCTGCGAGGTGGGTTCCGCGACTGCTTTCAGTTGAACAAAAAAGGACGCGATTGACTATTTCACGCGACTGTTTGGAGTTATTTGAAGCCGATGCAGATGATTTTTTGAATCGTTTTGTTACTATGGACGAAACATGGGTTCATTACTGTACACCGGAAACAAAACAACAATCAAAACAGTGGAGAAGACCTGGTTCACCACCCCCTAAAAAGGCTAAGTCGATTTTGTCGGCAAATAAGGTGATGGCTTCAGTATTCTGGGACTCGACAGGTGTGATTATGATTGATTATCTTGAAAGGGGTCAGACTATAAACTCTGATTACTACTGCACCTTACTACGTCGTTTACGAGAGGAAATAAAAGAAAAACGTCGAGGAATGCTCAGAAGAAAAGTCCTGTTTCATCAAGATAACGCCCGTGTTCACACGTCAGTACAGTCAATGGCTGAAATTCACAACTGTGGCTTTGAACTGTTACCGCATCCGCCGTATTCACCTGATCTGGCACCATCAGACTTCTTTCTGTTCTCTAACCTAAAAAAGCACTTGGGAGGTCAAAGATTTTCGACAAACGACGAGGTCAAAGCAGCTGTAGACGCATATTTTGACTCTAAGGAAGAATCATTTTTTTTCAACGGTCTAAATGCTTGGAAGGGGAGGTGGCAAAAGTGTATTGATTTTGATGGTGATTTAGTAGAAAAATAAAAATATAACTGATTTAGTATGTGTTTATTTTCTTGGTTAGGCCGAGTACTTTTCAATCCACCATTAAGAATAATTTCTATAGCATTATGGACTTTATTAATCAAAAGTCTTAATGTACAAAAACAAGAACTTGCATGCTATGCATAAATAACCTCTCAACTGCGGATGTCCAAGACTTGGACACGAAAATATCTCCGTTGACTGCGGGCGTCCAAGTGTTAGACATTTTTTACCCGCTCTTTTAATGAAGAAACAAAGCATTATGCGCTATTTCTAACTCATTCTACCATATGTCAATGTGTACAGGATAAAAAAGGCTAGCATAAAAACCCCACAGCTTATACACTTTAGTAGTATATTTTATTTAAATCATTCTTAAATGTCGTCCATTCCTTGAATCAGCCATTAATGTGATTGAATTTACATAATATGCTTTTTAATATTTTTTAATATTTAATATTTGAAATTTTTATTTTTTTAATTTAATATGAACAGGTTGTAGTTTTTAAGGTCACCTCAGACACATATTTCTTATGCTGGTTTTTTTAATGTACATTTTATCTGTATGTACTTTGCAAATCGTGTAACGTTGCGTTATATTTCAACCTATAGCAAGATTGCTGCTACCTACAGTACCATTCGTAAATGAATTGTACTGTAGATACAGTAAATCCAACAAGTACCAGGAGCCTTTTAAAGAAATAAGTACCTATGTTATATATTTATTCAATTTTATACTTATGTATATCCATCCATTTAGTTTTTATTGTTGCCTAGCTATAACTTGTTCAGCTAATTATTTCAGACTATCATCGTCGAAATTGTTAAGTTAGTTAAGTTACACAGCCTATTTCCGTCCCACTGCTGGGCCTTCCCTCACTTCTGAAAGGGTTTTACGGCAAAGAAGTATCCACCGCGCTGCCCATATGCGTGTTGGCGATCTGCACATGCCTTGGAAATATTTTTTTTATTTATCAGACAGTCAGACTTCGTCATGATGTTTTTCTTCACCGCCGAGCAAAGGTAAATCAGCACTTAAAATTGCAATTAATAATTTCATTGATGCCGGCGGGGATCGAACCCGGTGTGCTAGCGTACTGTGAAATTTAACGCGAGACCTAACAATCTGAGCTACCAGGGCTCGCTCATCGTCGAAATGAATACTTAAGTTAGTTAAGTTACAGCCTTTTTACGCCCCACAGCTGGGCAAAGGCAAATAAGTTTTCCGTCGCACTGCCCCAATGCGTATTGGCGAACTTCACATGTCTTCGAAATATTTTTTTTCTTATTTCACAGACGTGCAAGTTTCCTCACAATGTCTTTCTTCACCGCCGAGCACGTGGTAGATCAGCACTTAAAATTGCAATTAACAATTTCATTATTGCTAGCGGGGATCGAACCCTGCTTGCTAGCATACTATGAAATTTACAGCGAGAGTTAACCATCTGAGCTACCACGGCTCTTCTGAGCCACCACGGCTCTCATCGTTGAAATGAATACACCTCTTTATTTTGTATGTTTTTTTTTCTATAGAATAGGGTGACAAACGAGCACGCAGTCCACCTGTGGTGCTTGCTGCGGCCTATAGACATCTACATCTATCCTCGATTACAAATCAAAATGCAAAAATGCGTTGTCACCCGTGAGGACTAAGACGGAACGCCTCGTTTCCAGCAAAAAGGCTCTCCGATTCTCTACACTCACCATACGAAACACAGAAGCATTAAGCTATTATTTCACGCTGGTATTCTGTGAGAGCGTGGTCCTTCCCCGGTCGAGCCGGCCTATTCGTGCTACAACTATACTACTAATATAACTGCAGCATGGCTCTACCACATATAAAAAATGTTTTAATGAACTAGTACATGATGCACAAAACAGTGCAGAATCGAACTTTAATTGTGGCATATTTTTGGATAATGCATAAGAAGTGGGTTCTTTGAAAATATACATAAATAGTATTTTTTTTTATTTCAGAAAGAGATCTATTTATTTTAAATTTTATTATTTCGTAGCTATTGTTTGTGTTAAAGGAAATATGTTACCGTTTGGAGAAATAATGTTATTGGTTATTGGAAATGTAACATAACCGCTGCGCACCTCGCGGCGCCTCTGTCACTCGACACATATTATGGTGCATTGGGTATTGTTTACAAAAAACGTTATTTATAACTCTACATCAGCAGGAGTGACTCTTGAGTGCTTTTATGGTTTTTAAAGGAATGAATGAATCTTTATTTCTGTACAGGTGCTGTTAAAGTTTGTTTGCTCAAATAAAGTAATTAATTTTTCAATAAATATGGCACTTACGACTAAAATTTTGATATCGGCATCAAAAGTACTTATGAAATACTTTATCGGATTTCAAAAACTTAGCAAGACCTATTGAAAGATGACTGAATCATGTAAAGAAAAAGAGAGATTTAAGACTGAATCATTGTAATGAAATAAAAAAAAAACTATTTTTATTGACTAAAGCATTACGCCGCATTATGCCGCATGTGGTCCGAACTACATGCTACATCGGTGTACTCGTAAATTGATTGTGGGTTCTTGTAAGCTTATTATTAATGCGTTTTACGATAAAAAATTGTATTGTAGCCTATGATTTTGCACATAAAATATTGTAAACAATAGACCTAAGATTAAAATAAAATAAAATTGAACTATTAAAAAACTTTGTGTCATTGAGAAATATGATAGTTTTGACTTTATTCTATATTTAGTTATACTAACTACTTTAAACTTTATTAAATATATGTACTCGTTTATAGGAAATTTTATAGAGAATTCAGAAATGTATACATATTATACTATTCGATATACCAAAATCAAGATATTTGCATTTAAACGGATTGGGCCCAATCAGCCGTCCATTTTATTAAACAGCTCCGCAGTCAACGGAGAGTTACGGTTAGAGTCTCCGCAGCTGAAAGGTTAAGCAAAACATGCTGTTTGATTGTATAATATTTGTAAAATCTTTTTGATACCATATTTTAAGCAAATAAATATATTATTATAAAAACAAACACTTATTCAACAATTCTGATTATTCAGATTGCTATCTTACTACACTTGACACATCAAGATATTTAAATAAATAAATAAAAAAATAAAATAAAAATTGTTTATTTCAGACTTTAAACAACTTTAAATCCATAGGAATTGTTAGTACAGAAAAACTTACATCTATGTTAGTAATAAAATTTATACATTTTATATTTTTTATTTTAATATTTAATTATTAAGCAGGATATAGTCCTGGAGATCATATTTTTGATCAGTGGACAGTTCCCACTGTCGGCAAAATCACTCATTTAGTAACATAGCTATATATATATATATATATATATATATATATATATATATATATATATATATAAATACTAGCTTGCCAGGCGGACGTTGTTCTGCCCTTTTCGACGACCCTTTGTCATGTCCTATTAAAAATCCTAAAAATCGCCAAAAAAAATTTAATAATGTTTTTAGTCTAGGCTTGAGGAGGCTTGTTAGGGTTAATATATATAATATAATATATAGGCTTGAACCTATTACACTGTTTTTAGATGTCGGAAATGCGTTTTGAATTAATTACGATAAAAACAAATTTCACTAAAAATTGTGTAATAACAAAACGCAGATATGTCAATTTGTTCTCGTATTATGAAGTAGATGTCCAGTAATTGATTTTTTAATTTTGTTTTCAATTTAGGAGGATTTTCGGAAAACTTTTTGGATTTCGAATGTCTTTTTATAAGATAAAAATAAATTTCACCAAAAATTTAAATACCTATGTCAAAAAACGCAAATATGTCAATTTGTTTTTTTGACACAGATACGCTCATAAAAAAGTTAATGACTCAGACCCAGACAATCCATTTGTTGCTGGAGATGGAACTTATATACATACAAATTGAGTTGCAGTGGAGAGCAGTCAAGAGGTTTATCAGAAAACAAAATTATAACAATTCACATTACATTATTTCATTTACCTACTATCATAGCGGAGTATAGGGCAATCATCTACTTGCTATCATAGCATTTAGGGCAACCAGACTTTTTAGATAAGATTGGTTGAATCAGTTCTAAAACTGAATTAGCACACCCCGACTCCACGTAGTCTTGTCTGCCCTATCCCTAGAGTGTTTTTTTTTTTTTTGTAAAGCCGTAGGCACGGAGGGAGAGCAGCCCCCGCCCGCTGTAGCAAATCGCAGGCACCGAAGTGAGCCGTAACGGCTGAGGCTGGTCACCGAAGGTGACCAATAAGCCAAAGCTGCGGAGGTGAGCATGGGTGCCTGCGATTTGCTACGCAAGGCCGAAGGGGCTGCACTTCCCGCAGTGCCAAAGCCGTTGCAGAAGTAACTTTGCGTCAATATTCCTATATAAAAAGTGAGGTTATGATTATACAAAAAAAAATTATTACTCATAAACTATACATCCCCGCAACGGGGTAAGGGTAGGAGGGCCTTCCCATGACACCTTTCCCCCTCCCAACACCGTATGGCAGTTGCAGAAATAACTTTGTGTCAATATTCCTGTATAAAAAGTGAGGTTATAATTTTACAAAAAAAAATTATTACTCATAAACTATACATTTCCGCAATAAGAGGAGGGTTGGAGTGCTTCCCATTCCCCCCCCCCCCCCCCCCTCCCAACACCGTACGCGAGTACTGGACGTTTATAGCATACTCAAAAAACTATCCTATCACTCAAGTGGGACCAAACTGCACACGGTGTGAAAAATTTTATTAAAATCGGTTAAGTAGTTTAGGAGCCCATCACGAACAAATAACGAGACACGTAATTTATATATATTAAGATTTTGCATTTGTAACTTACTCAACTAAATTGGAATAAGTGGGTAGAAGTTTAAGTTGATTTAAATTTCAATCCTTTACTTATTTCATTAAGTTACAGCCTATATACAGCCACTGCTTGACACTCTCCTCCTCTTATTATTGAGAGGATTTTGGGGCAAGGAAATATCTGCAGCGCTGCCCCAATGCGTGTTGGCGAACTTCACATGTCTTAAAATATTTTTTCTTATTTTTCAGACATTTCCTTTTCAGTTTCCTTATGACGTTTTCTTTCCACCGAGCATGTGGTAAACTAGCACTTAAAATTGCAATGAACAGTTTCACTGGTGCTGGCGGGGATCGAACCTGGGTTGCTCGCTTACTGTGAAATTTACAGTGAGCGCTTAGCCCCTGAGCTGCAATGGCTCCTTTATGTCTATCATTTTTAAATATGTTTCGATTTTACAGATTTGGTAAAAACATTACTAGCAAATGAAAATGGCGTTCAACTGGTATGTTCTCGCTTGGAGCAGCTGATGCAGAAACATGAGGCTGGAGATTTAAATGCTGAGGATAGTGAGGTGGAGGCTGTGATGAAACAGGCTTGTGATCTTATCATTATAGTGCTCACTGGAGGTATTACTGCCACTCAATAATAATCAATTTGCAACTTTAACATTTGTTATAATAAAGGAGACAATTTCTTTTTGTTTGGGGAATGGGCCCACAACGAATTGTGGCGTAACTTATTTAAATGCATGTCGATTTATTCCTTATAGTCTATAGGTCCTTTAGTCTATATATTAGTTTTACCGATTCTAACGGGAATACTGAGAAATTATTAATTAAAATATGAATATCACAATAACCTTAAAACAAACTAAAAGCGATTGTCTAATAGTTTTCACCTGTATTATAAGTTAAAATAGTGCACTGTTCAATATTTATAAGTACTTTAAGATTGATGGAAAATCCAATTAGTAGTTCCGGGAAAACATAGTGCACAGACAAACAAGTGTGGTGTTGAAAGTATTTTTATATGTATTGATGGATTAGTGAGTATTAGGGTCACAGCTCATTAGACCCACCCAGCACCCGACCCTCACCGCCTCGTCGCCAGGCGTCCACTCGTAGTCGACAGGTGGACCACGGGTGGACGCCGCGTTGTCACCAGTGAACCTCGCGTGGTCATCGAGTGGACCTCGCGTCGTCAACGAGTGGACCTCGCGTGATCAACGAGTGACCCTTAAATCATACAATAAATTATACTTCCGAACTTCTATAAGTTTTTCTTTGTTCATTTTAAAAACAAACAACAATGCGTCCGATACATTCGAAAGGAAGACTCGAAATAAAGGGTTGGTGTGGTGGAGAGCGCCGCATCACACTCGCATGAACTGCGCGTTGCCAGCTCGCGCGCTTCACGCGAGGCAAGCATGCCAACAGCGAGCTATCATCGAATGGTCCACTCGCAGTGCGCGCGTGGACACTTCGCGAGCGAGGCGATCCGGTGATGGTACGGAGTTGATATAGTGAGCGCAGATCCATACAAGTCCATACGAAGAACACGAACCGCTCAAGGCGAGGCGGTGAGGGTCGGGTGCCGGGTGGGTCTAATGAGCTGTGACCTTTAATCCCAAACACCATTACACTAATTAATATACACTAAAATACGATTAAAGCCAAAATGACTGAGGAATAATATGTCCATTTGAAATATTACCTATACATACTATATGATGAAGATGTTGAGCAAATAAATACTGAAGTCAATGAAAAAATAAGAGTACTAATACATTTAATTACACGGTCTTTTTGAACCATATATGATATTAGCTTTAATAAATAAGATTAAAAACAAGTTTTTAGTGGTATTTATTTTTAGTAATCTAGAATATACAATAATAAATAATATATGCATATTATAAGTGATTGTTTTCAAAAATATTTATCTTTTTATTATACAAATTGTAAAAATGCTTTGTTACACACATTTTTTTTCATATTACATTAGCTAGAACGTGAATGTTTAAATAATTCTTCTTTTTTTTCAGATATCATGATTCCAGTTACATTTTCAAAAAATCTTTAGGCAATTTACTATAATAATTTATTATCTTTTTTAAGTGTAATACCATTAAGTTTTAAAATTTCTAGTGGGCCCAAAAACGATTGTCTGCTTTGTAAAAACTCATAAAAACAATTTGTTTTGTAGTTTGAATATGTGTGTGTACTTAGACGTATAATATTTTACATAGTAATAGAACACCCTAACTGATGTGGAGGTACCACAATGACAATATCAAAAAGTAATAAATTTTTGTACTCATCATTTTATGCATATATTTTTTTGTTATTGTTACTTAAATATGTTGTTTATATGTCTTCCTTACAATTTGCTTAAAATTCAGCAAATTGACTGTGCAACACCATAGTTAGTGACGGTATATTTGACCTTTTGATGATATTGTTAATAAACAACTACCTATGGTGTATGTTTTGCTATCAAAGTTTCACATTTTATTTTAGTTTTTGTTGGGTGATTTTTTTATTAATTCTCTGAACAGGAACATATGAACATACATGAACAGAATCATATCACTTTACCTGCAAGCTTTTTTACATATAGTATAAAAATGTTTTAGATGAAGCAATGGACACATTATACAACAATGGTGTTGGTGAAGTCTACCTCACTATGGTGAAGTGGCTGGACTATACTAACTACAACCTGCTGACTACTGCTGTTTTGGCAATTGGCAACTTTGCTCGGAAGGATGAATATTGTATCCATATGATGGAGGATAAGATATTTGATAAATTGCTTGGTAAGTAAATTTAAATTAATTTCTACTGGGTTATTTTTAAGGAGTAGCTAAATTTTAAACTTTAAATAATATATAAATAACTAGCTTACCAGGCAGGCGTTGTTCTGCCCTTTTCGACAACCCTTTGCCATGTCATATTAAAAATCCTTAAATTCGCAAAAAAAAAATATCTAAAAAATATCCTATCTCTCAAGTTGGACCAATGTGCAACAAATTTGATCGAAATTGGTTAAGTAGTTTAGGAGTCCATCGCGGACACACACCGTGACAAGCATGGGGGAGAAGAGAGGGGGACGAACGGGGGAGCGGGCGGAGCCTGTGTAGCCACTAAAATGCCACTAACACGTTAATTTCCATGTATAAATGTCAACACGAAATGTGTTTTGACGTTACAATCGTTTCCAGATTTCGCAAGCAAATTATTTAGAAAATGCCAAATTTCACGCTATTTACAAATAAATATGTATTAAAATCCATCGGTCAACACAGTGAATCAGGTTTGTAGTAGTAATTTACTGATAATACGACGTAATTGCTTGTATGTGTGCTCCCGGCGATGCCTATCCTCGTACAAAATAAGGTTGACAGCCATTCTATTGTGTATTATCTTAAAATGATATACCGATATTACACTACGATTTTATATATGCAGCTATATATGGTTGTAGTTTGAATGGGTCGACTCGACACCGACATCGACATAATACCAGCGTAAAATAGTAGCTTAACCCTTCAATCTCTAAGCGGTCGAATTCGACCGCGGCGCTATTCCGTCAAAATTCAAGCGGTCGGATTCGACCGCGCACACCCACACTTTAAACCATTAAATTTATATTTAGAGACTACTTTTCTATGAAGAAGTTTGGTATTATAGAATTAATATGAAATTTTCTATATTCTAGTGCAATAAAAAATAGTTATCCTATGGATATTTATTTATAATCTACGTTCATTTCGTACGCCATTTTCGCGTGAATGTTATTGTGTTGATTTTTGGATTTTTCTAGTGTTTTAGTATAGTGTTTTATTATAAAATTGTAATGAAAGTTTTTGTATGAATATAATTTATCTTTTTACTTAAATAATTTCGAGTAATATATATTGAAACAATTATGATTTTCACGCTGCCGACATTCGCTTGGTATGTTTTGTTTTTATTATCAAAATACAATAGTTTTTTTGTAATGAAGTAAAACCTGACTTTTATATAGATTTTATAATGCCAAACTTGTTCATAGAAAAGTAGTCTCTAAATATAAGTTTTAATGGTTTAAAGAGCTGTGGGTGGGTGCGGTCGCATGCTCGCATGACCGCTCGGGATTTGATGCATGCGACTGCATGGGAATTTTAAGGGGATTGAGGAGTTAATGCTGCTGGGTATCGTATGGGTGAGTGTAGAGAAAAGAATGTGAAAATGTTGACACATGGTTTTATGTTTTTCTCATTGTAATAAACATGACCTCAAAATATAAAACTTAAGTCTTAGTACTTAAGTCTTTTGGCATTCTTTCTTTTAGATATTTTTGAAGTATACCATGGCTTCTGCCTGCGCATTCAAAAGGAGCAAAATACAGTGCATCCTATTGATATAGTTACTGTAAACAAAATTCAACACGCAGCTCTGTCAGCTATACGCAACTTGACAGTGCCAGTTGTGAACAAGAGAGTTGCAGCGGCTAAAGGTCGAGCCACACCAATGTTATTAAAAGCGTTGCCTAATATTGAGGATCATCAGGTGGCTTACAAATTGCTTGCTGCGTTACGAATGCTGGTGGACGGCCAAGGTCAGTACAGTTATACATATTGCAAAATATTGTACTGATATATATTATATTTAATTTACCTGTAGGGCCGGTCATGTGCCAACTAAATTCGCTTTCCAATTCCGAGGAGCACCTTGGGGACTAATTAACTTTTTGCTTAATTGCACATTGACGGCTAAATTGATTTCTATGCAGTTTGAAATATAGGTTTCTCCGAATTTAAAAACATTTATCTATCTATATAAACACAAAAAATGTTTCTATGTATGTCGGTTATAGACTTTGATACCATCCAACCGATGTGCTCCAAACCAGTTTCATTAGAAAGGCAATAGTAGGAATATTGTTTTAGACCACTAAAACAATGCATTCGGCACTAAAAAAACATTAAAAAATTCCTTTTTAGACAACAAAGAAACAAAATGTATTTCTATTTTTAGTGTAATAGTACATGCCGGGTATCCGCAGTTTCTTGTAACTGTTATGTTTGGATAAAAGAAGACGAGGTGGTGTTCTATAGGTTTTAAACAGAACATAATATCCCAATTTGTAATGTTTCAAATACATAGTTTAAAGTTAAACGCTACATTATGACATCACGTTATAACGTAGCGTTGCGCGCCGCGTATGTATGCCTACAGCATCTTCAAATCATTACAGCCCTTCACAAGTCCACTGCTGAACATATGTCTTCCTTAAGGATTCATGGGGTATGTTGCTAAAGTTGCTATGTATGTAAGCGGGTTGGCAAACTCAGTTTTTTTTAAATTAGTTGTTATCAGAAAGATATTGCTGACCATCTCCATGTTTGTTTTCATCTGACGCCTCTTATGATATCCATGGGAATATATGTTGATTTATACAAACAATTTATCTTTTTGGTTTGTGCGAGCCAGATTTGAATCCGCAACCTATACATTTGTACAGAGATCATGTTATAGATTTAATAGAACTTGTGAAAGATATAAATAAACAATATCTAGACCAATTAAGTATAATAACATGGTGGGTGATTTGCTGGTCAAAGTCATTTCATTAAGCCCATTCAAAAGCATTTGAAGCAAGTGGAGTTCTGTATGAGCTTATCATATAGTTAATTGCTTCCTTACCTCTTAAGTTGCAGTGGTCTCTTTTACCGGTGACTTTCGCCAGATCTTTATTTATAATTATGTGGTCGTTTTAGTTATTCTAAAGCTATGTTATAGCACAAACGGTCGGCTCGACTGTGTAATGACCATGTTCTTATAGAATACCAACCTAAAAAGGCAGTTGGCATGGACGGTGGTAGTCACCATCAGGTGAGCCTCATGCTCGTTTGCCCCCTCTCATATATAAAAAAGCTTAAAGCTGTTGTGTTTCGTATGGTGAGTGTGGAGAACTATGTAAGTGTTTAAGTAAAAAGCCTTTTTACTGAAAATGAAGCGTTCCATCTTAGTCTTCAGGGGTCACAACACATCTGCATTTCGATTTTTAATCGGGTATAGATGTAGATGTCTATGGGCGACAGGATTTTTTCAAGTGGACTGTGTGCTCGTTTGTCATTCTTATTCTATTAATAAAAAAAAATTGAAGGTACATATAGTATATCATATTTTCAGTTTGCTTTTGAGATGTTAAAGTTAAGGATGTTTTGCAATTACGAAAAATTACAAATTCGTAAGTGGCGGTTGTTAGTTTGTATGTTGTGTTAAGTAGTTTATGGTGGGCAGAGGGCGTGGCTCGACAGCTGATAACGGACGCTGCGGCGCTGGGTGCGGTCGGGCGGTGGGCGCGCGCCGGGCATGCGGGCGCGGGGGGCGAGGCGCCGCGCCTGCTCGCGCGCGCGCTTCGCCAGCTGCCTGCCGCCGGGCGTGTGCGCCTGCTGCAGGTGCGTGCGGGGGAGAGGGGGCGTGGGGGCAAGGCGCCGTGCTTGCTCGCGCGCACGCTGTGCCAGCTGCCCGTCGCCGAGCGTGTGCGCCTGCTGCAGGTGCGTGCGGGGGAGAGAATGCGCAGGGGCGAGGCGCCGCGCTTGCTAGCGTGCGCGCTGTGCCAACTGCCCGCCGCCGAGCTTATGCACATGCTGCAGGTGCATGAGGGCGGGCGGGGGCGAGACGCCGCGTCTGCTCGCGCGCGTACTGCCCCAGCTGCCCGTCGCCGAGCGTGTGCGCCTGTTGCAGTTGCGTGCGGGGGAGAGAATGCGCAGGGCGATGCCGGGGGAGAGAATGCGCAGGGGCGAGGCGCCGCGCTTGCTCGCGTGCGCGCTGTGCCAGCTGCCCGCCGCCGAGCGTATGCACATGCTGCAGGTGCGTGAGGGCGGGCGGGGGCGTTACACCTGCTCGCGTGCGCGCTGCGCCAGTCGCCTCAGGCTCCATCTGGTCAGGGAGCATCCCACACTACGTTTGGCCACTTCAGCTTACAAACACGGAAGGCTAACTTTTGTCTTCAGACTTTGCGGTATGGACGTCGAGAAAACCTGACGGAGCTTTCTAAATGCTGTCCAGCCTAACTGAATGCTCCGATCGGCTTCTTTCTCGAAGTTGTTCTTACCTAGTTGCAATATCTGCCCGAGGTAGGTATATTCCCGGACAACTTCGAGAATTTCACCATCAATAGTAATTGGAACTGGCATGACGTGATCGTTGAACATAGCTTTTGTCTTGTTCAGATTCATGCACAGACCAACACGTTGGAAGGATTCATTTAGTTTGTTCAGCATGTCCTGAAGTTCCTGCAGCGATTCTGCCACGACGACGATATCATCAGCAAAGCGTAAGTGTGAGATGTACTCACCGTTTACGTTAATGCCGCGTACTTTCCAGTCTAGCGCCTTAAAAACATCTTCCAGTGCATTTGTAAACAGTTTAGGGGTTATAACATCCCCATGTCTCACTCCGCGATGCAACTGGATTGGTTTTGTTTGACTGTCCTGTACTTGGACGGACATCGTAAAGACATCTCACCACTTCGATGTACCGCCAGTCAATTTGGCACCGCTGCAAAAAATCCAGAATAGCCTAAGTTTCAATGGAATCAAAGGCTTTCTCATAGTCCACAAATGCAAGACACAGGGGCTGATTATATTCTGTTGTATTCTGTATTATTTGCCGCACTATGTGAATGTGGCTATAATGCCAAATTTTCCTCGAAACCCAGCGTGTTCCGCAGGCTAAAAGTCTTCGAGTCTTCGCGCGAGTTGATTTGTGAAGACCCTCGAAAACAACTTATAGACGTGGCTCAGAAGCGAGATGGGTCGATAATTTTTCAGCATAGTCTTGTCACCTTTCTTATGAAACAAGACTGTAATGCTTCTGCTCCACGCCTTTGGAGTTCTCCCATCTCGTAAGATGCAGTTAAAAACTCGACAGAGCTCTTTTAGCCAGGGTTGACTCCCAGCCTATAAGAGTTCTATTGTAACTTCATCTTTTCCAGACGCAGGTCCCGCCTCACAACTTTCCTCACACGCCTGGTTAGTGTCACCAATTTCGATGGTGATTCTGTTGTTAACTCACGCCTTCTTTTCATAAGCTGAAGTGTCTCATATGAGAACTTCAACTTTCGACCCATATGTTGTTCGCCACAAAACCTGTTGCCCTCATCCCTTAAGATCTAGATCATGCTAATAAGGTCCTCGTCAATATCCAAAGTGGGTCTCAGGCCATCTAATTGGTTTTTAGGTTCTAGCTGGAAGCTTTGGGAGCCAGTTACGGTTTGAAACAGATTTGGTCGAATCGTAGACTTAATCAATCGGGGCCTTCCAATCGTAAAATCGATATTCAGAGTGCCTCGAACAAGTCGGTGGTCGCTTCCGGTATTGAATTTGTTGATCACTGAGACATCTCTGAATATGTGCCTTGTATCTGTCATGATAAAGTCAATCTCATTTTTTGTAGTGTTATCGGGACTGCGCCAGGTCCACTCCCTTTGTGGCTACTTCTCGAAAAACGAATTCATCAGTAATAGCCCCTCTTTCTCGAGGAAGTTGATCAGCATTTACCTCCTGTGATTTTTGCTTCCAAAATTGTGGAGTCCCAAAATCGATTCGACGCCCGTGTGCTTACCCACTTTGGCATAAAACTCCTCCATAGCAACATTGTAGTGTGCATTAGTGGTGTTAAGTAAGGCCCTAGAAATGTCTTCATAAACAGTTTCAACTTCATCATTTGAATATGTCGAGGTCGGAGCATAAACTTGTACGATCTTCAGACAGTATCTCTTTGATAACTTAAGTACAAGGTATGCTACCTGTGTCGACACACTGGAGATTTCTACAATTTTGAAAACCTACTCCGCCTTGGGAAAGGCCTTTGTTTTTAATCTTACCAAATAAAAATGTAGAAATATAAATTTAGTTTATATTTGAACACATGGCAACAACAATAATAAATTGCAATTATTACTTTCAAATTTTAAAAATGATAGCTACTATGTCATTATACAGTAGCTACGTATTCATAGAGTTACAATTTCCTTATTCATTTATTTTCATATATTTGCATAAAACATGGACATATAAGGATGGTACAATTCTTAAAGCACAACGTGTTTGCTATGTCATTGTGATAGCATGCAAATTTACATAAATAGCACATATGCAAATGAAATTTTCTAATCATAATACAAAACAATTAGACTAAAACATATAAAATCATAAATAAACGATTATCAGTTCATCAATATATATATATATATATATATATATATATATATATATATATATATATATATATATATATATATATATATATATATATATATAATTTAACAAATAGGTCTCTGATGTCATAAAATTGATTTTCATTGAGAGGTCAATAATTTTTTTTAAATAAATTATTATGATTCGATTTGATTTCATTTGGTATTTTATTATAGATTCGAATACACATGGTTAAACAGCTTTTACTATATTTGTTTGATCGCGATACGTCATCTAATACAAGTCTATTTGCATTTCTTTTTAATCTTATATTCATATCATATGCCTTTGTAAACAGTTTATTATGTTTATGTACGAAATTACAAACTTCGTAGATATACAGAGATGGTAGTGGCAACAAACCTAGGCTCCTAAATATTGGTTTGCAGGATTTATCCGGTGCGATTCCAGCAATAGCTCTAATGCATTTCTTTTGTGCAGTAAATAATCTCTGTTTATCTGTACCACTGCCCCATATTACAACACCATAACGTAGTAAAGATTCTATGTAAGCGTGGTACGTTAGAACAGCAATTTTTTGTCTGTAATATTTTTTACTTTATTAAGTGCATAAATAAATTGGTTAATTATACTGCATAGGTGATGTATGTGACCTCTCCAACTTAAATCTTGATCGATTATTACTCCTAGGAATTCAGTTTGTGTTACTTTCGTTTAATTTGTCGATATTAAGATTAAAATTGTATTTTGTGTGTTTTGATTTATTAAATTGAATATAAGTTGATTTATTAAGATTAATTTTTAAATTGTTTCTGTCTAACCATTTAATAATTGTATCAATTGAGTTGTTAATGTCGGTTTCATGGTTACGTATTGAATTATTTTGATTCTTATTAGTGCTTACAATTATTTAAATATCGTCCGCGAATAAAATACATTTATGACTGGTGATTAGAGCTTTATCATTTAAATAAAGAAGAAACAATATTGGACCCAGCACGCTACCTTGAGGAATGCCATGTTTGTTCTCTTTATAAGGAGATGAGAAGGACAGCATTTCCTCTATAAATGTCTCTAATAAAAAAGATTGTATTTTTATTACGACACATTGTCTACGGTTAGCTAAATAGGAAGATATCCATTTTACTGGAAGTCCTCTGATACCGACCATTTCCAGTTTTCGCAATAGTATGCTGTGCGCAACGATATCGAAGGCTTTCGATAAATCAAGAAACAATGCTGTGGTTAAAAAATTGTTATTTATTTTTGTTAAAATTGAACTAATGAGCTTAAATGTTTCTGAAAGCCATATTGATCATTCTTTATTAAATTGAATTTCTTGCAAAAATCTAGTAATCTTTTGTACATACATTTTTCTTATTTTTGACAATATTGGTATTAATGTAATTGGACGATAATTGGTAATATCATTTCTCTTACCCTTTTTAAATAATGGCTTTACAATCGACAATTTTAATGTTTCTGGAAAAGTACCACATGAAAATGACAAGTTAATTAAATATGTCAAAATAGAGACTAATTCATTTACAGACTTCTTAATTATTTTCGTATTAATACCGTCATATCCTTCCGAGTTAGTGTTATTAAGAGATAGGATTTCTTTTTTAACCTCTTCTTCTGTCATGGGCTTAACAAACATTGAGTTAGATAGTGATTTTTCATTACTGGTATAGCTGTTTGGTTTATTCATTAATTGTCAAATTATTAGGGAAATTAGTAAAATAATTATTGAAAATCGAAGCTATGTCAGTAGGATTTTTAATCAGTTCATTATTTATTTTCAAATCCGTAACGCCATGGTCGAAGTTTGAATTTGAGATTGCATTTTTTATTGCAGACCATGTAGCTTTACATTTATTTTTGCTTTTGTGTATGAATTTTATAGTAAAATTTCTTTTCGATCTTTGAATACATTTTTTCAAAATCTTTGAATATGTGATGTAACTTTTCTTATTTAATTCTGGTTTATTCCTGTGGTATCTATAACGGAGTAATCTTTTAGTTTTACAACTTCTTTTTAAACCTCGACTTATTCAATTGTTTGTAGTATTATTATTATTTATCATTATTTTAATAAGTGGAAAACATAAATTATAAATTAAACATAGAAATTCAAGAAATGTATTAAACGCGTTATTTATATCAGTCTGTAAGTATATATCAGACCAAGATATATTCATAAGACATTCCCTAAATTTCCGTATGTTCTCAGCGCAATAGTCTTTTTTGTAAATAAATATGCCGTAGTCTTTAAAGTTTTTCTTTTTTATGGGATTTCCAGTAGTTGCGCTGTTTCATGGTCAGATAGGTATAGAGGTAGAATGGTAGCCGTTGCGTCTGTGATATTGCTTAAAATATGGTCTATACAAGAGTTTTTCCGGGTCGGTACCTTGATATGAATGCTTATATCGTAGTTGTGACATAGATCTTGAAAAAAAAATAGTAATATTTCCCTGTTTTAAAGTATTAATATTAAAGTCACCAGTTACAACTAGCTTAATGTTTGGCTTATGACTGCCAAGTAAGTCATATAAAAGTTTATCCAGCTTATCTAAGAATAGTAGGGTTTGACGAGGGAGTTCTATAAATACATATTATAATCAATCTGTGTACAGGAATTTTAATTCCACAAGCTTCAAATGTATTTGGTGTTGCATAATATTGTAATTTATTAATTTTTTGTATGTTATATTGCGCTGTACCAAATACAAGTTCCGCCTCTTTGTTTCTCTCTACAAAATGCAGTTGCTAATTCGTAACCTTTTATTTGTAAGTATTTATCGTAACCATCTCGCAAAAACATTTCAGAGAAACATAGTATATTGGGTTCGTTCTCGGCCTCACGTAACTCATGGAATGTTAATTCTAATAGTTCTTGTTTTGATAAATTAATAGCAATGTTTTGGTGCATGATTTTGAGAGAAAGAGATGGCTTTTGCTTTTTGTTCCCGAAAAAATTGATTTCCATCTATTATGGGGAAGTAATAGGGTATGGTACCTTTTTTCTAATCGAAAGTGGATTTTATGGCATTAGTTCCACTGATGGAAGCACTTTGTAACTGCATTTTTGCGAAGTAATAGGAGATTGTGCTTTTCAGGTGTTTTATATTAAATTTAGTTGCTTCCTGAGTCTGTGGTTTATTGCGAATTATTATCTTTTGAAGTTCCTTAATATTTAAATATTTATTATCGTAGTCAATACAGTCGATGATATAATTGATTGATTTACACATTTTAAACAAATTGCTATTAATACATTCTACAAAATAACAGTTTTTATAAGCATTGCAAGTAATTTTCAACGCATTATTCAATTCATGAACATTCAAATACATATTTTTAATGGGTTAATAACTTTCACAGAATTGTTACTTTTATTGAGCAAACTACGCAATTGAGATGTTAATATATTAATATCATAATCATCTTTACAGATACATATTACAATTTTTTCATTTGATGTTAATTCTAAGTTATGACAATTTTTTAAAACATCTGCAGTTAGAGCTTACGGTTTCGTTTGCGAGGTAACCAAATATTTTTCGTATGTTGTACGTTCTCGTGACCGTATCAATGCGGCGGCTGAACCAACACATTGTTGAGTTCCAAAGATCAATATCCTGTTATCACAAGCTTGCTTTTGGTATCCTTGGAATACATTTTATCATTAAAATTAGGTGTTGTTAAGGCTTTAGATTTTGTTGAGAGAAGCTCTCCTTCTCTGGCCTGGGTTTGTTTCATGAGTTTCATTATTTCTGTCTGGGATTCTTTTAATTGTTGCTGTAATTCTGCAATCTCTGATGTAAAGTCATGATAGTATTACTGTAGTCAAATTTGATTTTAATTTTATCCGAAGTAGCCTTCAGTTGGGCAACTAAATATTGTTATAAAAATCCTCTAATGCCGTCACCATATAGCGAAATATAAAAAACTATGTCCATCAAAATCGTATTATTGATATCTTTTCATCTTAATTCCAGGTGGAGGGTTGCGTATCTAGCTTAGTTGGTATGCTGGTATCGTCCCACTCTGTCATGCAGAATGAAGCTATACTCGCCCTGACTCTAATGGCGATTGAATCACTCCACAAGAAAGAAGAATCAGATTTTGACTGCGAACAGAGCTTTGTTACGCAGATGATAAAGTCGGAAATCGGTAAGCACTTGTCCGTTTTGATTGAGACAAATTGCGCTAAAATGCCTGTAGAGGTCGCTGAGAACTTGATAGCTTTCCTTGAAATAACATGTAAGAACAATCAGCTGGCTTCGGATTATAAAGAGACTAAGGTCCAAGACGCGTTGCAGAAGTTTGTAGACACCAGAAAGGATTTCAGTGAAGATTTGAGGTCTTGTGTTAATAAAGTTTTAACCGCTATAACTGATCATAGCAGTGCTTGAATCGTACCGTTATTGCTGACGAAGTTTTAACTTTGACCAAGTATTTATTGCATTTATCATGCCTTTACAGATGTTGCAAATGCAACATCTTGCCTTGTGTCCATAGGCTTGCTCCACTAAATGGATTGAAAATTATAGCTTATTATGTATTAATTTAATTATTCTTGTATTCACGAATATCTTACATAATAGGTAATTTAAAACCTGTCGTATTTAATACCAATATTATATATAAATTAAGTCCTCGTTTTTCTAATAGTCGTAAACGGAACTGCGGAGAGTGAAGCCCCGGATTCGAATCCCAATAAAAAAATTATAATTTACTGAGTTTTTCTGTCACGAAATTCTCGGTCATTCAGCCCCGTGCCTCAGAAGCACGTGAAGCTGTTTATCCTGCGCCTGAACTCTCGCCGGTCGTGTCTGTTTATCGTCCCAGCGGACTATGAGAATGAGGGAATAAAGAGTGGTTGCGCATACACTCATACACTATAATCCTGTCCTGCGCAGATGGCTCCGTTGAGGCTTGCTGCCATGACCGAAATTCGGTCAGGAGGACATTACCATTATGCTGGATGACTATTATTACCGTCTGGAAAATAATATGGTGTTTTGTGTAAGTAGAATAGAAGTTATCCTCGAAAGTATTTGTGAAATATAACAAAATATAACTAGATAGGTAAAATTTCCGAATATCCAAAAAAATACATAAAAATAATTCATCTTACGGCATTTGCCTTAAAACTTTCAGTGTAAATAGACCTCCCAGTACTAGTTACTGCCTACTAATCCAAATCAGAATATGCTGGTTTTTAGTAAAATACTTGGTCGATAAAAGAAAGCCATTTAAAAAAAGCAGCACTTCTTTGCCACTCTTTCATTAATAATTTTGCCGTGTGTCGAAATCAACTTATAATACTTATTACAAACTACACTGATTGATATTTACAAAATTGTACTACATTATTGTTACAAATAAAAAAAATAATTTTTTAGCAATATCGTAGTAATTGTTCTTAATCTCTGCCGTTTCCTTCTAAACACAAACTAGCACGTCTTTGCATTCTGTTTGTTAAACTTCCAAACGTGTCTCTATTACTTTTTATCACATTGCATCTATTATATGCTGCTTTAAATTACTAACACTTTGTGCTTCTTCTGTGAACACTAATCGTTTTAGTTTTGCCCACAAAAAGTCTAGAGGTCTGGTGATCTCGTCGGCCAGTTCACAGGTCAATCGTGACCAATCCACCTATAACCGAATTGGCTGCCCAGATATGCGCGCAGAGATCATTCGTAATGAGCTGGACATCCATCATGTTGGAAGTACACTCCTTGCAGATGGTTCAGAGGAACGTTTTGCAACATTGTGTCTATGACGAAACGTATTATTCGCAGATACGTTACTCCCGTCAATCGACCTTCAATCCATAAATTCCAACACGGGTAAATATCGATTCGCCGCACCGTCTAAATTATCACACACGCGCAAACAATACGACGGCGATGCGACGTCACGCCACAGCCAACTACGGGTAAATGAAATGAAAGTTGAGGGCGCGGGGCGGCTTTGCCCTTGAGCCTGTGACCCTGCGAAAGGATATTGACAAAGAATTTATTGTTTTATTGCCGCTCGTAAAACTAGGGTGGGTATGATTTGAGTTTCGATAGATTTTAATTGATTTATATATTTAATTCAAAATTTTTGTTTTAACTTTTTGTAAAATATCAGGCTTCTACTCCGTTTACCTGTCACACCCTATTTTTTCCAGGCGGTAAAAAGGTCATCCAGTAAATAAGTTTAAAAAGCCATGGTAGCACTGGCTGTAGATTTCACAGTGCACGAACAACTCAAATTCCCAATTTAGTTGCAATTTTAAGTGCTGAATTACCACACAAATGTCATGAGGTTATACTTGTGGTAAACACGTCTACGTATACCTTATACTACAAAGTGTGCGAGACCAAAAGCGGGTTGATTAGCGACATCATGCTCGCAACTTCGCTCCGTCAGACACGCACACTGCGATAAGTGTGTCGCAGTCAGTGTGCGTGTCTGACGAAGGATCTTCGTGAATTGCGATCCATACTTTAGTTTTTGGCCGCAAATGTAAAAAGGGACATCTCCCGCCGGGCAAGGTGTTCTGTCCGGGGGCAGCCAACGCTCCATGTGATCGTTCGTAACTGTTTCATGTATAGCGCGGTATCTTCGGAATTTTGATAGCACGATTTAACGACTTAACGAGCTACATGCTTTCTGCTTGTAGCGCGACGACAGTGCCGCCACAATTTTTTATTAATTTACGAAGATTCCCAGATGGCTGAAGTATAGTCTTTATGTGTATAATTCTTCTTAAATTTGTCACTGAACTCCTAAACGGCTGGACGGATTTTGACGATTTTTTTGTGTGTGAGTGAGATCGTTTAGATTCACTATTGGACCGGGTAGATAGCGCTGTTGTCGAGATTCGGAAGTCACCATTGCGAAGCCTGGGTAGATCGCTAATTATTTAATAAAATACTTTTTTTTAACTAAATACTACAGTGAAGAAATTAATTTATACACACATTAATGAATTTGTTTAAAACTATTTTACTTTCTGTAAAGCTAGTGTAGGATTAGTTTAATAAAAGTCTATTTGACTTTAACGGCTGGCTCTTTCCTCTCTTAAACTCAATACAAACAGTGAATCAAAACGTGATATTATTATGTCAACAAATTAACAAAATAAATGATAAGTATACAGCATCAAGTTGTGCAATGATAGAAGAAAGAGGAAGAAATTAAGTCGCATAATTCCTGGGTACATACACTCCAATATGTTTACTAAGGAAAAGGAATACAATATGTATCCTATCGAAAACTCAATTAATGTTTACATGGAACTATTTCATGGAAATAGTTAAACAAAACTATATTTGCAAATAAATGAAGATATTTAATGTTTATTTTTAAGATATTCAGAAAATTAAGTGTTAAACTTAAGTTTTTTTAAGTTGTGTAACAATCATTTTGCATGCTTAGTTTTAGATTTTGTAGTCGTTTTCGTAAGTTATTACCAGTGTATATTATGTATAAATACGTTTAGTTTTAATGTTATTAGATTATCTAGTCATTATGTAATATTAACTTATATTAAGTTATAGAACACAAGGCTTATGCCTCACTTTAAGGGCCCACAAACTATAAACAGTCCACTTTTAGACAAAGGTACTAGTAAAAATAAAATAAAAACAAATGCAGTATGATGCAGTCAAAATGTAAGAGTGTAATTTTGATGTAGACACACGACAGGGGAAATGCCTTAGATTTGAAATTTTATTTCATAAAACATAATTTAATATGAATTCGTGCGAATTCTTAGCAACCTTTAGAAGTAAATTTCCAAATATAAGCGGTATTTGACTATCTCAAATCTATATAACGCCACGTTAATACATCATACCCTGGCGAATAATCGAAAACAACAGCTTTGACTTACACGATACTGAGATCTCATTATGCGCTGGTTTTCACAGGCATTCCTTCCTATCGAGAAAATTGCGAACTCCTCAATCACCATCTAATGAAATTTTACATATAGGTAATGTAATGTAGCAGTATATTACACAACACCAAATTATGTATAAGATAGGATAAAAATAAAAAGCTTGCAGTTCAAATGTAAATCCAGTTATAATGTAGTGCAAAGTTTAGTTTTAGGTGTAAGTCCAACAAATTAATTGGTAAAGCGTTAATATGGTAATGGATGATGGTATGGGCACACGGGGCGTGGTTGGTGATTGTGACAAATCGTGAACTGTCTTATTAGCTTCTGCTATATTAAAGCTAAATAATTTGGGCCAGCGTGTAAATGCTGACTGCGCGCGCTCTGACATAAATGATTCGTATTTTGATGTTCTACAACATCCATGAGACATAAAAAGTCGATTGATTTTCTTAAACTCTTACCTAATCACTAGTGCCTAGACACAAAAGAAGCTCTGCTGCATTGCGGCTAAACTACTGGGAGGGTGGTAAAAGCCCCTCTTCTAGGCAGAAAAATAGTTCTACCATTCAGTAAAGAATTGTCACTGTCCAAAGACTTGTATTTATATTACTAGAACGGCTCTAAAACTGTGTCATCAACAGCTTTAGATCACTAATGGCTGCCACGATGGGTATGCCACGCAGAGACTTGTGCCTTTTACTTGTTTGTATCTTAGAGCTTTCCACTTTTTCAATGTCTTGAGTAAATGTTCCTACAGTTATAATTTATCACTGTAAATAAATCTAATGTACAAATTTTGTTATGAAAGTGTTATTTTATTTACCTAATATCTATGTAGAGAAAATATTAAATTAAACCCAGATAATGTCCTATAATTTATTATAAATACAATATAAACTGTATTCATTTCTTACGGACGGACATATTTTTAAAAACCAATCGATCCACGTGGTCATAGTCGTGGGTTATGAAAATTTATGACATCAGAATTTTTTTATTTTTTGAAACTAGTTTTTGCTATATCAAAATATGCAACTCGGAATTTTCGTAAATTTACAATTTTCAACCAATATTTAAAACACAAAAATCACAATTACTTATTTTCTAATAAAAAATAATTTTCAACCCTTTTCCTTTTAAGGCTAATATGTATAAATACTTCTCCTATTGTGTCAATGTATTGGCAGTACCGCTCGCTCTCCAGATAAAGAGTAAGCGGGATGGATACATTAAGCAGGCGTACCCCCTTTATTTATACAACTGATTGGTCTTCTTTACCTCTCCCAGTCTACTAGAAGCCGTAACTTAGTGCGCATTAGTACCGTAGTGTCCGTCTAGTAGTACAAATAGAAGGCCTTGTGAATAACCCGTACATTAAGAGGATAACAGGTAGAAAAAGCTACAGTCGCTTCAGTCGTACGGCCTAAGGCAACAACCTTTTTATGATATATTCGGTCTTTTGATATTATTCAAACTATTCTATAAGAACTTTTTTAAGAATTTTGACAATGCCGCCAATATTACCAGTATTCACAGCTTTTGCATTTATAAGACGATGTTAAGGATTTTAACAAACTATTTCCATTTAAATATTTTTAAATAAATTTTATAACTTAACAGAAGAGATTAAGATATTGAACTCTCAAATCGACATTCCAGTTCAATGTTATGCTTTCCTTATCTATCTTATACGCTAATAGTAGCTTTGTAGATTAAATTACTGAATTTCTCATTAGTATGTAAGTTCAATGATTCAATAATAATTACACTTTAAATTCATGGTCTAGTTAAAATAAATCCTCATTCAAATTTCAACGTTGGTACTATTGTCCAAATAATGAACGACTATTTATGCAATCAAATTACATACCTACTATTTTTAGAATATGCAAATAAGTACGTCAAGATAAACACTAAACTAGGTTGTAAATATATCAATGGTGCAGATTAAAGACCTTAATCTTTTATTTATAGATTTACATCTAAGTAAAATTTCTATATGTGTATGGTACTTCTATATGTCTGTGGTTGTCTGTAAAAATTGCTGTCGGCAATACGACCGCCTATTGCAAATATCTTTTGTATAAATAAATCTCTGTCTATTTTATATGGTGTGCATAAATAAAATAAATAATTAAAAACTTCTAGTGGCCAACTTTTTACGATGAATATTTTTATCTTGCGAAATACACGTTTACATTAACAATATTGCAGTGAGTAGTTTTTTATTCTATAAATCCACATACGTACTTTTAAGCAAACACTTGTAATTTAAGACATATTAATCTTGTATTTAAAGTGTAATTTTATAAGATATAAAACTAAATTTTGCTTCTACCCTCTCTGTACTTGTTTATTGTAAAGTAAATTTAAGATTCCGATCGTGCACTTATTAATCAACTAGTCGAATTAAGCTTGACGTAAAAATATATTAGACTTAAAGTCCAATGTGTGCTAAACGATGGTCTATACATTTTTAAGTCATAAATGCGAACGCAAAGTACAGATTTAATTTTTGTGTGAAACTTTGGCAATAACTTTTACATTTCAAAACAAAATTAAAGTAAGTTATTTACCTACTCTTAAAATTTCTTTTATATATGTCTTTTGTGTAATTGTGTGATGTTAATTTATACAAATGTTTTTTTTTTTAAATTGGTTTGATTTTTTAAGTATTTTACATAATATAAATTTTACTGTTAAAACACAACATTGCTTATATAAAAAAAATTGATTGGGTGTGACTTTTATCAACACATTTTGCCAAGCGTTCTGATGCATTAGCAGTTACATTATACCTGACGGCTCTATATTAATTTTCACGCAGACGGGACGGGCAGCTGGTAACTGCACGGTAAATGCGACGCAGTTTATTCTCAATTACGATAGTAACATTTTTTAGACCGATTCAAAATGAAGTGACGTATTTTTTTATCAGAAATAAACTTAAAATCACTTTGACAAAGTGTGCACATAAATAATGACAGGTATCTTAGTTACATTAAACAAAACCAGTGTTAGATTGTCGAAAACAAACATTCGTGGTTTACATAACAAAGAACTAGTAGTCTAAGATCTCGCTGCAAAATCACTACGTTCATTACGTCGTGAGTCAAACACACATTTTTACATACGCTTATGAATAGGAGAATACACTAATAACACCGCCGCCAGTCAAAAATAGCCGCAAGTAATTTTAATTCAATTAATGTTAAATGATATTCTCTTTTAAATAAAATATCATCCACATCATAACAATGCATGTAAAGAATTCAAATCCATAATTGCCGTTGCACACTCGGACGCAACGTTACCTCGAGCATGGCGTAAGCAGGTAATATTTTGATCCATTTATACGTTCATGGCTTACACGGATGTTTTTATATCAAATTAAAGCTATATTTTTCTAATATGACGATATATTGCTGTCTGTGAAAAAATAGCCTCAAATTAGGAGTGCTATCTGTTAAAAACGCGAGACATCCGAGATAAAGTGAAAGAGAGTTAGCGCACAATGCCACTTGTCAGATGAGGATGGCGAATGCCAGCTGTGTGAGTATTTAAAGCCATTGCGCATGCGTCGATACATAGGGTTCTCAGCCGGCGGCTCAAACAATAGTAGGAACGACTTTACATTTATATATAATAAGATATTTATTTTATAATAAAAAATTGTTTATTGATCAAGTAACTATGAAAAAAAGCGTATGTAAAAATGTGTGTTTGACTGACGACGTAATGAACGTAGTAATTTTACAGCGGGATCTTAGTCTATAGTCTTTTCGCCGGCTCGCAGTCGACTAAAGAAGTTACGTAGTGTATTAGTGTCGTAGTGCCCGACTAGTAGTATACATATATAGAAATCTGCCCGATAGCACGGCGGTAACCATTTGGCTGTGAGGCCGCGAATATCTATCGAATATTTGTATAGCCTACGAATAATTGTTCAAGCATTAATGTTTTACCCAAATAATCACAAGTCTACATTTGAACGTAGGTTTCCCTCAAAGAATGACACAAAGTTGTTGTAAAAGTTTGTCCAATGTACAATTAATATGTGTGAAACACCTTCGTGACACAGCAAAAAATCCTAGTTTGAACATTATTTTTTTACAGAAAAAGAATTCTGTTGTGTAATTCTCGACTGGCGCTTAACATAAGCATATAATAACTTATTCATTTTTGACACTGTAGGTACTAATAATTTAGACATGTGTCATTCTTTTATTTTTACTGACCCAAACATACAAGTACTGATTCGTCTTACGAACCGGGTTATTCGGGTCGGTCCGCGTCAAACGAAGGAATCATTCACGATTGACACATGTCTATAATAATTATAATTAAGCTCTCAATTTAAATCTTTGGATTTTATAATTAACGTTAAATGTTTAGAATTGTAACGTTAGATTTTTGAGCTTCAAATAGTTTAATATAGATTTACAAAGTTTTTATCCTTGTTAATGCACATTTATTGTAGTTTTATGGACCAACATTTATACAAGTTCTATATATTGCCTACATTGTAATATTACATCAAGATTTATACAGACCTATTTTTGTATTAAATGCTATGTTATTGGATTGTTTAATTCACTACTAATATTTTGTATATTTAAATTTTAACAGCTGAATGCTGAGAGGCTAAAGATATTATACTTAAATTATTTAACTTTAACCAAAATATTAATAAACTTTTAGTAAACCTATTCAATATAATAAACATTATACAAATAAATTCTAACTGTTATTAACTTGTTTGCTATCTTTAGTTATTTCTGACGTTTCATAGGTTGAAATATCGATTTTATTATTACTTAGATCGTAATATTTAGTTTAAGTTATGGAGCTTTGTTTATTTGTAAAAAGCACAAATCTTGATGTTAATATGTTGAAAGTCAATGCATTTGTTATAGATATAGATTCCCGCTAAATAAAATAATTATATGCAAAATACTATGGTTTTATTACGTCAGATTTAAACAGGATACGCCAAAGCAAGTTTGCTGTGATTTTTGATAATGAACGATCAAACTACCTACCTTAATCATAATTGTCCAGGCCCATAAGACCATCCATTGTATGGCATCCTATGGCAAACGTCACTTCACTATCAAGCCTCAAATGTACGATTGTTCTAATATTATTTTTATATACTACGTTTGTACAATTCAAATACCTTTTGATATATTTCTTCCTTAGCATTATATCTATACAAACAGCTATTTGAAATTGAAGTGTATGTCTGTTATATATAAATAACTGCCTTGTAAATGAGCTGAGGGGGGTTATTATTTTGATGATTCTTTTTTATTAAATAGATGATATATCAGAGGTGGTTCCATATAATAGGGTGGTAAAATATGAGTTGAATTTTCATCGCAAATGTAAGATTTTGATATTCCTTAGTCAACTGAAAAGGGTAAAAAATAAACTTCTAATGATAAATAAATGGAGTTTGCTGGGACAAATGTCAATTTGTCTCGGCCGGATATAACGCGAAAGCGCATAGATAATCTGAAGCAGAGAACCCGAGCAGGGTCAGGTCGATATACCGAGAGGTCGACACAGTTCAAACAGATTCGTCTCTTTCACAGTAATCAGACGAGGCTCTATGAACCATTGAAGCGACCAATGTTAAGTGGAACGGGCCCAGCACCGAATCTGGCCGACATTACCGCATTCTGGCGCGGTTTGTGGTCAGAGCACGTAAACCACAACGAGGGCCCTTGGACGAAGTTGTGGCGAGTCAGTGTGCGAGCAACACGCCCATGGACCTCGTCAAAATAACGCTGGATGACGTAGCTAAGACGGTCCGTAGGGCCCAGAACTGGAAAAGTCCATGGCTCGACGGGCTTCATCATTACTGGCTGAAAAGGTTCGTGATGTGTCACGCTGAGCTTGCCCGATAGTTTCAAGAGGCTCTCAATCAGAAGTCGCTCCCGAGCCTCTTCACTACTGTGATCACTCATTTGGTTCCTAAAGACCAGGGCAAATATCGCCCCATCACGTGTCTACCGACCATATACAAGATACTAACATCCATTTTTAGCGCGAGAACCACTCGTCACCTGAACTCAAATCAGGTTATGACGCGCGCTCAAAATGAATGTCGGAGCGGTGGTCGTGGAACCAAGGAACCACTTTTCATGTAACGTTGCACGTACATGTATGCATAATTATAATTAAACGGTTTATTAAAATTAAATAAACATTTAATAAACTAAATAAAAATAAAATAAAAGCTATTAACAAAAATAATTCTATAATTAACTTAGGTATCCTATTAATAAAACAAATTAGTAAACTAAAAGAACGAATTAAATAATAAATCAAATATTAAAATATTGTATTTCGAACAAACACTCTGACGCTTCGTTACTCTATGCGCTTTGCAACTCTCGCGTCAGAGTTTTACCCGACCGGTATCATTCCACGGCGTCGCGCTCCCGGTCATTCTCCGCCCGAGCGCCCTGGGAGGCGCACACTACCACTGCAGCCGCGTTCACAAGCTCTGCTTTGTGTCCTCGTACGCGCTTGCAAATTTTAATCCCATTTTGGAAAAAGTTTAAAATAATATAATAATTCCGGCACTGTGGCCGTATAGTTTTTTCGTTAATTCTCGTCACCGAGACCTCCGTATCGTCTTGCACCCCGTAAGGGTAAGTGTTGAAACGTTACCTAGTTTTAAGTAGTGAAAGTGTTTTATAGGTAGTGTAATTTGATCATGCCAGGCTGTTTGCTTTTAGCTATTTAATTGCCACGTTATTAGTGTTATTTGCATGTAAGTAATGTATGTAGCCGCTGTGTGCGTTGGCAAAAGTACCGTTACAAAATGGCGTCTCATACATTTCGCACCGCGATCAAATATCGCAAGTCACCATCATGTTTCAACCAATGCACACCCTAAATTAGTTATCCTGGTACATTTAAACAGTATTTTACACTTGCCGTAATTTTAATTCATGTGTATTTTAATTTGCGCCTCACCGCTATGACGCTTGCCTTCCATTCCGCCTTGTAACTCCGTTCTGATTATGAACACCCGCCAGCTACTCTCTGTGCTCCCATCTACTGCTAGCCTGCGATATACCGGGGGTTCATAATCGGCGGCATTTTATTACCTGGACCTAAATGTGGACGACGTTGTTTCCAGGGTGCAATTTTACGACTACAACCGTGGCGGTCGTCCTTCTTAAGAGGGCCTAGGCCTCCCCTCGACGCCGCCACCGCCACAGCCAGCTGCCCACGGCGCTCCCCGTGAACAGTCCAACCCCCCGGCCCTGCTCGACCACCTCGCGGCCACATAGGGGAGTACCTGACCCTGCCAGTGAAGCCAGACGGGCACCTTTTTTTAAATTATCGGAACCACGCCCACGACCTTTTCTTTTACCAATATATAATTTTTTTTTTATGACTGGTTGTTGCCTTATTTTAAACCACAACCGTCACACTCATTAACGCGGTCATTGGCAAAGTGGTGAAACGCAACCATCAAAACTTCTCCGCCGCCTATAGACCGCCGATAGACTACAGAAAGGCATTTCACTCGGTGCCCCATACATTGCTAAAGAGGGTCCTCGGGGTACAAGAATTGACTGCACAGCTAGAGACTTCTTCGAGGAGTGTATGGGACAGTGGAGTACGGGTACGATCCTTTATCATCTGGGTGAGCGGACGATGGATGCGGAAAGCTGCATAAGAATAAGAAAGGGTATTTTCCATGGCGATTGTCTGAGTCCAATCCCGTTCTGCCTATCTTTGGTAAAACCCTCTCAGTGCTTTACTCGAGGGCTCCGGGAGGGGATTTCAGCTTCAGAAGGGATGTACAAAAGTAACCCACTTTTTCTAAATGGATGATCTCAAGTCATTCGCCTCCAGTTGCTCCCATCTTGTGGAATTACTAAACATCACTTGTTATTTTAGCATTTCTATCAGAATGGTTGAAATCGGTTGTCGGTTCTTCGAGCTTCAAGGCCGGCCCGTTGCCACTTAAGCTTACCAATCCGTTGGGCTGTCAGTCACTCTGGTTCTACTGCGGATATATTTCGAAGGAATGGAAAGGATGGAAGAGAAACCTCGAACATAGTCCTCTCCATAGCTCGCTGAGCGACCTTGAGCGTCCTCATACGGCCAGCAGTGAAGGACCACGTCTCCGATCCATAAGTCATCATTGGCAGCACGCACTGGTTGTAGCACTTAGTTTTCAAATGTTGAGGTATACCTGACGAGAATATGTCGTAATCACCCGAACGCTGCCCAGCCGAATTGAATCCGTCCGGTTCGAGGTTGGACTTACCCAATCGGACTATTTGTCCCAGGTAAACATACTCGTCAACAACTTCGAGCTTAGTGCTCCCAACAACTACCGGCATAGGTGTGACATGGACGTCTCCTTACGTTACTCTCAGGAGTTACGGAGAATTGACCGTAACTTAGTGCGCAATGTATTAAAGCCTCAGAGAGCGTCTAGTACTTACTCGTAGTATACATGAGAAGTCCTTGCTATAAAATGGGGTTCAGTATTCTTGACTGGATTGTTCGCTAATGTCGGTCTTTTTAAAAACTACCGTATAGAACATTGGCGTCTCCCGTTATGGAGGATTTACTAGCTCAATCGTCACTTCGCAGGTGGATAGCAGTACCAGACGTCACGCACTCTAGAAACTGCTCCCCGCCGCCGGTCTAAGCATTTTACGTCTGCGGTAAACCGTAGATGGTTATACCGCCATCTATCTGAAGTTATAAGTCGTACTCGCCCTGTCTAGACATGGGTCGCAACGTCTTTTGGACGTAATCGGTTGTACGTAGTTTCGTGGATATGAGTAACTAGTTTCAAAACTGCTTATTTTGTAATTAGTAACATCTGTATACGGTATAGCGTTGATTAGTTTTGCGTTTTATCTCTGGCGATTCCCCGTAGCCGCATCTTACGATACCCTCAGGACGGTATATATAATTGAGGTTAAATATATCTTTGATAATTTATCTCTGGTACAAAATTTATAAGAACACAATAGGTTCAAATTTTATATTAATTAAAAATATTTTCATTTTATTAACATATTTCATTTCATACAGCAAAGGTATAATAAGAATAATCAATAACAAATACACAGTATGTATTGTTACGTGCGGGCGAGTAAAAATGCCGACTAGGATGAGAAACGGATGCGTATTTCCACACACACAGCAAGTATAAAATTACGTCGTCCAAAATCGCTAAGCTTCTTCAGCGAAATCCTTACCAACCGAGTTGTCACAGGTCGATTGCTCATCGTCGCTGTCCGAAGTAGAGTTCACTTTCGGGTCCCCGAACTAATTGATTCTCATTCACGAATTAAAATTGAACAATATGTCCAAAAGAGAAAAGAATTTACGTACGTAAACATAAGGTTGCTTCTTGCTTGCCTCGATAGTGTGAGTATTATCTATTTCTACGCCATACATTTTATTAACTTGTCACTGTGTGTCACTTTAAATTTATTTTTAATTAAAATTGTTAATAATAAATATTGCAGGTATGTTTGTATATGTTCGTTGTTCTCAGGGTACATAACCCCGATGATGCCGTGAGGCGAAACCGGTCTGTTTTTATAGTTAGTATATAAATAATTTAAAATAATACAGTGCAATAAGTACCAGTGGACATCCAACTCACAAAAAAACCAGTTTCATTTTATCAAGTCTTATATTTCGTTTGATGCAACAAAGACGAACAATATATTCAAAGAAACATGGTACATTGTATACATATATAAGTACGGTGGTGACGTATTAAGATTTTGTCATTCTTAAGGTCTTCGCACATTATAACAACTCACCGGCGACTCGACTCTATGCTAGACATTGAAATTTAAGCCCTGTATCATATGTTCAAGGTTCAATTTCAAAAAATGATTATAAAGTAGTGTACAACGAGTGGCCTACGCATCGTACACTAGAGGTCAACCCCGACACGTTTGTCACGCAATGACCATACGTCGTCCACGCAACGACCAAACGTTGTCCACGTAACGACTATGCGTTTGCGACTGACGCGTGACGGGCAACCATTTGCCAGCCCACCCGTCCGCCCCGTGCCTTCCCCCCGCCCGCCATCATTCACTATAGAATCGAAGGACGGAGTGCACGTTGGCGGTACACGGTGATAATTTTTCGAAAATCATGCTGAAAGAAAAGTTGATAGAAGAAGTGCGAAAATATCCGCTACTATACGACCTTCGTGATCCGAAATATAGTGACGTACATAAGAAGGAAAAGGCATGGAATGAAATCGCTATTGTATTGTCGCAACCAGGTAAGAATTTTTTTTTTGAGTTATTGATTTTGCCATAATCTACAGAAATTCAGCTATCGAACAAATAAATATGTGTGATTCTAATAGATATTAATAATAATGTTAAAACTTATAAGTCATTTCATTAAAGTACATTGTTGAGAAAATTTAATTCAACCTGTTACATCCAAAAAGTAGGTATGTTATTGTACAGTTAACAGTACCTACGATTTTCTACTTGGACACTCGAAAAATCTTGGTTTATCGTAAAAATTAGTTTTTTCACATACAGTAATATAAAATCCCAGAATTTACTGATATAAAATATTAAATCTACGTCATATATATTTTTTTTTTAGTTTGGGTTTCTGTATGTTATAATAAAGTGCCTTACGTTTATTTAATATAGGTAATCAGTAATAAAATCCCAGCTTAGTATAGAAACTTGTTTAATATTCTTAATAAGCCAATAATATTATAACCAACTTCTTACGATTATTACATATTAATTATACATGATCTATATTAAATGCTGCCACGGAACTCGTCCTTCGGGAGATTGAAAATAAGTTGCAAACATATCACGAGTTTCAAAAGCAGATGCCGAAGATTCACTTATATCTTCTGGAATTGTACTTAGATTACTTAGTAATCTCTGTTCATCATCATTATTGGCCGAACTCTGCCTTGTGTTGACTTCATCATCGGATGTTATTATTATAACACCGCATGACATTGTGTAAAATACACGTCGCAAAGACCACAATATCAACATATTTTGGGTGTAAATGCAAATTCTTATTATAAATTCCAAATTTTTGATATAAGATGCCGAACGCGTTTTCAACTACTCTGCGAGCTCGCGATAAGCGATTATTGTATATTCTTTCCTTTTCTGAAATGCCACTTGAACGTGGATATGGTCGCAATAAATTCCTTTTTAAAGGAAACGCTTCGTCGGCTACAAAAACATGTGGCATTATTATTTCAGTACCAGGTAATGGTGTGTCAGTTGGAATATTAAATGTATTCATTTCAATCGCTCTTCCTAATCTTGACGATGCCAAAATTCCGCCATCACTATTCTTGCCATAGGCCCCTATATCGACAGCTATAAATCTGTATTTATCATCGACGACAGCCATGAGGACGATAGAAAAGTGTTTTTTATAATTAAAAAATAGCGAGCCGCTGCTAGGAGGAGCAATTATGTTTACATGTTTGCCGTCGATGGCACCTATACAGTTTGGAAAATTCCATTTTTTATTGAAACCATCTGCGATTCTTTTCCAGTCTTCGGTAGTAGGTGTGGGCATGAACTTCCCCTTCATTGTATTTATAATCGCATTGCACACATCTTTTAATATCGACCGGATGGTACTTTCGCCTAACCGAAAGCTTGAACTCATAGTCCTAAATGAACAGCCACTAATCAAGTACCTGAAACAACCAATTTTTCTTTATATTTATATTATTTTGTTACAGCGTCAGAATGTAAGAAGATATGGCAAAACTTAAGGGAATATCATAGAAGAGCCATTAAAAAGAAAGCAACTAAAGGTGGTCAGAGTGCTAATACTAATAAAAAATGGCAATATGAAACTGAAATGTCTTTTTTATTACCACATTATAAAGAACGGTCTACAGTGACGTCAGTGGACAACACAGATGATGGTGATGATGAAAATAGCTTATCTGCTGCGGAAATTCTTGCCAATGTGACTAATAATGAAGAATCTCAAGACTCGTCAATTATCTCGGAGCGTCCTGAATCTTCGGTGTCTATGTACGATTCATCTAGATCAGTGTTTCCTGACATTCCAAAAACGACAAAACGAAAGAAATTGCAAGAAACAAGTGCATCGGCGGTTTTAATGGAATATTTATTAAAAAAAAAAAACGATGAAGATGGAAAGCAGAATGACGAAATGGATAAATTTTTTTAAGTATTTCTAGCACAGTAAAAAAATTATCTACCTATAATCAAGCACTTTTAAAGTCAAGAATTTTCAATTTAGTTTCGGAAGCTGAAATACAAGAACTGCAAAATAATCGAAACTGTTACTATGATGATTTTTTTGCACCAGGAACTTCTGGCTACACAACTCAAAACCTAAATGCAGGTACTACCGGTAGTAGCACCGCTAGCACCCAACAGCAAAATACAACGCCTATGGAAGAATCGAGGGTTGATGGTTCTTCTTAACACAATTAAAGTAAAATTGCTTTGCTTTGATTTATCCTTTAACTTGATATATAAATAAATACATATAAATTATAAAAAAGTTTCTTATTGCTTACCTTAATGTCACTGCCAGCTTTTCTTCCGGTGATACAGCTTCTCTAAATCGCGTGTTTCTTTTGTAGATGTCGTCCTCAATAATATTAAGTATATAATAAAACAAGTATCTCGGCATACGGAAATAGATATAGAATTTTTCTTCGTCATCTAACAGACGTTTCCGGATATTCCAATATTCCCCTTCTGATTTCCTTTGTCGCAACAAATCATGTACCCAATATCTTCTTTTCCTGCTGTTTCGTTCATTTTCATTATCAAATATAATAGCTATAATCGCCAGTTCACTGAATGTAAAGTTCGACATTTCATAAGCAACACGACTTCTTTGGACAAAATTTAACCGAAAACTGAGGTTAGACGAGTTGTCTGTTGAATAACCCACTCGTTGGCACCGCGTTGGCCACTCCTTGACACCGCGTTGTCCACTAGTGACCATTGGGTGGATCAACTAGTTGACTACTCATCGAGAGTGTGAGTAGAGTTGCTGCCGCGTTGGCGTGGAGTTGTTATAATGTGCGAAGACCTTTAGCATGCAAAAATGACGTTAATTCAATGTAATTATCACATCGATACAGACTTTGTGCTGCTCAATATATGCCTCGCTGAGTTGCCACGCTTAGCAGGCAGTGAGCAATTGCAGTTCTTTTATTATTTTGATTGTACCGGCAAGATACTGCAGCCCATCTCCTGGTTGTTAACCACTTTCGCCTCTTACGACACTCAGAGGACACACGCAATTTCAATGAAATTCAAATTCAAATAAGGCACGTTATGATAACATTATACATTGCAATTACACTTAAGTCCGCCCTTGTATTCTTATATATTTCTAATAAGGAATGCAATGAAAAATAAATAAACAAAAAAACACATTTTTGTAAACTATTTTTTTAAAAACTGTCAGTTGTAAGACTGCAAGTCGGAAGTGGAAACTTCTTAGCTTCACAAACTTGTAAACTTTTGGTTGTTAAGAAATAACTGTTTATGTGCATCTGAGAGTGACGGTCACGCGAGTTCGGGGCACTTTCCCTATTCCGAGAATGCCCAATGTGCCTAAAAAAGTTTTCCCTCCAATAAATTTACCTTATTTTTTGATATTTACAGTATACAAAAAAAATGTTATGATAAACTATTATCCAAATTCATAATCGATCTGTCCTGAATCATTGTGGAGTGCTGGGTGAGAGTCATTCGGAACTTCAGCTCGTCGTCGGATATCAAATGCTGCTGTAGCAAAGGCGCGCGATTACCGCACCCGGCAACTGGAAACAGTAAAACAACCTGCAGTGAGTGTAACATAACATTAAGGTTAACAAACGGGCATTGATAAGTAATATGTTCAGAATACTGAATAAAACACACAGGAATATTGTTATGTATTAAGCTTGGTAGCATGACAAAAGACAAACTGTCATATGTGAACTTTAAATTACCTACATTAAATTTATAAATTAACAAACTAAACAAGTACCCACGTATATGACAAAAAAGTTCGAAAAATACGGTAAGTAATCAGTATTTTTTTATAGGAGAGGGGGCAAACGAGCACACGCCTCACATGATTATGATGATATATTTTTGGTGCAGCACGAATGGGTCGACTCGACCGGGGTAGGACCACGCTCTTACAGAATACCAGCGTAAAATAGCAGCTTATAATACTGCTGTGTTTCGTACGGTGAGTGTAGAGGAGAACCGGAGACCCTTTTTACTGGAAACAAGGCACTCCATCTCAGTCGTCAGGGGTAACCGAAATGGCCATAAGAAAAGTAATTTACTTCATTCTAGAATCTTTGGACAATTCCAATAGATGTGCCAGTGTTTTTTGTGACCTATCAAAGGCTTTTGATTGTTTGTGAAGTTATGTAATGTTATTAAAATTGCAGCATTATGGTTTTCAAGGAGCTGAACTAAATATGATCAAAACTTATTTAAGTAACCGTAGCCAAATTGTTTCAGTAAATGAGCAAACTTCTTTAGCGAGTTCTGTGTCGATTGGCGTACCACAAGGCTAGATCTCGGGTTCTGTTTTGTTTTTGATCTACACCTATACACATTTAAGTTTATTTGCAGATGATACACATATTGGTTTAAGAGACAAAAGTCTATCAAATTTATACGATAAAATTAACAATGTTATGAGCTTGCTAAAAGGATGGTTTGGCGCAAATGGTACTATTCTAAATTCTAATAAAAGCATTGTAATGCATTATCAATCGAGACTAGGCATTCGTGATAACTCGAATACAAAAGAAAATGTATTTTTAGGATACACAGTAGATAGCACAATAAACCATAAAGCTCATATTGAAAAAAAATATAAGAAAATAGCTAGTGGTAATTAAGCGTTATTTAAGCTAAAGCCATTATTAGATAAAAAGACATTCATATCTGTGTACTATGCCTACATTCATTCTGTAATAAGATAGGCCATTACTATTTGGGGTAATGCTCCGGATGTTATAAAAGTTTTAAAATGTCAAAAACAGTATATGAGAATAATCAATAATAATGATGAGAATAAAAAAGTAGCCCGGCAAGAAAACATTTTAAGAATGACCAAATAATGACGGTGGTTTCGATTTATATATATAATAGTTTATTAGAGGTACACGAGGATAAAGAAATACCGAAAAAGAAAGACATAAATCAACACAATCTGCGTAATAATGAAAAACGTGTTCTACCCATGAATAGATTTGTAAAAGTAAAACATGGGTGTTACCAAAAAATATTGATGTATAATTACCAAATAGTTTAACCAGCCTACACTATAGCAAATTTAAAGGGAAACTTAAATATTAAATATTTTTTTGAGAACAATCCATTTTACAAACCCCTATGGTACCGTGGACATGTTAACATGTCGACGGTACCATAGGGGTAACACACGGTAAGAATATGTTGTATTGATTGTAAAGACATAAAAATAAAATAAAAACTTACGATATTTCATTCATAAAACAAAATTTATTATTGTCAGTAAGTACACTTTATCAAGATCCGTTAGAAACAAAGAGCTGTACAGAATAAAATAAACATTTAAATGTTATGGTTATTGTTTCTACTTATCGAAAATCTTATCGGCTTTAAATAACTGTAACTAAAACCTCTTCAAACATAAACGAAAGGTCGTGAGAAACATAAATATTTAAAACAAGTGCCGCCAGCTGAGGTGACGACAGAAGCCCCAGTACAAAGCTGTTTTTTGTTATGGCGGGCGCAGTAAGGGAAAGGTTAAGCGAATACATGTCAATGCAACTCATGGAATCATCATTCTTGTGTAACGTACAAACAAAATAAATTACCTAATTCTATGACGTAAAGCATCAATGTAACTAAATTAAGCTATATAGTACAATAATATAATTTAATCTTATAAATTCATAAAAACTTTTGTAACCAATGACTTGCCTGTAACGATTGTTATATTATGGTCAATAAATATTTCTGATTTCTGAACAACAAATTTGTATTTTGATTCTTAATTGAAGATAAATGTAGATGACCATGGGCCACAGCATCCACTCACCATCAGGTGGACTGTGTGCTCGTTTGTTACCCTTATTCTATAAAAAAAGTATTTAGTAGATTCTTATTAGACTTGCAAAGAATAGTAGATATATTCAGCCACACACCGAATACCGAACATTCTGCGGACTTCCTGGCCGAATAGTAGAATATTTGGCAAAAGTACTCAGCTGGGAAGGAAGTGGTGTCTATTCTTCAGAACGTCTATTCTCTGAAGCTGGGATTGTCTATGAGAAGAAAATAAGTAAACTACTGCCCGAAAATGAACTACTATTGTGCACTAACTTCCACTTTAATTACGATAATTCGAAAACAAAAAATAAATAAGAAAAAATCATAAAATAAATATCTTCATTACCAATTATCTGACTACAATATAACCTCTTTCTTAAATATTCTGTATTTGGCCGAATAGTACCTAGTACATAGAATGTCATTATCGTGATCGCCTAAAATGGCTCACTATACGATAAAGACGAAACTCTTGAATTCTGCTTGTTTTTTACTCAATTTTGAATAAATCTAACGTCGTTGACTCTCGATGACGGGGGGAGTACGCCACCGACCATCCCGCGGTGTCAGTGCTCCATGCCGGAGGTGCGGTTTACACAGCGCTCGGTTCGCAATGCACTCCTCTCCCTGGACATCCACAAGTCGAGTGGGCCTGACGGTATCCCCCCAATTGTGCTGAGGACGTGTGCTCCAGAGTTGGCACCGGTCTTAACGCGTCTATTCCAGTACTCCTACTCTCTAGTCGTAGTCCCAAAATCATGGAAGACGGCTTTCGACCACCCGATCCCTAAAAAAGGCGACCGCTCAGACCCGTCCAGCTACAGGCCCATCGCCATGACCTCCTTGTTCTCCAAAACAATGGAATACATTGTAAACTGCCAGCTCATGAGGTATTTTGAGAATCACCAGCTGATTAGTGATCGCCAATACGGTTTCCGTCGTGGTCGATCCGAGGTGATCTTCTGGTCTACCTGAATCATAGATGGGCTGCGACAGTAGAGTCCAAGGGGAAAGCACTGGCCGTAAGTTTGGACATTGCGAAGGCCTTTGATCGGGCCCAACAAAAAAAAAAGGGTTTGGCACAAAGCGCTTCTTTCGAAGCTCCCTTCCTATGGTCTTCCCGAGAAATTGTGCAATTGGATCACCAGCTTTCTTGCAGATCGGAACATCAAATTCGTTGTAGACGGTGCAAGCTCCGATTAGATGCATATTAATGCTGGTGTTCCACAAGGCTGCGTGCTAACACCAACGCTGTTCCTTCTGCACATTAATAATATGTTGCAAACCCGTAACATTCATTGCTATGCAGATGACAACACTGGTGATGCTCTGTACACCGGCCGTGCCAAAATTTGTCGAGAAAACGTCACTTCGAGTACCAGGACAAACTTGTGTCTGAATTCGAGTCTTGTCGAGTCGCTGCGAAGAGATGTTGCATCTCTTTGCGTATTTTATCGCATCTATCACGGGGAGTGCTCTGAGGAATTGTTCGGATTAATCCCAGCCGCCAAATTTGATGAACGCACTACGCGGCAAACCTCCCGATACCATCCACACCATCTGGATGCTTGGCGGTCCACCACTGTACGTTTCACTAGGGGTTTTCTTCCGCGTACGACCTCTCTGTGGAATAGTTTACCACCGGCGATTTTTCCGGACCGATACGAACTGGGGACCTTCAAGAAAAGAGCTTACTCCTTTCTAAAGCGCGGGAACGCACCTGCAATACCCCTGGTGTTGCGGTTGTTCATGAGCTGCGGTAGTCACTTAACATCAGGTGAATTGTATAGAGAGAGAGAGAGAACAGCTCCCTATTCACAAATGGAGCGTTGGCGGCTTAACGGCATATCTAAAGGATAAATTCCTCCTCTATCATAGGATAAGCATTACATCTCATTTCACTAGGTTCAACAACAATTCCTTTACTATTCAGGCAACACTACTCTGGAACTCTGTCCGAAAACGTAAGAAGAGCGGCTAGCAAAGGCGGTGTTTTAAAAAGTTGGTACATGACTTCTTTTTGAAACAAAGCGTTGTTGGACATTAAGAGTGATAATGATATATCTTAGTATACTTATGTGGTTATGTATATACTGTTACGCGCTCAAGTCGACGATACACTAGCGCCATCTAGTGTCAGGAACGAGAGCGAGGGGAGCATTGAGAAAATGACATCACAAATCACTCGACCGACAGCGCCATCCGAAGAACTAAGTTTCTAGAAAATCTATACTCGACCACTCGTCGCTTTGCGCGCATTTACTTGAATATTCCGGATGCTTCATTGCTAATTTATATAAATAGGCGCCGCAAGATGCGATCGTAGTAGTATTGAATTGGCGATACGAGCGAAGCTTCGGAGCGGAATTAAGTGAATTAGTGTTTTAAGTTTTAATTTGTGTAAAGTAAATTAAAGTGTTAATTTAGGTAATTTTATCGGCAATTTTTATTGTCACGAACCTCAAGCTCGTAACAATTGGTGTCAGAAGTGGGATAAAATCATGCCGATTTTACCTAAGGAGGAATCGGAGGGTGTCCGTACCCGAAGACAACGCCAGCAGGAGACGGACCAAAGAAGATTTGGTGGTGCAACGTCGCAGACTTCGGAGGGACAGACGCCGGCTGCAGGCCCGTCAGTAGCTCCTACATCTGCAGCACCTGACTTAGGTGCTCGATGGTGATACTGCAGGAACAGGCTCGCCGACAGAAGGAACAGGTCCGTCGGTTGGAAGAGCAGCTGCGGGGCGGACAGGATGAACAGACCCGCCGACAAGAGAAACAGGCCCGTCGGTCGGAAGAGCAGATGCTCCTCATTAAGGACCTTCATGCTACCTTTGGGAAAGAGATAAAGGAGGTGGATAGGGTTGCCCAACATGACAACCGCCTGTCGGAAGCTGAAACCCAAATCAAGGAAGCTAAAACCCAAATCGACCAAGTGAACAATCGGGTTGATTACGTGGTGGCTGACGTGAAGAAAACGCTGAACGACCTCAAACTTGGGGATGGAACTACAGCTCCCGTAGTAGCTACAGCACCTTCGCTACGTGGGTTCAAGGTGCCACCGTTCGACGGGACTTCTTCCTGGTCAGCCTACAAAATCCAGTTCGAGGCCGTCATGGAGGCAAACGTCTGGAATAAAAGCCAGGCCATGACTGCACTCACCTTAGGCCTGCGCGACCAGGCCTTAACCGTGTTGGAAGCTCTCGGTAAGAAAGTGACCTACGAGCAGCTCCTTGAGGCATTGGAGGCGAGATATGGCGACGCTCACCTGGAACACGTCTTTCGCGCGCAGCTTAAAGACCGCGTGCAGCGCAGCAACGAAAACCTGCAGCAGTGGGCCCTTGAGGTGGAAAAGATGGTTCGAAAAGCATACCGGTCTGTACCTGCGCTCATTGAAGGGAACCTGGTGCAGACATTCATCGACGGCATCCGTGACCTGGAAGTCAGAGCTGCTGTGAGGCTCGGGCACCACGAGACGCTTAAGGACGCCTTGGCCCATGCACTGGAGGTGGAAGCCGTGCGGCAGGATCATCGTTCCCATCGCATCAGGGAGGTTGCAGCAGCTACAGTTCGCGACCGCAACAAAGGATACAGCCCTAGGTGCTATGGCTGTGGGGAAAGGGGCCATCTTCGGTCCAGCTGCCCTAAGCACACCCTAGGAAGGGAAGGTGAACGGACTCAGAAAGGAAGTGCGGCTAACAGCACCGCCCAGCAGCGGCAGGAATACGACTTTACTATCAGACACTGCAGCGGGAAATCTCACGGCAACGCAGATGCATTGACAAGAAGACCTTGTCCTGAAGATTGCAACCATTGTAGTAGGCAAGAGAGTAAGGAAGTGGTATCCGTGAGGATGCTCAGGACAGACCACCTCAGCAACGGGTGGAAGGACAGCCTACGACATGCACAGCAGGAAGATCCGGACATCAAGCCGATTCTGGGATGGATGAAGGCCCGTGCTACCAAGCCTAAGTGGAGGGACGTCTCAGCAATGAGTTCAACCACGAAAAGCTATTGGGCCCAATGAGACAGCTTGCTGATTCGGGATGGAGTCCTGTGCCGTAAATGGGACAATGGTCGAAGAGACAGCTGTCGTTTGCAAATGGTTGTCCCTAAAGCTAAAGTGCCGAATGTTCTACAGCTGTGCCATAATGGTCGTTCAAAAGTCCATCTGGGAGTTGAACGAACTCTACTGAAGGTCCGAGAACAGTTTTACTGGGTCCATTATCGTGACAATGTTGAGGATTGGTGTCGTACGTGTACAAGTTGTGCGGCCGTGCGGGGACCTCAGACACGTAGTAGAGGAGCACCGAAATTGTACAATGTTGGTGCACCACGGGATAGGACAGCCCTTGACATTGCGGAGCCGTTACAGAAAGGCGCAACAGGGACTCCTAAGATCGTCCATGTGGATCGCTTGGCGCGTTATTATGGGGCCGATAATGCTCGGAACGAGCATGTCTTAGGAGGGGGCAGTGTTACGCGCTCAAGTCGACGATACACTAGCGCCATCTAGTGTCAGGAACGAGAGCGAGGGGAGCATTGAGAAAATGACATCACAAATCACTCGACCGACAGCGCCATCCGAAGAACTAAGTTTCTAGAAAATCTACACTCGACCACTCGTCGCTTTGCGCGCATTTACTTGAATATTCCGGATGCTTCATTGCTAATTTATATAAATAGGCGCTGCAAGATGCGATCGTAGTAGTATTGAATTGGCGATACGAGCGAAGCTTCGGAGCGGAATTAAGTGAATTAGTGTTTTAAGTTTTAATTTGTGTAAAGTAAATTAAAGTGTTAATTTAGGTAATTTTATCGGCAATTTTTATTGTCACGAACCTCAAGCTCGTAACAATACTATATAATTGCACCTGCCACAAAATCGCATCATTTCACTGGTTGATTGGGAGATTTATTACCCTATTTTATTACGATGTTAAAATAAAAAGGTTAAATAAATTTAAAAAAATCGGTATTCGACCGAATAGGATAAAAGTATCCGAATAGGCTGAATACCAAATTATAGCCGAATATTCGTTGCAAGTCTAGTCTTACTGAATTCTGATACTAGAACCATTGAAAGTGAACTGAAAACGAAACCTTAATGAGAACCGTTACTACGGGTGCACATATTAGGGTTTACTGAAACGTTTTTACTATAAGGTTGCCAGTGGCGTATGCAAATATGCGTAAAAATATGCGCGTATTCTCACCATACAATCAAACCCAATACACTGTAATTTTGTTTTTTTTTTTTTTTTTCAGAAAATTAACTCATAAAAATGCTTCCTCATCTTAGGGTATATCACCACTTACCATTGGGTGAGATTGGTAGCTAAGCGCTGGCTTAGAATAATATGAAAAGGTAATCGTTTTAATGTGAAGGAATCAAAAATTAATAATTTTAAACTAAAGGTAGCCCTGTTTAAAAATGACATTAGGACATCCTACACTTCAGTCTCCTATGACCATAGGTACTGTCGAAATCGAAACATCAGCAATATAAAATAAGTTAATTAAACGCGACAAAATCCATCAACAAGTTTCATTTATATTTCATAGTTTCATTCAATGTGTAGTAACTCAAAAAATAAATGTGTAAATCCTCAAAATATGATAATTTCTAGTCAGTTCAGTTTTTAAGCCAAAAAAACCATAGAGTATTAAAAAAAGCAACAAAAATTTCTGATTATAACAAGTTTTAGTGAAGAATTTAATTTACCTGGACATTTTAAACTCTTCCTCATGTTGATTAGCTCCATAATGGATTCCCTTTCATAAATATGTCCACATACTTTGTTCTTAACGGGGTCTACTATCGGCCTCTTAGTAATTGGATCAATCTGAAATTTTTTAAACATGTTTTTAATTTGGCTCACACAAAAAGTTACCTAGAATGAATTTTAAAATAAAACTAGTAAGTTCCATATTTTTATTTTTTAATACAAAAATAACTGTCAAAAATTTAAATTGCGATTATTTATCGTGGAAGAATAGAATTAATACGTTGATCTGTTTATGGTTAAGGATCTCATCACATTTATTTAAATAACGTTTGTCAATTATAGAGGTTGGGGTTTACTGTTGACTTGAAAGGTCACACTGCCTGCTTTCATTAAATCTGGTTAATTATTTTTCCTTTTGTCCCTAGCATAAAATAGCAACTTAATGCTGCTGTGTTTCGTATGGTGAATGTAGAAAATCGGAGACCCTTTTTACTGACTAAGAGGCATTCCATTTTAGAGAACTAAATTAGAGGACTAACTCAAGGGTGATAACGCATCTGCATTTTGATTCTTTTTGAGGATAAATGTAGATGTCTATGGATCACGGTATCCACTTACCACCAGGTGGACTGTGCGCTCATTTGTTAACATATATCTTTAAAAAAAAACATTAATAAGACAGTATGCTGTGGCAGGTATTAAACTAGATATCCCAAAATGACTGCGTGTGTTTTTATTGACCAGAAATTGTTCAAATGGGTTATTACACTACTATAGAGTAAAAAGAGTACATGTTTGATAATAAACCCTTGAAATGAGGTGATTGCTACCATGCTGTTTCTAAATGTTTTTATATTTTAATGTACAGCATATTATATTGTAAATTAAAAAAATAGTCCCGGTGGGTTTTTTGCTGGTTCTTCCCAGGACAGAGGTTTATTTCTGAACCAGTGGTAAAAGCATAAATGACTTTTATTAAGTATTCATATAATCTATATATGATAAACATTATTTTATTCTGTTCATCACTGACTGCGCCTTGACATTTCTATGCGCGTTAGGAATGTTTCGAGCTAGACAGAGGTTAATTAATTTACTCACATGTCATAAAACTAAGTTCATCATGATCTTTTTCTTTTTTTTTTATAAAATATTACCTCCACAGTAGGATTTCCTCCTGTATAGTGGGGGCAGTTTACATACATAAATTTCACAAGGACAAACATTCTGACCTGGTACGATTACTTGTAGGCCATGCAAATACTTGTTCCGTGCGGAATTCGAACCCGTGGCCCTTAGCGCTGTAACTCATTGCTAAGCCACTACACCACTAACCGTCAATGATGGAATATTTATCATTTTTCTCTAGCATATAATTATAAGTTATCTGATAATTCTAAATGGCATAGTTCCCGCAAAGACTGAATGATGAAATCACAAGGCATTAGATATTGGCTCAGTTTTTAATAAAATTAAAAAATAATAATCGAATGCTTACATACTGCTCCTGTGATTCTGTTATAGCAAGGTCAGATTCATCCAAGTTCTCTGTAAAGAATATGTTTAATATTAACGATTGTAATTATATAAAAAAATCCTTTTCAAATAATTAATCACCATCGTCATCATTATAGCCCTTCACACAATCACTGCTGAACAAGGAATGCCACAAAGCAAGCTCCCGAGCAATCGGCTGCTGTGTTTCATATAGCGAGTGTAGTAAACTGGAGACCCTTCCACAGGAAATAGGCATTCCATCTTAGTCTATCCATCTTACTCATCAGCATTTTGATTCTTAATCGAGGATAAATGTAGAAGTCTATAGGTCATGGCATTAACTTACCATTTAGGTGGACTGTGCGCGCGTTTGTCAATATTATTCTATAAAAATAAATCTGCATCCATTGACATCCTGAATGTTTTACTAAGTCGTCGTCTTTGAGTAATTATAGTTGCATAATTAAATATTTTGCTGTTTCATATTATGGCGGATTTAAAGAATTCACCGCCCTATTTTGTTCCATGTGTATAGTCAGCAGTGACTATAAGGAATCCCAGAAATCTTATGACTTCATAGATGGCAATATACCATCGCATTTTTGTCCAGAAGAATAATACCCAGACTGATGTGGAGAAGCAACTACATGTGGAGGACCTTTGGTGCTGCAACCAACAATCCATCTTTTAACACAATTAAAGCAACCTTTTGTTTGTTTAGCAATTTACTTCTACACATAATGTGCAATATAGCAAGATGTTAATAAAGGACTCAATAGTAACAATTTTTTTTTTAAGATAATAGTGTCAGGTGGCTCAGAATGTTAATTTTAATTACTAAAACTATTAACTAATCTTAACCTTTCTATAGTTTCAAACGGTTTTATTTAGTTTGTCCTATTATATGTTCTTTTATATTAATTAACAAAATAACCTGACTTGTTAATATAAAAGAAGAAGAAATAAGAAAAATAAGCGTATCGGTATCGTCGATATTTTTATAAGAGAAAATTCATTGGTATCGGTATTGTATCGGCAAATAGGTGTATCGAAGCATCCCTAATTTAAACCCACTTTGTAATAAAGTATGTGTGTAAATTATTTTTTTTAAAACATTTATGACTTAAAAGATTTCTTTTAAGTCATAAATGTCTATTGTAAAACCATTATATAAAAAAGAAGAAAAAACACTAATGGAAAATTACCGTCCAGTGACATTGGTACCTATATTATCAAAAATTTTTGAAAAGGTCATGCACAAGAAGGTCATGACTTTCCTAAATAAGTTTAATAGAATAAATCCAACTCAGTATGGATTTCAAAAATCAAAATCCACGACACTGGCCGCTTTTAATTTAATAAAAAATATTTTACAAAATACTAACGACGGTCTATTTACTACGGCCATCTTCTTTGACATGTCAAAAGCTTTTGACTTCGTATCACACGATCAGCTTTTGTTCAAATTAGATCAAAACGGAATTAGAGGCCAAGCATATCACTGGATTAAGTCATTCATACAAAACAGGCATCAATGTGTTGAGGTGCTAAAACTTGACAATAGACATGTAAGTCAAAGTTATAGATCCAAATTTAGAAAAAATGCGTTTGGGGTACCTCAGGGTAGTGTACTAGGTCCACTTTTATTTTTGATATACTTAAACGACTTATCTGAAATTACTAAATATAGAAGTATTTTATTCGCAGATGACGTCGCAGTAATAGTCACAACAAATAAAAATATGTTACTAACAAAACATAATTTTGACATTAATCAAACAATATTTGACGTAACTAAATGGCTAAGTAATAATAATTTAACAATAAACTTAAGTAAAACTCAATATATAAATTTCAATAATATAAATAATAATTTAAATAAATTTAATAATGGACAAACACTTTGTAGTGCAACTAGTATGACATTCCTAGGTATAATTATTGACAAAGAATTAAAGTGGAAAGAACAAGTTTGTAAAATATGTAATAAAATAAACAGGTTCACATATGCGCTTTATAGACTAACAAAAGTGGCAACAAAACAAACTGCAATTATGACTTATTTTGCATATATTGAGTCGATTATCCGCTACGGAATTATAATTTGGGGCAACAGTGCAGAGATTAATAAAGTTTTTATTGCACAAAAAAAAATGTGTTCGTGCCATTCATGGTGTGGGCCCAGATGTTTCATGTCGACCTCTATTTAAGACACTGGGAATCTTACCCGTGCCTTGTTTATATATATTAGAAGTTGCCAAATTTGTAAAACAACACGGGAAAAGTTTTTATAAACTTAACAAAGAAGTGGTATCCATGAACACGAGATACCCAGATCGGATAGTAATTAGCGAAATACCGAAAAGTAAACGCTTTAGTAAAAATTGTTACTGGATGGGTAAAACAATATATAATAAAATACCAAACATAATAAAAGATCTTCCTATAAAAACATTTCAAAAAAAATAATACCAGTGGCTTCTTCAAAAAACATTTTACTCCGTAAACGAGCTTTTAAATTACTGATGAAAACTTTTATAGGACTATAGCTCAAAATTGACATTTTTTTTGTTATTAACTGACAAGGTATATAAATATTGTTTAATTTAATTTACTTTATTTGTTAATTATAATTTTTTTTTTTGGTACTTTTGATATCTTTAGAATATAATTGGATGGATTGTTTGTTGTTGCTAATTTAATGATTTAATAATGATTGATTTTGATGTGTTAATTTTGTATAAATATAATTTCTAAGAATAAATAAATTTGCATGTCTCCAGTAGAGACTTAGTGTGTATGCATAGTATTTAATAGTATACTATGTAACATACATACTAAGTAGCAAATAAATAAATAAATAAATAAATAAATAAAAATACTATCCTACTCCGGAGCTAAACCGAGAGGAGACCGCGAACCTATTTTTATTTTTACAAGCTTAAATTTAAACTTATGTAAATGATTATGTTTATGTTTGATAGTGATTAATTCACATTATCATATTTAACAGTTTAAAATTATAACATGCAAGGTATGTAATATTGTTGGCAAAACACGACTGCACTGGGTAATATATATTATCCAATGGAGTCATAGATAATTCATATATGGTGGTTCTTGCGAGCCGTAGTAGCTCAGATGGTAAGCACTCGCTGTGAATTTACATAACACAGTATGCGAGCAAACCGGGTTTGATCTCCACTGACACCAATGAAATTATTAATCACAATTTTAAGTGCTGATTTACCACATGTTCAGTGGTGAAAGAAAACATTGTGAGAATCTGCTTGTCTGAGAAATAAGAAAAAATATTTCTAAGAAATGTGAAGTTTGCCTACATGCATTGGGGCAGTACGGTGGACAATTTCTTGCCCTAAAACCCTCTCAGGAATGAGCGGAGGCCTGTGCCCAGGAGTGGGACGTATATAGGCTGTAGCTTTTGCAAATAAAGATTAATGATTATACTCACGAGTCGACTTTTGGCGTCCTTTTTCAATCCTATTATTGAGTTCTAACATGTAGGGATGGTTATTGACATTGAGCCTATTCCCTGCAAGATTACTCAAATGCGAGGTAAATCTATCCTGTAGGGAGTCCATATTAGATGAGTCGGTTTCTTTCTATAATTAAATGAATAGGTTTTGTATTAATGACTTTTTATTAGTAGAATTATTATAAGAGAGACCATATAAATAAATTCCAAATTGTATTATCTAATGGTCAGAATTACCTGGCTACTCTGCTATAGTTTTGGATTTCGAATTCTGTTTGTACATAATAATATAGTCATAGGTCATTTATTTTATCACATACGCAATGAAATTAACTCCTAAAAAAGGCCTTACATGTAGAATGTGTCGATCCCACTCTTTCTTTTGGAAGACAGTGTCTAGCAGATAGATTTCTTTCAAAAACACTACAGTTAACATCTCACCTCCTCCAACATAAATTAGAATGTTTGCTATTATCAGCTGTTAACAACTTCTATTGGCGTAATAAAAGCTGGCCTCCTATTCTCAAATCTCTAAGTCGGTTGAAAAATATCGGTTATCCTTGTTTAAAATCCCTAATTCTACCCAATTTTGAAACCATTTATGAAGCTCAATTGCAGAGTCCTAAAATCACGCTGAATTTAAGCATCAATAAAAATTTCCCAACTACAAACAGAACTTTTTGGAGCCTTATAACAAAAAGTTGGCCTGATTGGCTAACTATTTTTACTGATGCTTCTAAATCGTCTCCATCTAAATATTTCAGTGCTGCAGTCTGGATTCCCAAATATATATAGTATAAATATTGTGTAATAACTTTTGCTTAACTTAATTCTCTATTCCCTGCTCAGGCTACTCCCTTCCTATAACTAGAAGTTTGTTCTGTATTGTGTTGTCCATAACTCATGCAGTTAGTTGTGTTTTGTTATTAGCCACATTGTCACCTAATAACCACCAACTCTTTTCCTACCCAGAAGCCTCAAGACAAGATGTGACAGACCAAAGATCGGACAACGGCACAATTATTGTGACCTAACCACAATACCAAGGGCCATATTAAAAAAAATACATTGTGGGGAAAACTTAATTAAAACATAAAATAAAATTAAGTAACATTATTCGAGTTTACTTAAAATGTCTAGAAATCAATTATTAATTCAAATCAAAGGTGTGGTATATTCAAAGTGTGGTACCTGCCATGGTAATAAAAGGAATTTACTAAGGCTGAAAATTGTTATACAACTTGTATATTGAATATAAATAAAAGTTGTGATGGTCAGTCAGCTGAATATGGGGATGGAGCTGCTCAGTTGGCCTTTTACACTTTAAATACTTGTCAATGCAAAAAAATATCCTACAAATCCAATACCTTTAAACGAGCAATTCTTATATATAAATAAATAAATATATATATATATATATACATCCCGTAACTTATTGTACGTCCACTATGGCCAATTTTGCATATAATGTGGCGTCAACCTCTACGAGCACTTAACCCTATAGAGATGTAATACAAGGCGACCTGAACCTGTCAACTCGTCAGTGACTAGTCACTGATATATTTCGGAACACTTTTGTTTCCCGCCAGTTGCGACCAAAAACTAGAACCGAAGAGACGGCTTACATTTAAAATATAAATTAAAATCAATTTACGGCATCATGTCTTGTTGTGCCGTTAAATGGTGCGGAAACAACAGTAAAACATGTAGTGTAACAACAAACAATATTACTTTTCATCGCTAAGTACATTTTCTTTATTTTATCAAAATATTTTCAACATTTTTATTACGCAACGAGGGTCAAGTTAAACTGGACGCTCCGCCACGCATTTTGCATTTACTGCAGACATGTATGTCTGTCTCTCCTTATCATATTGTTGCATGAATAAGTCAACTAGCGCCATCTAGTGTCAGGAACGAGAGCGAGGGGATCATTGAGAAAATGACATCACAAATCGCTCAACTGACAGCGCCTAGTCGAAACTCGAACGCTCGGTACCTTCCGCGTGTTTACTTGAACATTCTGGATATTTCTTTGCTAATTCAAATATATAGGCGCTGCAAGATGCGATCGAGGCAGTGTTGATTTGGGCGAAACAAGCGAAGCTTCGGAGTGGAATTAAGTGAATTAGTGTGTTTAAATTATTAGTGTTTTAACTTTAATTGTGTAAAGTAAATTAAAGTGTTAATTTAGGTAATTTTATCGGCAATTTTTATTGTCACGAACCTCAAGCTCGTAACAATTGGTGTCAGAAGTGGGATAAAATCATGCCGATTTTACCTAAGGAGGAAACGGAGGGTGTCCGTACCCGAAATCAACGCCAGCAGGAGACGGACCAAAGAAGATTTGGTGGTGCAACGCCGCTGACGTCGGAGGGCCAGCCGCCGGCTGCAGGCCCGTCAGTAGCTCCTCCATCTGCAGCACCCGATTTAGGTGCTCTGATGGTGATGCTGCAGGAACAGGCTCGCCGACAGGAGGAACAGGCTCGCCGACAGGAGGAACAGGCTCGCCGACAGGAGGAACAGATGCTCCTCGTGAAGGACATTCACGCTAACTTCGGGAAAGAGATTAGGGAGGTGAAGGATAGGGTTGCTCAACATGACAACCGCCTGTCGGAAGCTGAAACCCAAATCAAGGAAGCTAAAACCCAAATCGACCAAGTAAACAATCGGGTTGATTACGTGATGGCTGACGTGAAGAAAACGCTGGACGACCTCAAACTGGGGGATGGAACTACAGCTCCCGTAGTAGCTATTACACCTTCGCTACGTGGGTTCAAGGTGCCACCATTCGACGGGACTTCTTCCTGGTCAGCCTACAAAATCCAGTTCGAGGCTGTTATGAAGGCGAACGGCTGGAATAAGTCAGGCCATGACTGCTCTCACACTAGGCCTGCGCGACCAGGCCTTAACAGTTCTGGAAGCTCTCGGTGAGGAAGTGACTTATGAGCAACTCCTTGAGGCATTGGAGGCGAGATATGGCGACGCTCACCTGGAACACGTCTTTCGTGCGCAGCTTAAAGATCGTGTGCAGCGCATCAACGAAAACCTGCAGCAGTGGGCTCTAGAAGTGGAGAAGCTGGTGCGAAAAGCATACCGGTCTGTACCTGCGCTCATTGAAGGGAACCTGGTGCAGACATTCATCGACGGCATCCGCGACCTGGAAGTCAGAGCTGCTGTGAGGCTCGGGCACCACGAGACGCTTAAGGACGCCTTGGCCCATGCACTGGAAGTGGAAGCCGTGCGGCAGGATCATCGTTCCCATCGCGTCAGGGAGGTTGCAGCAGCTACAGTTCGCGACCGCAACAAAGGATACAGCCCAAGGTGCTATGGCTGTGGGGAAAAGGGCCATCTTCGATCCAGCTGCCCTAAGCGAACCCTAGAAAGGGAAATTGAACGATCTCAGGAGGGTAGTGCGGCCAACAGCACCGCCCAGCAGCGGCAGGGAAACGAGTAAAAGCCAGAACTGCGGGGCGGGTGCTGGCTGATGTTAAAAGAGCCCCAAGGATCTCGATCTCACAAACCCATGATGGGAACAGCCTAATCATAAAGGGCGAGATCAACGGAATGCCGTGTAAGCTGACCATAGACACTGGAGCCTCTCGTACGGTTGTTAGTTCCCAACTTATAAGTCAGTTCCTTGGGGACTCCGCATACAACCGAGAACGCCTTAATTTGGTAACAGCCACCGGTCAGCGTATACCCGTCCGTGGAGAGAAGGAGATGGAGTTGAAGCTAGGCAACGTGATCTACCTGCATAATGTCATCGTGGCTGATATAATGGACGACTGCATCTTAGGCCTAGACTTTATGAGGAATAATTGTTGTGAGATCGACGTTAAGCAAGGTGTTTTGAAATGTGGACAGGAGGAACTTTTTATGGAAGGTGCGTTACCAGGAAACGTGTACAGCATCAAGAAGATTGTTCTTCCGCCGAGATCGGAAACGATTGTTCCGGTTAGTCTACCTCGAAACGCTGGGCAAGCTCACCGTTGTGTACTTGTGGAAAGGGTAAACAATGACCTTCCATGGAAAGTAGCTCGAACCTTGGTCAGGACCACTGACATCTCAGGAGTACGTGTGCTGAACCTTTGCGACCGGGAACAGATTATAGAAAAAGGCACACTGGTTGGTACTTGTGAGGAAGTGGATTGGTTACGTCAGTGCCAATATATATCGAGTGGGACCCCCAGCAAGGATTCAGAAACGAGAGTGACCACACTTTTGGAAGACTGTCGCAGTGTTCTGTCCCCGAACGAATTGGTCAAGGCGAAGAAGTTGTTACTCGAGTACGCCGATGTATTCTCATCAAACGATGCTGACATAGGAAAGACTGGTTTAGTTCAACACAAAATAAACACAGGTGAAGAGTTGCCTATCCGTCAGCGGCCAAGACGATTGCCGGTAGCACGTGAAAAGGAAGTGGAAACCATGATTAAGGGAATGGTGAAGGATGGTGTTATTGAACCTTCATCTAGTCCATGGTGTTCACCCGTGGTACTGGTAAAGAAGGACGGCAGCTTGCGGTTTTGTGTTGACTACCGCCGTCTGAACGACGTTACTAAGAAGGATAGCTATCCCTTGCAAAGAATTGACGACACGCTGGACATGCTTACAGGAGTAAAGTGGTTTAGCACGCTGGACCTAAAAAGTGGCTACTGGCAAGTTGAAATTGACCCTAAGGACAAGGAGAAAACTGCGTTCTCGACGGAAAAGGGTCTGTGGCAATTTAAAGTAATGCCGTTTGGGTTGTGCAATGCTCCAGCAACGTTTGAAAGGCTGATGGAACTTGTACTTACCGGGCTAATTGGCGACGCCTGTCTGGTCTACTTGGATGACATCATCATCGTGGGCCGTACGTTTGAGGAACACCTTCAAAACTTGGAACGCGTGCTCATGAAGATTAAGAGTGCCAACCTCAAGTTGAGTCCGAAGAAATGTTCACTATTCAAACGGCAAGTCAACTTTTTGGGGTATGTAGTGTCGGAAGAAGGTATCCGCACGGATCCAGAGAAAATCGCAGCTGTAAAGGATTGGCCGGTTTCAAAAGACAAGACGCAGGTTAGAGCATTTTTGGGTTTGTGCTCCTATTACCGACGTTTTGTGAAGAACTTTGCAGATATAGCCAAACCTCTGCATAAGCTAACCGAGGAGAAGCGACATTTCTGCTGGGATGAAAGTTGTAATATCGCATTCCAGGAGCTCAAGGACCGTCTGTGCAAAACACCTATTTTGGGATACCCTGATGCAAGCAAAGAATTTATAGTTGACACAGACGCAAGCGATATAGGACTTGGCGGTGTGTTGTCTCAACGGAATGGTGACCAAGAGGTCGTGATAGCGTACTTCAGCAAGTCGTTGTCAAAACCGGAAAGGAACTATTGTGTCACAAGACGCGAATTGCTAGCTGTGGTAAAGTCGTTGCAGCATTTTAGCAAATATCTTCTGGGGCGAAAATTTCACTTACGAACTGACCATGCTGCACTAAAATGGCTATTGCAGTTTAAAAATCCAGAAGGACAAGTTGCGAGGTGGATTGAACCACTGCAGAAATACGACTTTGAGATCGAACATCGCAGCGGGAAATCTTATGGCAACGCAGATGCATTATCACGAAGACCTTGTCCTGAAGATTGCAAACATTGTACTAGGCAAGAGAGTAAGGAAGTGGTATCCGTGAGGATGCTCAGGGCAGACCACCTCATCAACGAGTGGAAGGACAGCTTTAAACGTGCACAGCAGGAAGATCCGGACATCAAGCCGATCCTGGAATGGATGAAGGCCAGTGCTCCCAAGCCTAAGTGGAGCGACGTCTCAGCAATGAGTTCAACCACTAAAAGCTGTTAGGCCCAGTGGGACAGCTTGCTGCTTCAGGATGGAGTTCTGTGCCGTAAATGGGAAAATGTTCGGGGAGATAGCTGTCATTTACAAATGGTTGTCCCTAAAACTAAAGTACCGGATGTTTTACAGCTGTACCATAATGATTATTCAGGAGGCCATCTGGGAGTTAAACGAACTCTACTGAAGATCCGAGAACGGTTTTACTGGGTCCACTTTCGAAACGATGTCGAGGACTGGTGTCGCAAATGTACAAGTTGTGCGGCTGTAAAGGGACCTCAGACTCGTAGTAGAGGTGCATTGAAGTTGTACAATGTGGGTGCACCATGGGAGAGAATAGCCATTGACGTGGCGGGGCCGTTTCCGGAGAGTGAAAGCGGTAACAAGTATTTCATGGTTGTGATGGATTACTTCACTAAGTGGCCAGAAGTCTTCGCCATTCCAAATCAAGAAGCCTCAACAGTTGCAGATAAACTAGTTCATGAAGTCTTCTGTCGTTTTGGAGTACCTTTAGAGATTCACAGCGATCAAGGAAGGAATTTTGAGTCTCAAATATTCCAGGAAACTTGCCGAGTTATGGGTACTCATAAAACAAGAACGACTTCTTATCACCCGCAATCTGATGGAATGGTGGAACGATTTAATCAGACATTGGAGAGGTACCTAGCAAAAGTTGTAGACAATCGGCAACGAGATTGGGACAAGCACATACAACCGTTTTTGTTGTCATACCGATACTTTAAGGGGTTAAAATACAATTAATTTTATCGATAAATCAGGGATCAATGATTTTTTTTCGCCATCAATAAAAAAATGGCAGCACTTTAAAAAAAATTGTTGGCGAAGCATAGATGCTTGTATTAATTTAACAATATCTACCCAAGTAGAAGACTTTCAAAAACAAAATTGGTATTTGCAATGAAACAAGAAAGATAACGATGAGCACACGCAAAAAGTAGCCACCATTTTGACTTTCATTTTCGTTTGAATATTTGACGTTTTGAAGTTTAGGGTAGCCAGTATCATAATTATCATAATCGATTGATTTTATAATGTTTAAGTTTTTATTTTATGTGAAAATAATATTTGTTATAAACAAAATCACCTATAAATTTATCGTGCATTTAATTTTATTTTTCAGCTAATTTTAGTTTCTTTTTAAAAGTAGCGACATCTGAAGACCTTAGATCAATAATAAACATAATGTTTTCGGAAACAAATTATAGATGGCGCTACCTTCAATTGAATTCTTGTGGTCCAAGGCAACTGTCCTACCCCTGTCCCTTGCTCTGCGTTGTGATAACATTCCTGGTTTTAAGTAAATCTACTTACTGTACATAATTATTGTTTGTTGTTATACTTTGTTACGTTTTTGTTTTGTTGTTGAACTGTTACTTTTTGTTTATTACAATGAACGAGTACTCAAGCCAGCATATCGCTGACATCCATTTCGTGTATGAATTGTGTAACGGGAGTGCAAATAGAGCTATTGTAGAGTATGCACGCAGATTTCCTAACAGACGTACGCCGAATGCTCGAACTTTCGTGAGAATTCATTTGAGACTTGCGGAAAATGGAATAAGAAGGCTCGGTAACGAACGCACTCGTGTTTTGACGCTCCAAGATGAACATCAAATATTGCAAATGATTACTCAAGACCCTAGCCTGAGCATTAGACGCATAGCTAATCGTCTCAGTCTATCAAAATGGTCGGTGTGGAAAATTTTAAAAAGAGAAGGATTACATCCTTACCATTTTCGAAGGGTGCAAGAAATACTGGAACCGGATTATGTAAGAAGAGCAATATTTTGTTCGTGGATATTGAGAGAAACGCGATATGATTCAAACTTTTTAAAAAAGAATTATGTGGACAGACGAAGCTACTTTCACGCGATCAGGGTATACGAACTACCGTAACGAACACCTGTGGCTTCAAGAAAATCGACATGCGATCCGCCCAAGTTCTTTTCAACATAAATTTTCTGTCAACGTTTGGGCCGGAAAGATTGACGACATTCTAATTGGACCAATCATTTTACCGGAGACAATGAATAGCCCAAGATTCCTAAATTTCCTGGAAATGAATTTTTTGGATGCTTTATTGGAGTTACCATTGGCCTACAGGGCCAGAATGATTCTGCAATTGGATGGTGCTCCGGCACACTTCGCGCTTCTTGTGCGGAATCATTTAAATGCACACTATTCGTCGTGGATCGGACGCGGAGGAACAATTGCTTGGCCACCGCGGTCGCCGGATTTAACACCTCTCGATTTTTTTTGTGGGGCACACTCAAACGAAGAGTGTATGTAAATGTGCCAAATACACGAGAGGAGTTAGCAGAAAAAATAATTCAAGCAGCAAACGAATTGCGAGAAGACAAGGCAATGATCCAGCGCTCTACGCAACACGTTGCACTAAGAGCAACAGCATGTCTGCAGAGACAAGGAGGTCACTTTGAGCAGTTTTTGTAATTATTTTGCCAAATTAAATGCAATTGATATAAATTATTTTGTTTTATTTCATTTGCTAGTGTATCCGCGCTTTTCAAGTAAGTATGTTTACACTGTCATAGCTCCTAAACTATCTAACTCAGAGTTAAGATTTAATGTGCATTTATAGCAAATATCCTGTATTAAAATAAAAACAAGTAAAAAAAATTGGTTAACACGATGGTTTTTTTTAAAGCTAAGAATCTGAAAAACAACGTCAATTTGTTGTCTAATTTATTTTTTCAAAAATGTTTTTTACTAATACTGAAAAATTAAAAAATAATATTTTGAATCTAGATTTATTATCTACACTATTAACTAACATTTGATACCAATTTTGTTTTTGAGTCTTCTACTTGGGTAGATATTGTTAAATTAAAAAAATTAATTGGGGGTTAAAATACAATTAATTTTATCGACAAATCAGGGATCAATGATTTTTTTTCGCCATCAATAAAAAAATGGCAGCACTTTAAAAAAAATTGTTGGCGAAGCATAGATGCTTGTATTAATTAATTTATTTTATATTTTATTAATAGTGACTCTAAAGGAAAAATCACCCCTGAACTGTTGACCCATAAAGCTCTTAGCAGCTTTACAGAAGAACAATTATTCCCGGAGTATACACATCATCAATTTTATGCCGAAGAAACCAATCATATTATTGATTTAACGAAAAGTGTAATGAAGAAATATATTGACACAAGAATGACATTTATACTTAAAAATCAAAAATTGGAATGTGCAGTTAGGAGAATATATACAAAATTAATTCGTTTTAAAAGTAAATAATAGCACTTTATAAAATAAATATAACAAATAAACATGAAAATCTTTTTTATTCTCTTTTCAATCTCTCCGTACTGCCTCGTAGTACCTCGACCTTGAGCCTTTTTATAGTATAGGGTGACAAACGAGCACACAGTACACATGATGGTAAGTGGTTGCTGTGGCCCATAGACATCTACATCTATCCTCGATTACGATTTTAAAGCAAATGTGTTGTCACCAGTTGTCACCCATGGGGAATGGAATGCCTCATTTCCAGTAAAAAGGGAAAATCATACAGTTTAAATACACGAAAAGAATAATTATAATTAATATTATAAAGTATAAATTACTAAGAGTACCAGATAATAATTTACTACTCCTAGTAATATTTTAATATAAAATTATATATATATATATATATATATATATATATATATATATATATATATATATATACATTCCGTAACTTATTGTACGTCCACTATGGCAAATGTTGCATATAATTTGGCGTCAACCTGCTTACGACGTCCAATATACGGACGTCAAATAGGAGACTTAGCGCAATGTTCGCAAATTGTCATACTGATCACAGAAATGTCAAAATCTAAAAAAAAAATTGGACGTCATTTTTCTTCCAATCTTGCTGTACTGAATATTTACGTAGTTCCGCTAATTTTCGTTGCAAAAATAATAGCGCTGCTGTCGATTTTTGAATACTTTCATTTATGGCCGTATTTGACTTCCGCACAAAATTAGGAGATGCGACGTTGCCGTTCCGTCACCGTTGCCAACTGTTACTTGTATTTGGTGATATATATTATGACTGCCTCGTTGGTCTAGCGGTTGTAGTAGTGCGACTGCTGATCGTGAGTTCGTCAGGTCCTGGGTTCGAATCCCGGGTCGGGCCAAAAAATCAATTATTGAGTTTTTCTGTCAAGAAATTATCAATAGCTGCCCGGAGTCAGGAAGTTGGCGGTGTATCACCCCTTCCCTCGGAAAGCACGTAAAGCCGTTGGTCCTGCGCCTGATCTCTCTCCGGTCGTGTCGGTTTACCATCCCATCGGATTATGAGAGTGAGGGAATAGAGAGTGCACCTGTGGTTGCGCATACACTTGGGCACTATAATCCTGTCCTGCGCCGATGGCTAGTCTCCGTTGAGGCAGACCGCCGTGACCGTAATTCGGTCTGCAGGACATTATTATATGGTTTATACTGCGCTTGGTACTAGTAATTTTACTTTTAAACTTGTTTTCTTAACCTTACATTTACCTACACATAATATGGACGTCCGAATATCCTAAAACTTTCATACTGAATGATATTTGACACCCGTATTTTTGAATTTAGTTATATTTTTATAAATGTAGATGCGGACGTCGGCATAACGGTTTTATTTCATTCTGCACTATATTTTAACATTTTACATTTGGTACTTTGTAAGCAACCCATAATTCTGTTTGAGTATAAGTTACCTTCTGATTGAGTACAGGAAGATGGACTCAATTGTATATATTGACAGGTTTCATAGAAATTTGTTTTATTATATTGTGACTAATAACCTCTGACTAATAACCTAATCTGGTCTGGCGAAGAAACTCATTTTAATATAAGGTTTTACTGCATTGACCGCCAATAGGTTGTTAATTTCTACAATAGACCGTGGAATATTGTTGCTGACATGAATAACTCCGAAAATATAATTTATTTACTTGATCGTGTTGAGTTTTGGTGCTCTCACTGTATCTTAAGGATGAGTAGCGACTATTGTACCTAATCTGTACGAAATTACTCTCTACTTAACTAAATTCATTTTTGTGAAAGGCTATTTTTGTTAAATTATGATATTATTTTTGGTTTTGCAGTTAGTGGAAATACAATTTAATTTTTCACACACGTTTTCTAAGCTTCTAAGCGTTTTATCATTTCTAGAATGAAACATTTTATAAAACACCAAAGTGACTATTTTACACCGCATGGCCTCCCTACACTAAAATACGAATAAAACAATAGCGAAAAATGTCATTAAAGCAATGATCATTAATGTGTGTTTAATACACAAGGAATTAAAATATAAATATATTCATAGTTATATGGACGTCAAATATCGTGCGGTATTAAACTTTACCGATAATCTGACGTCCACATATAGAAATAAAACAAAATTCAAAAATATGGACGTCAAATATCATTCAGTATGAATGTTTTAGAATATTCGGACGTCCATATTATTATGTGTATACAGGTAGTAATTTAAAGTTAAAATTTTGGCGCATACAGTGCCCCAAAAACCGCTACAAACGGCAACATTTATCAAAAAAGAAATAAGAAAGGTTTTCTAAGCGTTTTATGAAACACCAAAGTGACTATTTATACCGCATGGGCTCCCTACACTAAAATAGAAATAAAAATATAGCGAAAAATGTCATTAAAGTAATGATCATTAATGTGTGTTATGCACAAGAAATTAAAATATAAATATATTCATGGTTATATGGACGTCAAATATCGTGCGGTATGAAACTTTACCGATAATCTGGCGTCCACATATAGAAATATAACAAAATTCTAAAATATGGACGTCAAAAACATTCAGTATGAATGTTTTAGGACATTCGGACGTCCATATTATTATATGTACTTACTAAATCTAAGGACACGAAAACAAATTGGAAAGTAAAATTATCTACTAGCACTGAGTACAGTATACACCGACAAAAAATACCAAAATATGCCTTGAGCACTAAAAATAATCAACATAAATAAATAGTAAAATGCAATAATCAACAAAAACTTTGGACATCTGATATCGAAGAAGTGGACGTCAAATACTAAAGACTAAGTTTGTGTGAATATTTTAGGATATTTTTACGTCCGTATATGTGATCATAAAAAGTAAACTCGCAGTGAGAGCACCTAAACTCAATACGATCAAGTAAATAAATTATATTTTCGTAGTTATTCATGTCAGCAACAATACGCCACGGTCTATTGTAGAAATTATCAACCCATTGGCAGTTAATGCAGTAAAACCTTATATTAAAATGAGTTTCTTCCCAATGTCATATTAGGTTATTAGTCACAATATAAGAAAATGAACTTCTATTAAACCTGTCAATATCTACAATTAGTACTTATTTACAATAGTAAAATAAATAATAATATAGTCAATCTATAATGTATCACGGCTGGGCAATCCTAGATGTTTTTTCGTATTTAGTAAACGTATAACTAGTTGGTAAATTAATCATGATATCTATCTGTTTTTTTTTCGCCGGAAACAAAAATGATGTTGCGAATTTTTCGTAACTGTACATTCTGTGAATTTATTTTATTATTTTGAACAATATACGAAACTTAAGTGACTAAAATTAAATCTAATCTAAACTAGAATCATAAAAACTGTAATATTCGTGCTAAACGAATCTAATAACGATCTGTTATTTTTGTCTCCTGCGAAAAAACAGACTATAGAAATCTATCGAATACCTACGTAAACAAAATATCACCTACTATAAATAAAATATTACAAAGCGGAATAACTAATAAGAGTGGCAACGTCGCACCATACAAAGGAATTGCGTTAAGCAGGAGAATGAATTAAAAACTATGTATATTATGGGGATTCTGGATAATTTGTAATATGGAAGGGAGTCCTGATTGGTTTCCCTCCGTCTGGCAATATACGAATATTTGTATATCAACATAATGGTAAATTTTCAAAGAAATGAGTTAAACACTATCTTTGAAATTGTTTAATGGACCAATATACGCTGTCATAATGTATAAAAAATGCCTACAAGTGGTGGACGCTACAATAATGCGAAATGAAAGGACGTAGAATCAATATTGTGATGTATATATATATATATATATATATATATATATATATATATATATATATATATACATATACATATATATATATATATATATATATATATATACATATACATATATATACAATATATATATATATATATATATATATATATATATATATATATATCTGTAATATTAATAAATTATGTATCTGTCTATATCTAATATATCGAAAACAACGATATCTAAATACAATAATCACTTTGTGGATAATTATCGACAAAACAAAATAAATATACCGCACTGCACTAGTCATTAGCATCACGAGGCTAATTATGATAAGGAGAGACAGACATACATGTCTGCAGTAAATGCAAAAAGGACGGAGAGTGATGCTTGGCGGAGCGTCCAGTTTAACTTGACCCATTCAGGCATTCCATCTCAGTCCTCACGGGTGACAACGCATCTGCATTTTGATTTTTAATAGAGGATAGATGTAGATGTCTATGGGCCGCAGCAACCACTTACCATCAGGTGGACTGTGTGCTCGTTTGTCACCCTATTCAATAAAAAAACCCTCGTTGCGTAATAAAAATGTTGAAAATATTTTGATAAAATATAGAAAATGTACTTAGCGACGAAAAGTAATATTGTTTGTTGTTACACTACATGTTTTACTGTTGTTTCCGCACCATTTAACGGCACAACAAGACATGACGCCGTAAATTGATTTTAATTTATATTTTAAATGTAAGCTGTCTCTTCAGTTCTGGTTTTTGGTCGCAACTGGCGGGAAACAAAAGTGTTCTGAAATATATCAGTGATTAATCACTGACGAGTTGACAGGTTCAGGTCGCCTTGTATTGCTTCTTTATAGGGTTAAGTGCTCGTAGCGTCAACCTGCTTACGAGGTCCAATATACGGACGTCAAATAGGAGACTTAGTGCAATTTTCGCAATTGTGATGCTGAACACAGAAATGTCAAAATCTAAAAAAAAATTAGACGTCATTTTTCTTCGAATCTCGCTGTACTGAATATTTACGTAGTTCCGCTAATTTTCGTTGCAAAAATAATAGCGCTGCTGTCGATTTGTGAATACTTTCATTTATGGCCATTGAGTTATACAACACTAGAGGAGCAAACCACATTACCGCGCGTCGAAAAATGTGTAACCACTATCCAAACGCGACGACGTAGCTTTGAAACTAATAACAATTTTAAATAAACATATATCTATCTCACTTACACAAGTTACGTAAACAATATCGTCGCTAAAATTAGATAAAGATAGACACACAAACATGCAATGGCGGGTTGGTGTGGCTTACTATATAAAATTTTACCTAAAATACGCAATAAAAATGAGTTTTTTTTAAGCTTCAGTTAATTGTTTTTATATTAAGAAAGTATATTTTATTTTAAAATCTTTATTGCGTCCCCTTAGAAAAAAAGAATACAAAGCTTATCAGATGAGTTAGAAGTACATAATGATGAAATAAAACATATTTTTATAAATATTTTTTACTGTACTAATAAATCAAGTAATATAAAATAGGTAGTGAAATATAATTAATATAAAATTTATATGAAATTTTAATTAATATAAAATTATTAATATAAGATATAAGGTAGTAAAATATATTTAATAGATAATTCATGAATAAAATAAAATAAGAATAATTATTTTGTATAAAGGTTGAAACATAGTTTTTATTTTTAAGCAATCAATTTTACTTGCTTATTTTAAAACAAAATTAACTTATTCCATAAATTATACAGTCTCCCATTAATGTGGAAAAATCACAAAGGCGGAAAAGTGGCAACATTGAACCTAAATTGCAATATTCGATATTTTATTTAATTTTTTAGTGTTTTAAACGTTAATATGAATATATAAATTAAAACTTACGTATGGAAAGTGATTCCGCTTGATTTATTATGTTTTTGTGACCTTGAAACGCATTCTTTCACTACGCATTTACCCATTTTTTGTTGTGAATCGTTCGGCTTAACTCGGACGGCGTCACCTTGAACACTGAACCGACGTTCGCTGAGTATAAGGCTGTGGCCTTATGTGAAGTGACAACGCTTTGGCGCGGAAATAACTTATCTAGTGTAACATATAAATCAATGTTTATGGCCGTATTTGACTTCCGCACAAAATTAAGAGATGCGACGTTGCCGTTCCGTCACCGTTGCCAACGTGTTACTTGTTTTTGGTGATATATGTTTATGACTGTCTAGTTGGTCTAGTGGTTGTAGTAGTGCGACTGCTGATCACGAGGTCCTGGGTTCGAGTCCCGGGTCGGGCCAAAAAATAAATTATTGAGTTTTCTGTCAAGAAATTCTCAGTAGTTGCCCGGAGTCAGGAAGTTGGCGGTGTCTCACCCCCGTGCCTCGGAAAGCACGTAAAGCTGTTGGTCCTGCGCCTGATCTCTCTCCGCTCGTGTTGATTTACCGTCCCATCGGATTATGAGAGTGAGGGAATAGAGAGTGCACCTGTGGTTGTGCATACACTTGGGCACTATAATCCTGTCCTGCGCCGATGGCTAGTCTCCGTTGAGGCAGGCCGCCGTGACCGTAATTCTGTCTGCAGGACATTATTATATGGTTTATACTGCGCTTGGTACTAGTAATTTTACTTTTAAACTTGTTTTCTTAACCTTACATTTACCTACACATAATATGGACGTCCGAATATCCTAAAACTTTCATACTGAATGATATTTGACACCCGTATTTTTGAATTTAGTTTTATTTTTATATATGTAGATGCGGACGTCGGCTTATCGGTTTATTTCAGACTGCACTATATTTTAACATTTTACATTTGGTACTAATCAGTCTAAAAGAACTCTTGTTAGGTATTTCGTAAGCAACCCATAATTCTGTTTTAGTATAAGTTACCTTCTGATTGAGTACAGGAAGATGGACTCAATCGTAGATATTGACAGGTTTCATTTTTGTTTTATTATATTTATATTTCAAGTTTGTTTTATTATATTGTAACTAATAACCTCTGACTAATAACGTAATATAGTCTGGCGAAGAAACTCATTTTAATATAAGGTTTTACTGCATTAACTGCCAATAGGTTGTTAATTTCTACAATAGACCGCATATTGTTGCCGACATAACTCCTAAAATATATATTATTTACTTGATCATGTTGAGTTTTGGTGCTCTCACTGCATCTTAAGGATTAGTGCAACTATTGTACTTAATCTGTACGAAATTACTCTCTACTTAACTAGATTCATTTTTGTAAAAGGCTATTTTTGTTAAATTATGACATTATGTTTGGTTTTGCAGTTAGTTGAAATACAATTGAATTTTTCACACACGTTTTCTAAGCTTCTAAGCGTTTTATCATTTCTAGAACGAAACATTTTATAAAACACCAAAGTGACTATTTTACACCGCATGGCCTCCCTACACTAAAATACGAATAAAACAATAGCGATGTCATTAGAGCAATGATCATTAATGTGTGTCTTATAAACAAGGAATTAAAATATAAATATATTCATGGTTATATGGACGTCAAATATCATGCAGTATTAAACTTTACCGATAATCTGCCATCCACATATAGAAATATAACAAAATTCAAAAATATGGACGTCAAATATCATTCAGTATGAATGTTTTAGGATATTCGGACGTCCATATTATTATATGTAGCTAAATCTAAAGGACACGAAAACATATTTGAATGTAAAATTATCTACTAGCACTGAGTACAGTATAGACCAAATACCAAAATATGCCTTGAGCGTCCGCGTCCCTATATTCTCCCGGTAATCCTAACGCCTGAAATTCTTTTTTTTTTTAAAGTAGGGCGTTCCCAAAGGTGCGGGCTCCATGGTGGGTGGGAAGCCGGGGGGGATGAATTTTAAAGAACAAAAAATTATGGACAATTTAAGGCCCAATAAGAAAGAGGGAGTGGTGTCAGAGGTGCTTACCAGAGACACCAAAGAACAAGGGGGAACTGTCACTAAACCGACGGTTCCACGGACAATACCGTCCAGCGTAGGTGCCCCCACCAAAAGGACAACTACCTCGCTGAACGTTTCCAAAACCAGTTTCAAGGAGCTGGACGAGAAAAAAGAACAAGAGCCCGCGAGTAACAAAACTGCGGAGCCACTACGAACTGACGACCTTTTTTCTGCTGCCTGGCAAGTGGTGAGCCGTAAGGGGAAAGACAAGGCACCCAAAAAGGTGACTTGCCGACCTGACGGACCATCAGGAGGGTCTATCCCTGCAGGCAGTAGTGGAAAGACCAAAAAGAAGAACAAGAAGCAGCGGGAAAAAGGCCGAAGAGAACGAGCCGCATTGGCTGATTCCGAAACTAAAACCAAGGAGGCTGGGCAAGCTACTGCGACTGGGGTGCTTGGAGCTGGAACCAGTAGCCGCACTGAAGCTGGGAAGGATAAAAATCCAGCCCAAGTGGAAGTCGCGGCCGCGGGAACCAGCTCCAGGATATCCGCCAGGAAGCAGCGAGCAGCCAAGCGTCCTGGGAAGAAGGAAAGAGCAGCCAAAAGGATGCTGGAAGAGTCTACCTCACCTAAAGGGGAACACAAAAAAGTGCGACTCGAACAGCAACCAAAGGCTGCAAGAACGAGCTACGCTTCCGCTGCTAGAGCAGATTTGGGTGTGGCCTTAACGTGTGCGCGTTCAGGTCACATTACAAAGGAAGTAGCAGACGACATCCTCGTAGCAATACAGAGGAAGATGATCAGTGAGGCCTGGAGTAGCCAGGACCCTGATGCGTCGGGCCCAGTTTTTATGGGCAAACCCGTTTATACGGAGGGTGTCCTGAAACTGTGGTGCGACGATGACGACGATGACGACTGGACTGGTTGAAGGGAAATATTGCTACCCTCGATCTTAAATCCAACACCTTGCTGACAATAAAGAAAGAGTCAGAGATACCACAAAGAGTCAAACGTAGTATCCTTATCCCTGATGCCCAAGGAGCCTGGAAAGACTCACGTGACATTGGTCGCGTGCTGGCGTACCAGAACCGCTGGGTTAACATCAGGGACTGGCTATTACTCAAGGCTGATAAGCAGACGGACGGGTGGTTCCTCGTTGTTTCGGTGCCTGATGAAGGCCGGACGCCGTCTCGCATGTGTATGCGGGGCGGTATAAGTAAAATTCCAGGGTCGTGGAGGTAAATTCTTTGACACTCCACCGAGCAAAGAGGTAGAAAACAACCCGGAAGTTATGGATACCGGAGCCACGGTTACCGGTACAGCGGAATCACTGGAGGCCAAGTCCAGTGAAAAAACGGCCTGCACAACTGAGCCGAAGCCCCCAGTGGAGATCGGGCTCAGCGGCAGCTCACTGAGTGACGAAGAGGACTGCATTTTGCCGACCACTTCCGACTCGGTGGCTGACGATGAGACCCGAGATCTTCTGGCAGGCCTATTTTTGGGCGGGGACGGGGAGGACGCGATCAATGATGGCGTGCCCTTCGTCCAAAACTAGCCTAGTGCAGGCCAACCTCCACCACAGCGAAACTGCGTCGGCTCAATTACGCAAGTGGTTGGAGGTTCAAAGGACTACCATAGCCTTAATCCAGGAGCCGTGGGTTGGGGCTGGTAAAATTAAAGGCCTAAACAACCTAAAAGGTAAGCTATTCTACAGCTCTGAACACGACAAGCCTAGAGCGTGTATTTACACTACTAAAGATATCTGTGCACAACCATTAACAGATTTCTGTTCTAGAGACATGTATGCCGTGGCAATACAATACACACAGGAGAGAAGATTAGTCGTCGCCTCGGTCTACATGCCGGAGGAAGACACTCCTCCCCCTTATGACCTCGGCAGGCTGGTGAACTTCTGCGAGAGGACCGGACTAGAGGTTGTGATCGGGACGGACTCCAACGCACATCATCCCCTTTGGGGAATGGAAAAACCAAATGAACGAGGTAAGGTTTTAGTTGAATATTTATTTAGTACTAACCTAACCATTTTAAACATAGGTTCTGAACCTACTTTCATAAACAAACGCTGTCGCACTATAATCGACCTCACACTTGCAACAGAAGGAGCAGCCAAACTAATTACGGGATGGCATGTGTCGAAAGAGGCCTCATGCTCAGACCATAGATGGATCTGCTTCGCACTACAGGTCGATATCCCCTCTACACCACCATGGAGAAATCCCCGCAAGACGGATAAAACAAAATACCTAAATAGGCTGACGTCTTCGCTCGCGGGTTTTGAGGGGATAAATACTATAGCAGATCAGTCGCTCCTAGAAGAACAGGTAGCAGCTGTTACTAAGGCCATGATAGATAGCTACCATGAATCATGTCCAGAAATCACTCCACCAAGGCATGCCGAGGTAAAGCAACAGTGGTGGGGTGAAGAACTCGATAGGAAACGTAAGGTTAGAAAAGCCCTAAATAGGGCCATGAATACCTCAATGGATGAAGACTGGCTACTATATAAGAAAGCTAAGTCTGAATACAAAAAATGTATCAGGTATCGACGCTCGACTGGGTGGCGTAAATTCTGTGGCAACATAGAAACCTGCGAACAAGCAAATAGGATAAGAAATATTCTAGCTAAACAGAACACGTCGGGATCCATGTCTCTAAAGAAACCCGACGGTAGCTACTCAACATCGCCGGATGAAGCCCAACGCATCCTAATTGAAACGCACTTCCCAGGTTGCTGCGTAACCCAGGAGGCAAACCGGCATGACGACATACCGACACCAACAGTAGAAGACTGGAATTTAACACAGAGAGTGGTAACAATGGACAAAATCCTTTGGGCCATTCACAGTTTCCTCCCCTATAAGGCGGCAGGACCTGACGGCATATTCCCGGCACTCCTACAGTGGGGGGGTAAAGCCCTAATAGTCAGACTTGTTGCCATAATGACAGCCTGTCTGGCTCTTAAATATGTTCCTAGGGGATGGAGGGAAGTGAAAGTCACATTTATACCCAAACCAGGTAAGAGTGATTACACTGACCCTAAATCCTACAGGCCCATTAGCCTCACATCCTTTCTCCTAAAGACGATGGAGAGGATGTGTGAAAGGGAATTAAGGGGGTCGGCGCTAATGAACTTACCACTACACGACAAGCAACACGCCTACAGTCTAGGCAAATCAACAGAATCGGCACTTCATCAGGTAATTACAAAGATTGAAGAGGCCATCCAAAACAAAGAAATATGTCTAGGTTCCTTCACAGATATAGAAGGTGCTTTTGACAGAACGAACTTCTCCAGCATAAAAGGTGCACTCAGTAGACATAAAGTTGAACCGGCACTGATCGACTGGATAGTTTGCACGCTCAGTACACGAATAATAAAAATTGCTGGTGAATCTCAACCAATCCAAATTAAGAAAGGCTGCCTGCAGGGTGGGGTTCTCTCACCTCTCCTGTGGAATATGATCATTAATGAACTCATCAGCAAATTAAATACTAATCACTTCTATACAGTAGGTTATGCTGATGACCTGACAATACCGGTCTCGGGAAAGACAGTAAGCATAGTGTGCAACCTGACCCAAGCGGCTCTCCGTATAGTGGAGAGATGGTGCAGGGAATACGACTTAACCGTCAATATAAATAAAACGGTTTTAGTAATGTTCACACAAAAATGAATGCTGAATAACTATCATTTTCCAAGTCTTTTCAGCACAAAACTCCAGCTATTCTCTGAGGTAAAATATTTAGGTCTTACCTTGGACAGCAAACTTAACTGGAATAATCACATAGAAAACAAAATCAACAAAGCTAGTATAACTTTCTGGCAATGCAGAAACATGATTGGCAAAAGGTGGGGACTGACGCCAAAAATCATACTGTGGCTTTACAAAACTGTAATTCGGCCCATGATCACATACGGCGCTCTGGTATGGTGGACCAAGACAAATGGAGCCACCACAATTAAGAAGCTTCAGCGCTACAAGAGACTGGCATGTATGGCTGCCACAGGCTGCATAAGAACCACGCCAACAGTAGCCTTGGAAGCGATGCTGGAGCTAACTCCGCTTCATCTACATATACAACAAGAAGCGACTTTAGCTGCCATCAGACTCAAGACCCTAAATCTTTGGAGTAAGAATAGTGTCCCTCATACAAGCATAATTGATAGAATTCACTCAGAAATTCCTATCCTACAAGCCAAATACGAAAGGATTCCTAAACAATTTGTTTTCGATAAGAAATACAAGATACAATTAAATGAAAACAGCCAGCCGGAAGGATTAAGCCCAAAAGAGCTTAGAGTTTTCACCGATGGTTCTGAAACAAATGAAGGTGTAGGTTCTGGAGCTTTCTCTGAAGACCTCAATATTCACATATGCACACCGCTGGGTACCTATAACACGGTCTTTCAGGCGGAATGTATGGGTATCATTCAAGCGGCCACAGCAATAGATGCTAGGAAGGTTAATGACTTCCCCATCAGAATACTGACCAACAGTAGGGCGTTACTACAAGCTCTGAGTTGCAATGGAGTGAACTCGGGACTAATGTATGAATGCCATCAACGATTAAATGAGGTATGTAAAAACAATAATGTGACTCTGCAATGGATAAAGGGACACAGTGGATCCAGAGACAACGATGCAGCGGACGAACTGGCCAGAAGAGGATCGGCTCTGGCCACTATAGGGCCAGAACCAATCATACCAATCCCCTTTGGTAACGTTCGTTCACTGGTACGTAGACACTTCACTAATCAACTTGCTCAGCTTTGGAAAAATCTAGTAGACTGTAGACAAGCTAGGGAGGCCCTACCTGTAATAAACAGTCGCTTAACCAAAGTTTTAATGAGACTGAACAAGCCGCAGATCAGGATAGTAACAAGTGCTATCACAGGACACGGCACCTTTAACAAACATTTATTTACCATAGGTGTTACAGATAGTCCCCTGTGCAGGGCATGTATTGGGGAGGAAGAAACGGCGGCCCACGTGCTACAGAAATGTCCGGAGGTCACTACGTACAGGGCTAAACATCTCGGCACGCCAGGATCACTCCCCGAAGTTGCATGCAACATCAAGGGACTGTTGAGCTTCTTCGGGGGAGATCTCATGGCTCGAATAATCACATTATTCCTGCCCACACGAAAAATACGCGCATAGACATGGAGTTGCGGAAAACAGCCCGTCGCAAACTAAACTAACTAAACTATGCCTTGAGCACTAAATAAATAATCAACATAAATAGTGAAATGCAATAATCAACAACAATTTTAGACATCGGAATTCAAAGAAGTGGACATCAAATAAAACATAGTGTGAATATTTTAGGATATTCTTACGTCCGTGTATGGGTAAATACTCCATTCAATGTCCATGTCAAGTACATTAATCAACTTACACAAGTTTATTTACCTAAGTTACTAAATATAACCAAAGAAACTTAAATGCAAGCAAGCATAAGCGTGGAAAGTTCTCAATGTGCATAGGTCACACTACGGACGCCAATTAGAGCACGATATACATGTTTTTAGTAATATAGCGTCCAATATTTATAACAACAAACACAAACAAATTGTATTTCAACTAACTGTAAAACCAAACATAATATCATAATTTAACAAAAATAGCCTTGCACAAAAATGAATCGAGTAATTTTGTACCGATTAGGTAAACAGTTCGCACTCATTCTTAAGATAGTGATCATAAAAAAGTAAACTCGCAGTGAGAGCACCAAAACTCAATATGGTCAAGTAAATAAATTATATTTTCGGAGTTATTCATGTCAGCAACAATACGCCACAGTCTATTGTAGAAATTAACAACCTGTCAATATCTACAATTAGTACTTATTTACAATAGTAAAATAAATAATAATATAGTCAATCTATAATGTATCACGGCTGGGAAATCCTAGATATTTTTTCGTATTTACTAAACGAATTACTAGTTGGTAAATTATCATATCTATCTGTTTTTTTTTTCGGCGGAGACAAAATTGATGTTCGTAACTGCATATTCTGTGGGTTTATTTCATTATTTTGAACAATAGACGAAACTTAAGTGACTAAAATTAAATCTAATCTGAACCAGAATCATCCAGGTAATTTCCAACCTAATAGAGTAAGTGAAAAATGTAACTTATGTAAAACTAGTATTTAATTTCATAGAGAAAACGTCTGAAGTATGAGACCTAAGTTGAGTGCTATGAAAATATAAGCACTGGCCACCTCCTACGAAAAATAGTAATTACTACATAAAAAGTACATTTTTAAACATTGCTTTTACGTTATCCTACCTTTGCTTTCTCTAAAGCTTGGTTAGCAACGTCCTGTTGAGCTTCTAATATACAATATTCTTCAATACAAGACTTTAACTTAGAAAACTCGGTCTCTCTTTCTTGACCATCCAAAAACATTCCAACATTGTCCGCACAAGTATACAAACTTGCTATGCATTGTTTTCTTAAGTCAGTTAATTCTGCATCTGCCATTCTTCTATGATTGCCACTTAAACTCCCAAAGATTTAATAATGCAACTTTAAAATAATTTCAAGCTGAATTACAAAAATACTAATTTAAAGTCTCGAACCGGTCCCGCGAAAGCGAAGGAAAATATAGGGTATGTTCCGAAATACAACGCAGTGTACTGTCCAATGCAAACGACGTCATCATTTGACACTTCTTTAATGTACTAGCGTGCCGCCGCCATATTGTGTCGGATATCTGGCCATAATAAAACAATTTTTAATTGTGTGTTTGCCGAATGATGCATGCCAGAATTTGTTTCTATTTATTCAAATACAAAAAATTATAGAATAATTGATGGTATATCCATTAGGAGGATATAATGATTTTTGGAACACAAAATGGCAAAATAATCGCCAACACTTTTCCAAATGGCGCAAAAGTATGACGTCATATACTGACCAATGTTTTGGAACGAATCACCAGTATAGCGTCGATTCATGACGTCATTTGCATTGGACAGTATACTGCGTTGTATTTCGGAACATACCCTTTTCTCTGTCTACGCCCTTAAAAGCTGTTGTTTCTTGGTTTTGATGATTCTAAAGCAAAGGCACAGTCTCATCCTGTCTACTCTGACATTTTATTTTATTTATTAATACAATACAGTTTACAATTGTGAAGATAAAAGTTTCTTAAAATTAAATGATTAAGTACTAAACTGTAAGCCAAAAACATGTGTTTATGAAGTACACTACAATTGTAAGTTACATTTACTAAAGTGGTTTTGCAATCACCCATCCAGCAGATTACAAAAGGCCTGTTTAAAAAGTACTCTGTGCCTGTGCCTGTACCATAGACGTATTATACTACTGCGCCCGTAGACAGAGAAACCTATAGACTAATAATTAGCGTTGCCTCGAGTGAGAAAGGGCGATAACGTAGTTTTAGGTTATACAATAATCTACAATGACTTTTAAACATATTTAGATAAAACTTTTAATTGTTCTAAGAACTGAACTGAACAAGATTCACCAATCTTAAGCTCACAAAACACCTTTTTCTCACTTAAACCAACTTGTAAACTGCTTAGATCGCTACGAATTGTCAAAGTTGTTTAGCCGCCAAAAAACCGCCACGAAGAAAAGGACAAACAAACACACCGCTCTGTCTCATTTCTATGCAAGACGTATGTATAAATCTATATTTTTCGGGTGCGAATGCGAAAGAAGGCGTCAATTTATCTATAGGTTTCTCTGTCTACAACTGCGGCTGTTACAGATTTAAAGCTAGAACAAAGGTAAGTAAAAACATAAAGCAGATGAGACAAATCATTTCAGAATATCACGAATAGATCTATTGAAGACTGGATTTGGATTTGAACCTAGAATATCAACATTTGGATAGTCCTGGGATAAATCATTGTATAGGTGACATGTCCTAACCACTGGGTTGTAATATAATGTGTTGTTACGGTACACTTGGAGTGAAAACAGTTTAGACTTGCGATCACGGGCCCTGTAGTGAGTGTTTATGTTAATCGATGCAAGCAGGGTGGGAGAATCAATCGTAGAGTGTACTACGAGGGTGACACTGAAAGTTCTTAGAAAATCAAAAACTGAACAAACAAGTTAGTCAAGTTGCGGGAGCTGCCGATAGCTTTTTGAAAACTAATTAATACTAATTACTAATTAAACTACGTGTTCACAGAGTGAGATGTGAATTTATTCTGACCATTGTCTTTTACAATTCTTAATCCGATGCGTACAGTCTACTTAAATTACTACATACTCATCGTTTATGTATTTATGCTGATGGACGCTTTATACGTATTATGGGTGGTGCTGGTGTAATTATAACTCCTCCCTCCTCAACTGCAAAGTTATATGACTTTGCACACAAAGTAAGAGCTAAGACTTATTTTTCCAAATAACAATAATAAGGCTAATTAAAACTAATATAACATAGAGTAGTACTGTAGCTAAACTAACACTTTTCTTATTCACTAAGATTTCACTTTCTCTTTCACTTTCCACTATTTCACTTTTCAGTTTGTAGGAGAGATATTTTAGTTCATCCAAATTAACGCGATTTAAATTCACTGTTTTCTCCGCATTTGTGAGCTGCTCTATCAATTTTGGCAGCGTTAAAATAGGTGTCACCTTATATTGCAGTTTTTCGGAATAGTATCGTTTCCGGTGTAATTTAATATTGCCTAATTTTGTCTCACAGTTTTCATCGATTTCCAAGAGGTAAGTGCCCTTTACAGCATTTCTTTGAGTGTCATCGCCACGCGTTTTTGTAAGCACTATTTCATTTTGTGTAAATAGGATCCAGTTAATAGGACCAATAGACCGTATCTTAACACTTTCCAGCTCTACTATTGATAGTTTACAAAGGCTTAGATTTGATGCGAAGTTCATAAGTTGTTCTATACATGTGTTTTCAGGATACTGCACGATATCATTTTCCTCACACAGGAACTGGTTTGCTGCTATCTCCTGTTAAGGGCCATTTAAGGGTAAGTACGTGTGATATTTCACCATGAGGTAAGGATATTTGGGAAAAATAACAGTTGTTCTATTATAAGTAGGATCAAACATAGATAAGGCATACATTTTAAAATAAATGTATGTAATATTATCAGTCAGAGGGATTTCCATAATGAACGTTATTTGGTTTTCTTTTACATAGGCCTTAAAAGACATAGATCTTTCTAAATTAACTAAATTGTTTTCAGTAATAGGATACAATAAACTATTTGTTTGAGATATAGATTCTAATATAGCTAATAATTCAATGGAATTAACAATGGCTTGATGTAGAACGTGAAGTTATGTTTTTAGTAAATGCTAACGCCGTTTCTATTTCGCTTAAAATTAAGTATATAGTTCTAAAATTATTGACAAACATGTTAAACATACTTAAAACATATGTGGAGTATATGCTACTGTTATCTCCTTTAGTAATTATATATTTTACAATTCTTTTTATACATTTCATTCGTTCATCTATAATTTTCATATTTTCCTGTAGAGATCCAGTACTATTTATAAGAGAGTCAAGCATCTCCGAGATTATTGTTATTTTCTTATTAGTGTGCATTTGCTGGGTCTTTAATTGAGATATGAGATTGTCGATTTTACTGCATCATTGTGGTCTAAATTTCCTGTAAGCGCTTTGATAACAGAATCTAATGGATTAATAAGACCGCGCGTGAAACGTATAGAAGGTATGAGTTGTTTAAACTTTTCTACAGCTAAGTTACTTAAATAATTTACTTGAGTGTTCATATTTTGGAATTCATTTACGTATGGCTTGTGGATGTCCACTAAACTGCTACATTCTTTATATTTATTGATATTAAAATTTAAATCATCTTTTATGCTACTAAAGTCTAACTGCTTAACTATAACCCACTTATCTACTTCCTTGTATGCTTGTCCTTGCTTTACGGGTAACATGTTTATTATATTATATTAAATATATTAAATTTTAATTATATATATTAAATTTTCAAGCAATAACTGGTCCGTTTCTAGATCAGAGTGATCTATAGAATTTACATACGATTTATCATCCACACATTCACAAATTTCAAAAGGTTTTTTAATAGATAGTTCCATTTGATGATCCAACGTATTTTGTTTAATTGTAGTGGCATATCCATTCTCACATTTTACCAATGCAGAAGGCATGCGCACTCCATCACAGAATCGGGTATAATTTAATATTCCTTCGCCATAAAACATGTTAGCAGGTAATTTTGCTCTAACTTCAGAACGAGGTGGAAGTATTACAGCATAATCTAAGCTATTGTGTGTTATAGGTATTCTAGAAGAATTTGTGGTAAGTATTTGTTTCTTTAAGTCTATTACAGCTTCCAACTGCTTTAATAAATCATTCCCAATTAACCCATCGTAACGTGAATCGACATTATAAAGATAAAATTTATGTTCGTCATTACTTTGAAATTTAGAAAATAGTGGAATATTAATTACCTGATTGTGTTTGCTAGATGCATGAGTGCTTATAACTTCAAAGGGTTCATTTGTTATATAATTACGGTAGTATTGATATGCTTTATCAGGACTTATAAAAGAACGGGTGCTTCCTGTGTCTATCATAAAATTAGCATCTATTTCCGGTATATATATGTATGGTAGTTTTAGATTTATGTCGCAATTCAATTCTATTATTTCAGGTGGTTTTCGGAGGCTTTTACTTGAAAATTTTCAGTCTGTACAGACACATCATTATCCTCTGAATCATTGTTTTCGTCGACCTCTATTTTAGAATTTTCTTGTATGGATTCATGTTCATAATAATTGTCGTATGTTTCTTCATACATGTAATTTTGAGGAAATTCGTAGGGATAGTATGACGGATAAATTTCTAATTCGTTTAGGTGGAAACCTGGCTTTGGAGGGCAGTTCTCATCGAAACATCAGTATCATTAGAAACCGGCTTATTATGCATATTATTATTACTAGGATAATTAAAACGCTGAGAATGACCAAACTGTTGTGGTAACATTGGTTGCATGGGGCTATAGCCCTGGGGTGATATTGCTTAGGGGAACTCATTTGCTGTTGAGGCTTATTTTGTGGTAACGGAATCCTCATTTGTCTACTATGCGGAATGCCAAACTTAAATTGAGGTGATGTTCCGAAATTCTGCCTAGGGGGTTGGTTTGGTAGTTATTTTTATTTTTATTTATGTAATAGTTATTTATTGCACTTAATACTTTATAAAATTTACGTAAAATTGGTATTTGAAACCCGAATAACAGTCAAAATGGAAAATGTCTGATTCCAAGTTTACTAAGGGATATGAAGGAGGTGAAGAGTCGTACTCACCAGTCCGCAGTGCCCATCATCAGATTCACGGCTACTTATTCTCGACGAATTTGTTTGGTTCGCTGGATCACTACGCTGTATGAATCGCCCGCCGATGCGTGAAAATGGGTAAAATTGTATAAGCGATATTCACGCACGGTGGCACAGTTTTTCCGGCGATCCTACCGGCTGCGCCAGTAAAGTTGCTAGAGCTGCCAAGAGTTTTTTAAAAACTAATTAATACTAATTAAAACTACGTGTTCACAGAGTGAGGTGTGAATTTATTCTGACCATTGTCTTTTACAATTCTTAATCCTATGCTTACAGTCTACTTAAATTACTACATACTCAGCGTTTATGTATTTATGCTGATGGACGCTTTATACGTATTATGGATGGTGCTGGTGTAACCATTACTAGTTATTATACTCTAAAGTTGTTCAAAACGACTATAAATCAATAGCACGCTACAGACTATAAACTAGAAATTTCTAGCGCGCTATTAAATACGCTATCTTATAGCGCGCTAATTATGAAAAAGTGTGTAGGAAGTCGGCAAGCACGTTAAGTTTAGCAGCACGCTCTCGGAGCACGCTACATTACATTTCGTTCATTGGATAGACCGCGTGCTTTATAAGAATATTGTTTCGTAATAAGTTGCATTTTAGATTAAAATAAAATTAAGTGGTAAAGAAAAATCAATGAACGCTCTTTTTATACTTTCAGGCTTACGACTTTCTATAACCCTAAAAATATTTTTAAGGTGTGTACCTTTTAAAAAAAAATAAAATTAATCATTTTTTATTATAATTGATGTAAACGTTATTTTAACCTTAATATAAATTATAAATCAATTAAAGGTGTATTTAAAAGTTATTGATTGTGTATATAAAAATCAACTATTTATAAACACTATTATATACACTTTTGTATCTATATTTTATTTACATTTAAAAACATTAGTTAGGCTTCTTTTGTAGCAGACAACTTTGTCCTTCGATCACTTATAAATATACAGTGTACACTAACTAAATAACGTTTAACACTAAATTAGTTCGCGCGCGATGAATAGCGTGCTGCTAGATTAAATTTGCGTCACACGTATACTCCCAACAGCGCTGCTGCTAGAACTAACTGGCGCTTAATATGAATAGCGCCAAAGCGTCATATGGTCATAGCGCCATGGCGACTACTTACATAACACGCGCTATGCGTTATGAAGAGATAGCGCGCTATAATATGGCGCTATACGCTATATTAATCACCATTATTATAGTCAACCAAATCTAAGAAATACCTTTTGACGTTTCACATTAATCACTTCGCAATAACTTTGTACAAGCGTACTCAGAGGATTTAAAAAAACCTTTTACGTAAATCCGAAGAATTATGAAGTTATCTATATTTCATTACAACGTGTATAGTTTTTTATCACTAATTTAAATTTGAATTTTTCAAACAAAGCAAAATATTAAAAAATAACCAGTATTAACTTTTTTACTTGACGTCGTTTCAATGATATGTCGCTATGTAACTTACCGTAGTGTTTGGATGATTAAAATTCATTGTTATGCGAATAATCGGCAAAAATATTCAAATAATCGAATCATTAATTTTTTAATGTATTATTTGTTTAGTTATTTTCTATTTTTAAAATTCTTTAAATTACATGAATCATGAATAACACAACTTTATTTTTTTTACTTTGTCAACGTAAATTTGTGTAGGCAAAAAAACAAAATATATACATGGCCGCGATGAAGAAACCAAAACGTAATTTCAATCGCCCGCCATTTCGGGAGCTGTGCGTAATTTTGTGATTTTGTGTTTGTCTTCTTATTTTGTGACTCGGTTTTAACTTTTTGAACTATTTCTTCTATATTCGTTGAAGCATGTACCCATTTCACAAAGGATGATTGGGCAAAAGTGGTAAAAAAAGAACGAAAATATTGATTATGATGACTTTGAAAAAGACATTAATTTTGACTGCACTATTGAAAACCAAATAATAATTACTCTAACGACGACAGCTCAACCAGTTGTATTGAAAGTGGTTGAATGAATTTATTTTTAATCCAGTTTCAACCATAAATTTTAATAACTGTGCCTCTAGAAATAAGCAGTAACCACAAGTACGAAGAAACTGATAAATCGTGGATTTTAAATTCTTCGTTTTTAAATTATTCTGGTATTATTAAAACCAAATAGTAAATGATTACCAATTCTAAATAATCGAAATCGATTTTCTAAGAGTCGAATGTTGTACGTTCCCAATTTTTGGTTGGCATGCTTGGTGCAGTATGTCTGACAGCTGTCAAAATGTATTTCATGAATTTGTTTTCATAAAGGTTAGAGAACAGGAGAACGATCACTATGGGTGCGTTTGGCAGAAAAAAGCGCTAGCAAGCGCTTATAAGCGCTAAAATAGTTTTCGACCAGGACACAATTGCTACTTCAGTAGCGCTGACACAATCCGCCATTTTGCTTATTTAATTTGTTTGTTTTGAAGTAGAGTTTATAAGTTGTTTTGTGCAATATTAGTTTTAAGTAATATAATGACATGAATAAACATATACATGCTATTAAAAACTCATGATTGGTAAGTTTTTAATATGAATACTTTACAAACATATATTTAAATTAGGTTAGATTCCCCGGTTAAAACTAACATCGTGTCCTGGAGGAAAATAGCTACTTACCATTTGACAGCGCTTACCGCTTACGATCGCCATTTTGCTTACAAGCGCTTGCTAGCGCTTTTTTCTGCCGAACGCACCCTATGTACTAAAGCATAGCCCGCCTGTCCTTGAAAATTGTAGAATACATAGCGGCGCTGACGTCGGTGAGTAGTGACTGCGAAGTTAGCTGTTTATTACACAGACAGACAGAGAATGCTTTCTCTGTCTACGTTTTCATTTTTTCCTAGAAAATTTTCATGCTCCGTAATTTTGTAATTTTTGACAAAAAGAAACATTAAAAAATGGTAAAATATTTTATTGTGCGTGGATGTGCAAGTGGTTGAGCATCTGATCGGAAAAATAGACTGAAAATGACTTTTATTCACTGCACTTAGTGGTCGCAGCACCTCACAGATGGTGTCCATATTTCTGGGACACTATTTTCTACGGCGATCGTTCCTCTGTTCTCTAACCTTCATGATAGTTTTAATAAATCTTTTCAAAATGGTGTCCATTACATCAATACATCGCTGAATCCGATGGAAGCACTGAGAAAAGCACTTTGCCCACTCGTCCTTAGGGGTCTCTTCGACGGCATTTTGAAACGCAGCCACTGCTTTCTCGGCGTCCATAAGACGTTTTCCTCGAAGTTTTTCTTTTATTTTCGGAAATTAATAAAAATTGTAAGGTTCGTGGTGGGAGCTATATATTGGGTGACCCAGTAATTCCACGTCTGACGACGCCAAGTATTCGATTGTTTGCTTTGCAGTGTGTGATGGGGCGTTGCCTTGGTGAAGAAAGATCCTAGTGCGAGGTCTTTTCTGGTAAACTTTTTCCAAGACAAGGGGCAAACAATTGTTAGTGTACCACTCTGCAGTAACTGTTTTTCGTTCCTCTAAAACAATTGTTGCGTAATGACCTGTCCTTCTGAAGAACGAGGCCACCGTCTTTTTTCCCATGCCTCGCAAACAGCCAAACAGCACACTGTCTCTTAGTTTCAGGGTCATAATAATAAATCCAGCTTTCGTCACCCGTAAGTATGTCGAACACAGCATTTGAGTCACCTCCGTTTAATCATTGAACCAATTCACGACACCAATCAACACGACGGAGTTTTTGGGCCTCTTTCAAATTGTAAGGTGTCCACAGGGCACAAAGCTTCCTGACCGCTAAATGTTCACGGAAGTTTTTGTGCACTTGACTCATACCTTTGCCTAAGCTCGTCCGAATCTGCTGATAAGTCACTCTTTTGTCAGTCCCTACTATACGGCGCACAACACTGATGTTATCTTAAGTAGTCGCCGTAGAAGGTAGTCCCTCACGCAGATCATCGGCGAGATTAGTGCGACCTGCTATAACTCATTAAACCAGTTTTAAACAGTGGCACGAAATGGGGCTTCATCGTGAAAAACCAATCGAAGTCTATCATAACTTTCTTGTTGACTTAAATGACATCGTAAGCCATAAAAAATCATTCTACAAAAATTTTCTGGCGTTAAATTCATGCACACGTGACAACGACAATTTTCAATTTGCCGCCAAATCGTGAACAAATGATAAATTAACACAATACATACACAATAATATTGGTAAAGAGTTCCATCTTCAAAATATGAACTTATTTTATTATTATATCGTTTACAAGTGGCCAGTTTTAAAATCTTTCAGTGTCGTCCTCGTATTTTATGCAGATATATAAGCCTGAACCTTTTGCATATCGTTTCCAGGGTAACCGTGTTAAATTTCTGCAGCCTATCTGTGTAGGAGGCCAAATTCAATGGAAACCATGACGAAAAGAGAGACATCTCAAGAATCTTTTTTGGATGCTCTCAATGCGGTCAGTATGTACAGCGTAAAACGGAGACAACATATGACATATTGCAAAACACTCCGGACAAGTGAATTATAGAGATATACAATACTGTTAGGCTTTTTGAGCTGCTTGGTATTTCGCAGAACAAAACCCAGCATTTTACCATCCCTCATAAGAACATAATTGTAATGCTCGTGAAAACTCAATTTACCATCGAAAATTACACCTAAATCCTTAGCTTGAATCTGCCTGTTGATATTTTGGCCATTGAGAGTAAATTTAAAGTTAATTTTAATTAGTTAGTTTTTCTAGCAAAGGACAATACAAAACATTTATTAATATTTACAAACATACTATTATCAGTACACCATCTCGTCACGGTTTCGATATCCGTTTCTTCAGCGTCTTCAAGGGTAGCCACTTCGGAGATTTTTTTAAATCATCCGCATATAATAGGCTGGGACATTTCAATTCCGCAACAAGGTCGTTTACATAGGCTATGAACAGTAAAGGTCCGAGAATCGGCCCTTGAAAGCCACCAGCTGACCTCTACGAGACAAATACGATTCGACCCACCGAAGCAGCGATCCATACCTACTTTACAAAGCTTTCAACAAAAGGCGAAACGGACAACCTTGTCGAAAGCCTTTGAGAAGTCGGTTTACATAGAATCTACCTGAACATTTTTAGCAAAAGCACAACATAATTAGTTTTTATTTCTAGTAAGTAACGCCGGGAATTAATAATCAAGTAAATTAAATACGATAAAATCCGTAAAAGTAGTTTTAACCAAAATAAAGAACATCATATGCCTTTTTATTTTTTCCGAACACTTATTTATTTATTTATTTATTTGCCATTACGTTACATTACGTAACATTGGTACGTCAAAATTACAATTACAATTATATAGATACAATAATATAGTTAAAATTACAAATTATACAATTACAATAATATAATTAAGATACATCTCAACAACAGTAAGTATATGAATTGTTATATATTCAATTAACAATTTTTCACTCTTATAATTATCTTTATGACTATAAAAAAAACTGTGGAGAAGTGAAATTTTTATAAGATGAAAATAAATTTTATTTTTCTAATTGCTTACAGCATATAAAGAAAAAGCTGTACTTTTCGGAATGTATGTTTAAATCTGTTATGCAGATAACATACAGTTGAACCGCTGAGGTGCAGTTAATTGGAAAATTGCTGGGATGGTAAAATGTTGGGTTTTGTTCTGCAAAATACCAAGCAGCTCAAAAAAGCCTAACAGTATTGTATATCTCTATAATTCACTTGTCCGGAGTGTTTTGCAATATGTCATATGTTGTCTCCGTTTTACGCTGTACATACTGACCGCATTGAGAGCATCCAAAAAAGATTCCTGAGATGTCTCTCTTTTCGTCATGGTTACCATCGAATTTGGCCTCCTACACAGATAGTCTGCAGAAATTTAACATGGTTACCCTGGAAACGATATGCAAACGGTTCAGGCTTATATATCTGCATAAAATACGAGGACGACACTGAAAGATTTTAAAACTGGCCACTTGTAAACGATATAATAATAAAATAAGTTCATATTTTGAAAATGATACTCTTTACCAATATTATTGTGTATGTATTGGGTGCGTTTGGCAGAAAAAAGCGCTAGCAAGCGCTTATAAGCGCTAAAATAGTTTTCCGCCAGGACACGATTGCTACTTCAGTAGCGCTGACACAATCCGCCATTTTGCTTATTTAATTTGTTTGTTTTGAAGTAGAGTTTATAAGTTGTTTTGTGCAATATTAGTTTTTAATAATATAATAACGTGAATAAACATATACATGTTATTAAAAATTCATGATTGGTAAGTTTTTAATATGAATACTTTACAAACATATATTTAAATTAGGTTAGGTTCCCCGGTTAAAACTAACATCGTGTCCTGGAGGAAAATAGCTACTTACGATTTGACAGCGCTTACCGCTTACGATCGCCATTTTGCTTACAAGCGCTTGCAAGCGCTTTTTTCTGCCAAACGCACCCATTATAGTACTCTATAGCCGAGAGAACGCTACTAATCGCTACGCACCACAGAACACTAATACCCTCCCGCCCGCCTCTCCTTGAAAATTGTAGAATTTATAGCAGCGCTGACGTCGGTGAGTAATGACTGTGAAGTTAGCTGTTTATGAGTACAAGTAGCTGAAGTTAATTGAATAAATAACAATATATAACAAATAAATACAAATTTTCTTTGCGGCATTGGTGAGAAAATTTTCATGCTCCGCAATTTTGTAATTTTTGACAAAAAGACACATAAAAAATGGAGAAATATTTTATTGTGCGGGGATGTGCAAGTGATTTAGCATCTGATCGGAAAAATAGACTAAAAATGACTTTTATTGAGCGAACTCAGCGATCGCAGCGCCTCACTTATGGTGTCCATATTTCTGCGACACTATTTCTATTGCGATCGTTCTTCTGTTCTCTAGCCTTCATGGTGTAGATGTAAGGAGTACAGACTCTGTATAAAAAAAGTGTCCGTAGGAAAGCGCTAAATAAGGGTGGCGCCACTGTAGCTACAGTCTAAATATTAAAGAACTTTTTATAATTTTTTTATTGCACAGACTTTCACCATAATTCTTTTTACAATTATTATTTTATTGCTTTCTAATTTTTAATTTTCAAAATCACTCTCAACGTATTTTACGGCGGTATATCATAGCCCGTAGCTACTCGAGCGCTGTTGTGGAGAGTTTTTGAACTGTTATTTACACTTACGGATGGACACATTTTTAACTATTCTCCTATAGGAGATTGTCCTCCTTACCTCTATACTCCATGGCACGAATGAAACATTCATCCAAGGTTATAAAAATTCACTTTCACACTATCATAACGACACGCCTAGTGTGAAAGTGACAGACAGACACGCATTGCCCTTTTTACTGGAAACGAGGCATTCCATCTCAGTCCTCACGGGTGACAACGCATCTGCATTTTGATTTTTAATGGAGAATAGATGTAGATGTCTATGGGCCGCAGCAACCACTTACCATCAGGTGGACTGTGTGCTCGTTTGTCACCCTATTCTATAAAAAAAAAAATTGCTAGACAGATAACGACGTTGGGTGCGTTTGGCAGAAAAAAGCGCTAGCAAGCGCTTATAAGCGCTAAAATAGTTTTCGGCCAGGACACGATTGCTACTTCAGTAGCGCTGACACAATCCGCCATTTTGCTTATTTAATTTGTTTGTTTTGAAGTAGAGTTTATAAGTTGTTTTGTGCAATATTAGTTTTAAGTAATATAATGACATGAATAAACATATACATGCTATTAAAAACTCATGATTGGTAAGTTTTTAATATGCATACTTTACAAACATATATTTAAATTAGGTTAGATTCCCCCGGTTAAAACTAACATCGTGTCCTGGAGGAAAATAGCTACTTACGATTTGACAGCGCTTACCGATTACGATCGCCATTTTGCTTACAAGCGCTTGCTAGCGCTTTTTTCTGCCGAACGCACCCATTGTGTTAATTTATCATTTATTCACGATTTGGCGGCAAATTGAAAATTGTCGTTGTCACGTGTGCATGAATTTAACGCCAGAAAATTTTCGTAGAATGATTTTTTATGGCTTACGATGTCATTTAAGTCAACAAGAAAGTTATGATAGACTTCGATTGGTCTTTCACGATGAAGCCCCATTTCGTGCCACTGTTTACAACTGGTTTAATGAGTTAAAGCAGGTCGCACTAATCTCGCCGATGATCTGCGTGAGGGACTACCTTCTACGGCGACGACTTAAGATAACATCAGTGTTGTGCGGCGTACGGTAGGGACTTACAAAAGAGGGACTTATCAGCAGATTCGGACGAGATTAGGCAAAGGTATGAGTCAAGTGCACAAAAACCTCCGTGAACATTTAGCGGTCAGGAAGCTTTGTACCCTGTGGACACCTTACAATTTGAAAGAGGCCCAAAAACTCCGTCGTGTTGATTGGTGTCGTGAATTGGTTTAATGATTAAACGGAGGTGACTCAAATGCTGTGTTCGACATACTTACGGGTGACGAAAGCTGGATTTATTATTATGACCCTGAAACTAAGAGACAAATTCGTAACGCTGATTTTCAGTGGAGCCAGGAGTGTGAGGCAGATGACAAGTAACAGCAAGAGAAAAAAAGAACTAAAGAAAAATATAAAATAAAATGAAAAAAAAAACTGTCAAAATTCCACGTGTCAGTGCAACATTGATAGTGTAGATATGAACAAACGGTGGTATACATACAGAAAAAATAAAAAATAAATTGTGTGTGTATGTGAGCATGCGTGTTTGAGTGTGTGAGTGCGTTCGTATATGCAGGTACGGTGCTAGCATCGAGATTGAATTATACCATTTATGCCTATTTGCTGGATTTTTGTACAATACAATATAGATGTCTATGGGCCAGCATCCACATACCATCAAGCTGACTGTATGCTCGTTTATCACCCCTATTATATATATGTAGGGCTTTAGGCGTTTCTTAAAGATGACAGGGTTTTGGATAATTTGGGGTAAAACCGAATTTCATGTAACCTTGATTTTTATCCCACCTAATGTATTTTTTTAAAGATTTATCGAAGGGAACGTCTTTTTCTTCACAAAACCGAAAAGGCTGCAATAAGGCTATTTTGATTTTTTTACGATAATTTGGGGATTATTTCTACAGGTTATAGGGTAAAACCAAAATCCTAAGTGAAAGGACTGGTTCCGAGTTCATGAGTATTTAAGAGATAGCGCTGATTTCTTCTATGCTTTAACCAAGTTTTGTTCGCACGGCCATGTCTTGTCATTTATATCAATGACCAAAGGTGATTTTTCCGGATAAAACTTTTTTTAAAAGGCCGGCAACGAACTTGAAATTCCACTGGGGTTGCAGTTGTTTATGGGCGGCAATCGATACTTACCATCAAGTGAACCGAATTCTCGTTTATGCCCTCTTCTCTTAAAAGAGAGAATTTTCTTTAACCGTAACGCTTGGCAGCCAGATGTATGATCACACTATTAGAAATTTTGCACGTTTGAAGATGCTCACCGTTGCTGGTATATTTTGCACATGGCGTATATGTGATCGTTTTACCACAGCCATTTATCGCATAGCCAAAGCATGTTAGACACTTCCTAGACACCCACAGCACAAAATGAGATGATGGATTCTTTCACGACGTCATTATACGACCATTAGATACTTAATAAAACTTAAATCGCACTTTTTCTTTTATTTCCTTTCATAGGTCATACATCATAATAAGAGAAAAATACCTTTTAAGCACATTAATGTCTATTATGATTAAGGAAAGATAATTCAAACGAGTTTTAACGTGATTTAAAAATTATAATTAAATTAATAATCTTAATAATATACATCTTATTATATAGTGTATATTCTATAGTATACATCTTTTACTAAATTAAGATTTCACATTTAAATAATAACCGTAGTTTCTCGTTTACTTTATTTACCAATATAGTTAAAAACAGAAAATGCTGCATATATCACCGACTTGCGTTTGTGATATATAAAAACCTTGCGCACAACAAATCTTGCAACTCATAGCTGACATTCTAAATACTGTCCATGTGAGGTTTCGCCGCAGGCTAAGCAGGTTAAATAGTAGAGATACGAAGGGCCATCCTATATGTGGATTTCTTGTTTATGTGTCGTCCGTGGTGGGTTAAAGCTGAAAAAGTATACAACAAAAAATAACAAATCAATAAATGATCGGTGAAGCAAGTTTAATTTTAGTTTATGACGTGACAACGTCTAATAAATCGATGAACGCCGGCTGCATGCACGAAAAAGAATGACACATTGTCCCGTTACGCTTCAGCCGAGCCGAACACGATCAGAGCGAGAGTGCGGCACGAACGAGCGAAAGGCACGATCGGCTTGAGCGCAATCATTTCATGTTCGGTTATGACGTTGTCACGTTAAGCTATAGTCCGCAAACCGACTTTACAGACAACCATTTCTTTTCCGATTTTAACAGTTGCATATTAAGAGGAAGCATCAAGAGTAATTACCCCAGCACTTCATAAATTATAGTAAATGAAAACTCAATTGCTATCATGGTCAAATAAACAAAAAATCAGAATGCTCTTTTCTCTGTTAGAGTTTATAGCTAGCAACTCTTTTTTTTAAATTTAATAAAACTAATTTATTCTCTACAATAAACATAAATACAGTGTAAACTCTATATAACGACACTCACGGGACTGTGCCTAATTTGACGTTATAGAGACTTGTCGTTAAATGGAACGAAGAAAAAAAAGGCTCGGTATCATCAGGCTACCTTTCTACACTTGGCTCTATGGCCCTTGAGTTTGGGGGAAAATGAGAAGAGAAGAAATTGAAAAAAAAATGGGAATTATAATCTAATACGTTTATACTTACTCGTACAGGTACTACTTGAAAATATTGTCGATATACTGCACTTTAAGTGATGCGGTTCTCATGTCTAATAAAACAGTCGTCTGTGAAATGTTTAGAAAAAAGATGACCATTTTGTTTCGGACGCCAATTCACAATATTTATGCTTTTAAGCTATAATTTTGGTGTACGTTTAGTTGGAAATCTGTTAATTAATAAATATTTGATAATTATCTGTTGTTGGCGACTTTGTTTGTTAACAGACGTGGGTAGGAAAGAACATCGATAAGTATTATAGACAAGGAACTCGACAACCCTATTGAATTTTATTGTTTATCATAACTCAGTAATATACAGCCAAACAAGTTGGTAACTATGATATTAAGATAAGTAACATATTTTGAAGTACAATTAAGGCGTTTTTCAAAAAACGTGTACATGTGACGAACCGGAAATTGAGTGAAACAAAATTATTAATCTGCAAAATTTTATTACCAGCCACTAAATAATAGTATAAGGGACATATTTTTGAAATTTCACGTTACTCTTCTGTATAAAAATTCCGATGCGTCACAAAAGGAAATCTAATATTTATTTCAAGGTATTAATATTATTTTAACACGCGTGGCACGTAACTATAAACATTAATGCAAGCTTTCTTTAAGTATGCCTAAAAATTCACACTTAAAAGAAAATATTGTTTTATAAGCACAATTACTTCTGGTTAGTCACGAACTTGACCAAATTAATGAAGAAGAATCAGTTTATTTTAATAAAAATAGCATTTAAAAAAGATTTTTTAAGAAATGGGTTAACTTAATTTATAATGTATATTTTGGCACTAAAAACGACACTAACATCTAATAAATAATTACGGATTTTTGAAAAAAAAATCAACAAAAACATTTGGGGACAAGTAACTATCAAGAATTTCGCGTGACTATTGGGAAACATAAAGATCAGTACAGAAGAGTGACACGTTGCGATGTTTTCGGTATACTTTGTGGGTGATTATAACGTGGATTTGGACTTTTTCGTTAAATCATTTAAAACTATGTTCTTTATCATTTTCTTTTCTTGATGCGACTTTGTAATTAAATAGGATTTCCGCAATGACAATTCTAGAATCTTTTGTCGACCTTTTAGTCTGTCTATAGTATTTTATTTTTCTTGGCTCTCCTTTTCATATGCTAGCTTTTGACAATATAATTATAAAGATATTAATAGTTACTTTGCAACCATCCGCTCAATTAAATAAAATGTGTCTTACCTAGTTTGAAGAGCACCTCCCCCACCCTCAATTGCGTGCACTAATCCCGTCACCACTAATCCCAGTACCACTGCTCCTAACACCACTATTCTAGGAAAGACACACCATCGCCGATAATACGACACGTGTTTCGGCGCTACACGAGGCATCTTCAGGTGATGTAGACTACGGCGGCTGACGGCTGACTTAGTGGTCTTAGCACATGATCGATGTCCACTACTGGAAATACATATTGCCTTATAATTCCAGACGTCACGAAATTCTTTCCGATAATAAATCACGTGACTATCTGGACGTGACGAATCTTCGCTCAAAAGGTTTGAAAATTATTATTAAATCAGACAAAAACTTTAAACATTCTATTTTACTGATTTCAAATACTTTACAAGCTAATTTATATTTTAATGCTATTCATTCAACAATAAGATATCATTTACCAATATAAACAGACGTAACAATCTGGAACAAACTTTTTGACTTCGAACAACACGACTGCTTTCGTCACGTAATAGTCGATACTAGAAGAGCTCTGGCAAATTAGCGGCAGTTCACATTGTCAATATGAGTGCTGCCAATACAAAACGATATAAATTGACTAAAAATTAATTTGTTTGGAGTATAAAAATTGCCGTGACGGTATATATACATGCCATTTTCGAGGGACAAAGTAAAAAATAGACATTAGAAAATTATACCGTGTTTTAAAAGCCTTAGGGTATATTATCCGTTTTAGGAAGAAATATGCAATAAATAGTCAAAAAAAAATACATTCCTAAGGCAAACATACACATTTCTATTTCATTGTAAATCCGCCAAGGAGACCAGGGGACATGTCAAATCATAACGTTCGCCTGTAGTTTTTTGTGTTTTTAAATGTTTCTCTTTAAATGCATGATTTAGTTAATCGAATTTTAATTATATAAATATTTTTTGTACAAGAAATTACGGTTTATCACTAGAATTTACAAGGTAATAATAATAAAAAATAAATGTTAATGTCTGGGACAGAACAAATTTTCGACGTACACTTTTCCTGAAAAACGCCCATTATCAAAGTTTTAATTTAATTTGTTAATATTAGCTGCAAATTCACTTACTTGTGGAATGTTATATCATTTTCCTTTTAGTAACGAGTTCTACAAATTACGCACACTCTCATTATTATTAAAAATAATTCTTATTATGTTATGTCTTAGTTTTGTTATGTTGTCAACTAAAATCATACACAATCAAACACTATAAAAATATTTTCGTTTTTAGTTTAAAAGTTCAAAATACAGAATTTTTAAATAAGACAATTTAAATAAGACAACAACCTTTGGCATTCAAATTCGCACAGACATTTTGTATGGTATAGCCAGTCCAGCGCACTTGTATATATAGAGGTCAGTGGTCTACCAACATCACTTATCTTCTCTTCCGCCCCTATTGATATGATAACTAAAAATATGATTGGTGAAGTGGTAGGGTTGCTAATTTTAAATTCGGGGAGAAAGATCACAAAATGGTGACGCTAATTCCCGGGTGCGCGACGACAAATTATTCGCACTAGTGCACGACGATAAATGCACCTGCGCTAGCGGTCACTACTAAGTTGTTCTGTGGTGCTATCATATCTAATTTCTAGCAACTGCTTAGTGCCGGGGTACGTCAACAACTCTGGTCGGCCGGTGGCGTGCTTTCGACCTTTCACTTTCGGCCAGCGCGTCTCATTGGTCGCGTGAAATAACGCCACCATGTCTAGCTTCCAATTGGCGTGAACGCGCAGGAAGAAAGCGGAAGAGAAGAAGATATAGCTAACTAATGAAGTTAAATAAGTGTGTTTCGGAGCAACCAATGATAACGTATAGATAATCCACGACTCCTACTTACAACAGTCCGCACGCGCAGTCAATCCCAATTTGTGAACAAACAACGGGTTTCTTAGATAGTTTGGTATGTATGATGCTGACAGTCGAGTTTATTACGGGCTATGATAATAAAGCGACAAAAGAACGTACACAGCTGTGCAGTTTTTACTAATTTTTGCAACTTAAAGAGTACTTTTTATTATTTGTTGTCGTTATTGGTGGTTTTAATGCTATATAGAGTATCACTGTATAAAAGTCAAGCTAAAACAACCAAAGCCGAATGATTTCGAGGGGACTTTGTCGTTAAATCGAGTGACGTTACATGGAGTTTACACTGTATATGTATGTTACTCTGACGGAAAGACAGACACTGTCTTCGACTTCTGTAGAGTAGTTTTGAGACACTTTCGATTTAAGAACGTTTAATTCGTATTTTATAACACTTTATTGTACACTTAACAAAAAATAGAAAACCTAATTAAAAAGATAGAAAAAACAAGAGGCACGTTACAGTTGTCATGTAGAGCCACGCTATAGCTATATTATAGTTGTTGTGGCACAAATCGGTCGGCTCACGCGGGGAAGGACCACGTCCCCACAGGATAATAATGTAAAACAGCAGTTTAATGCTGTTGTGTTTCGTAAGGTGACTAGAGGACCGGAGACTCATTAAACTGGAAACGAGTCATTTCTTTTTAGTCCTCAGTGGTGACAATGCATTTACATTTTGATAATTAATCGAGGATAGATGTAGTTAACATCAGAAGGTCTAGGTGATCGTTTTTTAAACTGTTAGTATACAAAAACAGTAGTCTTTTTGCCACGCGAGAGTCCCAAGGAAGTGCTTTGAGTGTTTCCCGTGGTTCAGTCTGTATGCCGGATGGCGTGGAGATGTGTAAGCAGGATACTTGCGTAGCCACCGGCTAGAAGCGCTACCTTCGCTACGGGCACATTGTGGTACCTACGCGTGGGCCGGTAGACAGGCGTCCTACCTGTACTAAAATTTTTTTTGAAGTAAAACTTCTTTACGCAATCTTGACTTGCGGAGTAAGCTGGCGAACGCGTGACGAAGGCGTTACGAAAAGTGTGATCGGGCAATGCGAACGGGAGTTGAGTGGGGGATATAAGCAAGAAGCAGTGCGCGCGCACATTTTCTTTCTCTCTTTCTCTCATAGCCAGTTATTTTTCATAATTTTATTTCGTTTTGAACAATTCTATGAATTAATATTTTGTTCAATACATTAAATATTTTACGTTTAAAGTGCATAAAATTGTAAATTCATTTTAAAGTTCATGTTTTGGTCCAACTCATGCTCGATAAACTTTAATGTTACATTTTTACGAATTTTTATGTATTTATTTCTACCAAACCGTAATAGGTACTGAAAAATAAAATAGTAGGTAAAATAGGCATATCATTAAGATAACAAAAAAGAAAAATAAAAAAAAATCGGTCCCCATTTGCAGATGGAGAATCAATAATATTGATGCAAAGGTTGATTTTCTGGAAAATTTATAATCAACCCTTATCTTTAAACCACACAATTTGGGTATAGGACTTAACTTTTTTTTAAACAGTTCTTCCATGATCTACAACACCCTTTCATTTGATCGTTACGTTCTGGGACACCTTGTATAATATATACATACAGATGGAACTAAAGAGGTTTTATTTCAGTCGTGTGGTCACTCGTTTTTTTTTATAGAATAAGGGTGACAAAGGAGCAAACAGTCCATTTGATGGTAAATGGATGCTGTGGCCCATAGACATTTACATTTATCTTTAATTAAGAATCAAAATGCAGATGCGTTGCCAGCCCTGAGAACTGAGAAGGAGTGCCTCGTTTCCATTAAAAAGGGTCTCTGGTTCTCTACACTCACCATACGAAACACAGCAGTATTAAGCTGCAATTTTACGCTGGTATTCTGTGAGTGCATGGTCCCACCCCAGTCGAGTCGACCCATTCGTGCTGCAACCACAATATAGCTGCAACATGGCTCTATCACGTTAAGAAAGTAGTTGCCTTTGGGAATGAGATGGTCGCTACCATGCTGTTTCTAAAGGTTTTATTTTTGTTAATTTACAAAAATAGTATCGCTGTGTTTCTTGCTAGTTCTTCCCAGGATTTTTTCCGAACCAGTGGTAAAGCTTAAACGACTTCTAATAAGTATTTTTGCATTCTATATGGAATGAAAATTGCTGTATTGTTTTGGAGGCGTCGTACCCGCGCTGCGTCACACGGTGACGCCGACGTGTCCCAGCGCCTGCGCCAGGCGCTGCAGGTGCGCGCGCATGGCGGCAGCAGGCAGGCCACGGCGAGCGCCGATCACTTTGAACGCGTTCAGGTACTCCAGCTCAGAGAACTGAGGGCCCTTCTCGCGCACGCACGTTATTATCTCCTGAAACAAACACTATCAATATATAATATTCCAATAAAAAAAGTGGTAAGATTAAAACTAAAATGAGAACATCATCAATATATTCGAAGTCAATTACATAAGCATTATTAAAAATAACTCAAAAACTACTGTTCAGATCTTGATCAAATTTATATGGGGCCACACGAGAAGCAGCAGTTTTCAAATAAAAAAAAGTCATCAAAATCGGTTCACACAGAAAAAAGTTCACACATATATATAACAATATACAGTCGAAAATCGGCTTTCGTTTGTATATTTTTTTAAAACGGTTAAAAATACATTGATTAACATTGGGTAAATCGCGCAAGAGAGTGTCAAGAATCTCCGGTGGAAGTTCGGTTCCCACCCAAGACTACTCAACCTGGCAACATATAACACCCTGAGTACTAACGAGAACATCCTGGAGATAGAAGAAGAGGTAGATAAATTGCGCTAGTATATTGTAGGATTTATCCAACATCCGAAGAGAGTCCTGCTGCAACTTATTCTATCGCCGGGAGGGCAACCGTCTGTCCCAGGGAAGTTTCGGATTTATCGTTCGTAAGTCTCACATCAACAACGTTGTAAAGATTGGAAGTGTGTCGAAGAGAGTTGCGTACCTGATACTCAGAATCACCAAATAGTATTCGCTAAAGGTTACAGTACGCAACAACTCGACACACAAAAAAATATATCTCTAGAGCCACGCATTTCTCCAAAAACCACTATATGGTGTTGATGACAGACTTTAACGCAAAATTACACAAACTTACACAAGAGAAAGCGGTGAGCTGAATGTAGGGAAATTTGGAATAGGGCAACAAAACCTAAGGAGCCAGTAGCTGGCCGACTTCATGAAGAAAGAGGAACTCTTTATGATAAAATCTTTTTTCCAAAAGCAGCCCCACAGAAAGTGGACCTGGTCGAGCCTCGACGACGACCAGACGCCAACTGTTCAGTGATGACTGTGATCGCGAGGGGGAAAACTAATACCGACACCAAGTGGTTAGAGGCATACTGAACCTAAGCGTTAAGTTGGAGAGGTCACGTCTAATGAACTCAACGTTCTGTCTCCTTCGTGCGCTAATCCAGGGTCCTGAAAACTTTCAGCTCGAATTACTGCGTACTGCACTTCGAGCGTGCAGGCCAGCAACCGCAGGTACGCGTGCGCGTCATGCAACCCGTCGTGCGGTAACTGCGGTGCGGTGCGGCTCCCCTTGGGCGTGCAGGCCAGCAGCTGCAGATACGCGTGCGCGGCGTGCAGCCCGTCGTGCGGCAGCTGCAGTGCGGTGCGGTGCGGCTCACCTCGGGTGTGCAGGCCAGCAACTGCAGGTATGCGTGCACGGCGTGCAGCCCGTCGTGCGGCAGCTGCGTTGTGGTGTGGCTCACCTCGGGCGTGCAGGCCAGCAGCTGCAGATACGCGTGCGCGGCGTGCAGCGCGTCATGCGGCAGCTGCTGCTGCGGTGCGGCTCACCTCGGGCGTGCAGGCCAGCAGCTGCAGATACGCGTGCGCGGCGTACAGCCCGTCGAGCTGCAGTTGCGGTGCGATGCGGCTCACCTCGGGTGTGCAGGTCAGCAACTGCAAATACGCGTGCGCGGCGTGCAGCATGTCGTGCGGCAGCTGCGTTGCGGTGCGGCTCACCTCGGGCGTGCAGGCCACCTGCAACGCGTGCGCGGCGTACGCAGCTGCAGTGCGGTGCGGTGCGGCTCACCTCGGGTGTGCAGGCCAGCAACTGCAGATACGCGTGCGCGGCGTGCAGCCCGTCTTGCGGCAGCTGCAGTGCGGTGCGGTGCGGCTCACCTCGGGTGTGCAGGCCAGCAGCTGCAGATACGCGTGCGCGGCGTCAGCTCAGCAGCTGCAGTGCGGTGCGGTGCGGCTCACCTCGGGTGTGCAGGCCAGCAGCTGCAGGTACGCGTGCGCGGCGTGCAGCATGTCGTGCGGCAGCTGCGTTGCGGTGCGGCTCACCTCGGGCGTGCAGGCCAGCAGCTGCAGATACGCGTGCGCGGCGTGCAGCATGTCGTGCGGCAGCTGCATTGCGGTGCGGCTCACCTCGTGCGTGCAGGACAGCAGCTGCAGATACGCGTGCGCGGCGTACAGCAGCGTGCTGCAGTGCGGTGCGGTGCGGCTCACCTCGGGCGTGCAGGCCAGCAGCTGCAGATACGCGTGCGCAGCGTGCAGCATGTCGTGCGGCAGCTGCGTTGCGGTGCGGCTCACCTCGGGCGTGCAGGCCAGCAGCTGCAGATACGCGTGCGCGGCGTGCAGCATGTCGTGCGGCAGCTGCGTTGCGGTGCGGATCACCTCGGGCGTGCAGGCCAGCAGCTGCAGATACGCGTGCGCGGCGTGCAGCGCGTCGTGCGGCAGCTGCGCTGCGGTGCGGCTCACCTCGGGCGTGCAGGCCAGCAGCTGCAGATACGCGTGTGCGGCGTACAGCAGATGCAGTGCGGTGCGGTGCGGCTCACCTCGGGTGTGCAGAACAGCAGCTGCAGATTCGCGTGCGCGGTGTGCAGCATGTCGTGCGGCAGCTGCGTTGCGGTGCGGCTCACCTCGGGCGTGCAGGCCAGCAGCTGCAGATACGCGTGCGCGGCGTGCAGCATGTCCTGCGGCAGCTGCGTTGCGGTGCGGCTCACCTCGGGCGTGCAGGCGCAGATACGCGTGCGCGGCGTACAGCAGCTGCAGTGCGGTGCGGTGCGGCTCACCTCGGGTGTGCAGGCCAGCAACTGCAAATACGCGTGCGCAGCGTGCAGCATGTCGTGCGGCAGCTGCGTTGCGGTGCGGCTCACCTCGGGCGTGCAGGCCAGCAGCTGCAGATACGCGTGCGCGGCGTGCAGCATGTCGTGCGGCAGCTGCGTTGCGGTGCGGCTCACCTCGGGCGTGCAGGCCAGCAGCTGCAGATACGCGTGCGCGGCGTGCAGCGCGTCGTGCGGCAGCTGCGCTGCGGTGCGGCTCACCTCGGGCGTGCAGGCCAGCAGCTGCAGATACGCGTGCGCGGCGTGCAGCATGTCGTGCGGCAGCTGCGTTGCGGTGCGGCTCACCTCGGGCGTGCAGGCCAGCAGCTACCTCGGGCGTGCAGGCCAGCAGCTGCAGATACGCGTGCGCGGCGTGCAGCGCGTCGTGCGGCAGCTGCGCTGCGGTGCGGCTCACCTCGGGCGTGCAGGCCAGCAGCTGCAGATACGCGTGAGCGGCGTGCAGCAGCTGCAGTGCGGTGCGGTGCGGCTCACCTCGGGTGTGCAGAACAGCAGCTGCAGATTCGCGTGCGCGGCGTGCAGCATGTCGTGCGGCAGTTGCGTTGCGGTGCGGCTACCCTCGGGCGTGCAGGCCAGCAGCTGCAGATACGCGTGAGTGGCGTGCAGCAGCTGCAGTGCGGTGCGGTGCGGCTCACCTCGGGTGTGCAGGCCAGCAGCTGCAGATACGCGTGCGCGGCGTGCAGCCCGTCGTGCGGCAGCTGCGTTACGCTGCGGCTCACCTCGGGCGTGCAGGAAAGCACCTGCAGATACGGGTGCGCGGCGTGCAGCCCGTCGTGCGGCAGCTGCGTTGCGGTGCTGCTCACCTCGGGCGTGCAGGCCAGCAGCTGCAGATACACGTGCGTGGCGTGCAGCAGCTGCAGTGCGGTGCGGTGCGGCTCACCTCGGGTGTGCAGGCCAGCAGCTGCAGATACGCGCGCGCAGTGTGCAGCCCATCGTGCGGCAGCTGCGTTACGGTGCGGCTCACTTCGGGCGTGCAGGCCAGTAGCTGCAGGTATACGTGCGCGGCGTGCAGCCCGTCGTGCGACATCTGCGTTGCGGTGCGGCTCACCTCGGGCGTGCAGGCCAGCAGCTGCAGATACGCGTGAGTGGCGTGCAGCCCATCGTGCGACAGCTGCGTTACGGTGCGGCTCACCTCGGGCGTGCAGGAAAGCACCTGCAGATACGGGTGCGCGGCGTGCAGCCCGTCGTGCGGCAGCTGCGTTGCGGTGCTGCTCACCTCGGGCGTGCAGGCCAGCAGCTGCAGATACGCGTGCGTGGCGTGCAGACCGTCTTGCGGCAGCTGCAGTGCGGTGCGGTGCGGCTCACCTCGGGTGTGCAGGCCAGCAGCTGCAGATACGCGCGCGCAGTGTGCAGCCCATCGTGCGGCAGCTGCGTTACGGTGCGGCTCACCTCGGGCGTGCAGGCCAGCAGCTGCAGGTACACGTGCGCGGCGTGCAGCCTGTCGTGCGGCAGTTGCGTTGCGGTGCTGCTCACCTAGGGCGTGCAGGCCAGCAGCTGCAGATACGCGTGCGCGGCGTGCAGCAGCGTGCTGCAGTGCGGTGCGGTGCGGCTCACCTCGGGTGTGCAGGCCAGCAGCTGCAGATACGCGCGCGCAGCGTGCAGCCCAGTCGTGCGGCAGCTGCGTTACGGTGCGGCTCTCCTCGGGCGTGCAGGCCAGCAGCTGCAGGTACACGCGTGCGCGGCGTGCAGCGCGTCGTGCGGCAGCTGCGTTGCGGTGCGGCTCACCTCTAGCGTGCAGGCCAGCAGCTGCAGGTACGCGTGCACGGCGTGCTGCCCGTCGTGCGGCAGCTGCGGTGCGGTGCGGTGCGGCTCACCTCGGGCGTGCAGGCCAGCAGCTGCAGGTACGCGTGCGCGGAGTGCAGCCCGTCGTGCGGCAGCTGCAGCGCGGCCAGACAGTGCCGAAGCGCCGCGAGCCGCGCACCCGCCGCCGCCGCCTCGCCCGCGCCGCGCTCGCTCTGCCAACGCCACACGACCGCCGCTGACATCATTTCACCGAGCCCGTTCATTATGTACTGCAACATTATTTATTTTATTTTTACATCACTCTGGCATTATCACAGATGTGGTCGTAATCCCTCACGTCCACGTCCGCCAATATGTTTAGAGGTGAAAAGCGAGCCAGGATTGTCGACGCATCATAGGATCTTGGGGTCGGTGACCTCGAAGCCTTACGGAGACGAAGTACAGGTGTGCGCACCTACTGTTAAGTGACACACCGAACCCTAGGAGCTTACTTTCTAGTAATAGCTTATATGCAATTATGAGATTGCGTTGCGTATTACTTCCCGCTTGGGACAAATCTTCCTAGGAGAAGTTGGGACGAATTCAAATCTCAACATACAGCCGAGTATGTCTCTCCGACACGTTGCGTACACCCATTGCTAAGAGACGCATCGTACCCCCGGCAATCGACGTTCGACTCTAAGAACTTTCCTTGCAAACTGTAGATTTTAGTTCAACACCGTCGAATGGCCAGTTTTTTCCCCACGCACGCGCTCCATAAAGATTTGCAGATCGTATAACTCCTGCATAAAGGCAACATTCTACCTCCATCGATTGCAGCAGCAGTCTATGCATAGCACTCGCCACGCTCTCGATCCGGGACACTAGGCGTTTATAATGTTCTACGAAGCCCCAGTTACTGTCCAGATGGAGGCTTAGGAACGTATGTATCTCCCCGCTCTGGTGTCAGATCCACCCACGCGGTCGCGAGAATCAGAAGGTTACATGCCCCATGGTAATTTATAGAACCATAGAGCAAGGCCCTATGATTTCATGAATATTAGGCGCTACTTCTTATCCCAACTCGTTGATTTCTGCAACGACGACTTCCAAGCTCGGCGAGCTCCTTGGTCCTCTCGAAACTGATCCGACTGACCAACACCAACGTGTCGTTTGCATAGGAAGTGATATCTACAACAACGCGAAGATCGATACGTTGAACAAAGGCGAAGTTCCAGAAGCACGGCGGCGGCGCGCTCGTGGAAGGCGAGCAGCGCGTGCTCCAGCCGCGCCACGCTGCCCTCGTCGCGCTCCTCCTGCCCTAGACACCCCCTCCTCCTGCCCTAGGTAGTGTAGACAGTACGCACCGCGCGGCGCGACGGCGCCAGCACGGCGGCGGCGCGCTCGTGGAACGCGAGCAGCGCGTGCGCCAGCCGCGCCGCGCCGCTCTCACCACCCTCCCCGCCGCCTGCCTCACCCGCCGCCTCGTCGCGCTCGTCCTGCCCCAGGTAGTGGAAGCACTCGATGCGCATCTACGAACAAACGATTATGATTTCATTGATCTTAATATTCTGACCCTACCATCTTTATATATATTCGAAGTAGCTATGTTTGTAAGGAAACATTTTAGCATATTTGAAAACGCTAATAATTAACGACATAGGAACAAACTACGTACAAAACCTCTAAAACAGCCCTGTATTCAAAAAAGTTTCCTGGGTATGGCTCCTAAAATTTTTAATAAACTCCCAAAAAACATCAAAGAAACTGATAACATAGACAAATTTAAGAAATTGCTTTCGAGTTTTTTTTAATAAATAAAGCATACAACTCTATCAAGGAATATTTTGAAGACAAAATGAATGGTCTTTAGTACATACAATAATTAATGTCAGATGTATTTATCTTTATGGTGTTAAGAATTATGTAATTTCTAAATTTACGAATTATAATTGAAATTGTTATTTTATTAAAATAACAATTTTAATTTCATATTGCGAGGTGATAGTGATATACAAATATTTGTATGCCTTTTTAGGTAAACATAGTGTTACTTATCACACATTTTCCACCAAGTTTGCAACTTTTTACCTGTTTTACAAATAAATTATTTGATTTGATTTGATATATTTTTTCCTAATGGACAATTCGATAATTTGTTATTATACTTTATTCATTTAACAATTTTTAATAAAAATACATTTTTCTTTTACTTAGTCAGAGCTTGTACACCATTCCACTTGGTGGTAAGTAGTGATGAAGCCCTAGATGGTAAATCGCACCTTCTTAGCGTAATTAAAGATTTATTCACTCTTGCATTGAAGACTAACAGATCGTCATCGGACGTAGTTATTGCCGTCCTGTCTAACAAGGAAAATCTCTTCTACTTAAATACTGTATGTTTAACACTCCTTAAATATACTACTTCAAAAAGTTACATAACTTTAAATATCCAGTTTATTTATTCATTTAATAAAAACTATTTATAATTAAAATTAGTTCTTGTCCTTAGATCTTAATATTGATCCGATAACTGTCCACTCTTCCCAAAAATTCTACATTACAGGGAAAATCTATTGTATTTACATTCTGCATGTGAAGCACACTTCAAACCTCTAACTTTACACACTTACCTCCAAATGCAAAAAAAGTAGGCACTTCTGGGATATATCTTCTAAAACAGCGGCAGCCGATGAAACCTCACTGATGAACTTTTCCGTAAGTTTTAGCGAAGTGCCCGTTGAAGTTGGCGCCGATACGAAGCTCGGCAATGTTTTGATATTTTCGCTAAGCCAGTCCTATAAAGGTATAATTTAAATATATAAGATAAACAGAAATTAATAATAACATTGATTTAAATAAAGAGAACATTACAATACATTGGTCTTAAAAATATAGAAATACACATACGTGTGTATGTTTGTGTAATTGTGTGCATGCATGACTGTATATACTGGATGACCTTTTTTACCGTCTGGAAAAAAACAAAGTGTAACAGGTAGACGGAGTTGAAGCCTAAGCCACTGATATTTTACAAAAAAAAACTAAAATAATGAATTAAATAAATAAATCGATTGAAATCTATCGAAACTCAAATTATACCCACCCTAGTTTTACGAGCGGCAATAAAACAATAAATTCTTTGTCAATAATCCTTTCGCAGGGTCACAGGCTCAAGGGCAAAGCCTACCCGCGCCCTCAACTCTCATTTCATTTACCCGTAGTTGGCTGTAGCGTGAGGTCGCGTCGTCGTCTTATTCTTTATGTTTCCGCGTGTGTATCGTAAACACGTACCAATACTCTAATATCGAGTATCATCTAATAATTACGAGGTTGTATGTGTTGTCTGGTGAAAACTTAGACGGTGCGAACAATAGATATTTATCCGTGTTGGAATTTATGGATGTCGATTGACGGGAGTAAGGTATCTGCAAATGATACGTTACGTCATAGACACAATGTTTCAAAACGTTCCTATGAGCCATCTGCATCCCTCTGAGAGCCATCTGAAGGAATGTACTTCCAGCATGATGGATGTCCAGCTAATTACGAACGGTCTGTGCGCGCATATCTGGACAGACAATTCGGTGATAGGTGGATAGGTCGAAGTTGACCTGTGAACTGGTCAGCGAGATAACCAGAACTAATACCTCTAGACTTATTGGTGGGCCGAACTTAAGCGATTAGTGTACAAAGTGTTAGTAATTTAAAGCAGCATATAATAGATGCAATGTGATAAAAAGTAATAGAGATACGTTTGGAAGTTTAACAAACAATATACAAAGAGATAGTTTGTGTTTAGAAGGAGGCAGAGATTTTGAACAATTACTACGAAATCGCTAAAAAAGTAATTTTTTATTTGTAAATAACAATATAATTTTGTAAATATCAGTGCAGTTTGTAAATAAGTTGATTTCTATCTTCGACACACGGCGGAATTATTATTGAAAGAGTGGCAATGAAGTGCTGCTTTTTTTAAATCGCTTTCTTTTATCGACCAAGTGTTTTACGAATAACTAGTATATGTTTTTTTTTATATTGGGTGTTTGTGAAACGCTCTCAAAAACTAAGACAGACGATAGTACTAAGGATACCTTTGTTGATGGGACAAAAAGAAAATCGATCCTGATGAAAAAAAAATGATGGTTTTACAATGTTTAATTAGAAATAATTGCATACAATAAATCACGAAAATACCTAAATATAAAACAAGAAATGAAAATTAAACCTGAAATCAGCTGATTATGGGTTCAAAACACACGCGGGCGCTGAACTCTTTTTATCTAGCTCGGTGCGAAACAATGTAATAGTTATTACTGTATTTACGCTCATTCTATCCTTCCCATTCACACACGCGTGCCACCTGGCCGATTCGTGTCGCCTTGTAATTTACACTACCTGCCTTGCCAAGAACCCCAAATAGAATAATTGGGGATAAAGATTTAAAATTTGCGGCAATAAACCTTTTTTCAAGAAATCTAAAACTTACCTTAACATTTTCTTAGGCTACTTACTCTCCCTTTTTTTAATTATCATCTTGCACCACATTTAATTTTCGGATTTATTTTGTCAAAATTTGTGTGTCATTTAATGCTTTTCATTTCTTTTTTTTTAAATTTTACAGCAGAGTAAATGCAGCTACTATGGTCCTTTTTAATGACAACAAGGGAAGGAATTAAAAATATACCATGGTGTAAAATGCTTGTTACAAAAATATGGCATGAAAAAAAATTCGCTAAAAAAGTTAGTTAAAAAATAAATCTTATAAATTAATCGATAATTGTTTCATTACTTAAAATAAATTTGAGGGGAATTAGACACGGATTTTCGAGGAATTTGACATGGATTTTCGAGGAATTTGACAAATAGGTGTTTCGAAAATCGAAATTTACTTAGCAGGGGAAATAAGAATTAGAGGCGGCAATCACAATAAAACTTGAAATTAATTTTAATAGTTTTGACTTACCATTTTTTAAATTCAACGTATTGGACAGAATAAAACAAGAAAAGTCAATTAAAATAAAGTAAAAAAAAATAAGGATAGTAAATATACGCAAACTATTAAATTATTGAGTACCATTAAATTATATAATTTATAAAAACTAATTTAGTGTTTATAAATTATATTTATTAATTTCAATATCATTTTTGTTGTAACGAACTGCTTGTTGCGTACAATTGTTGATTGTCTAATTGTATTAAAAAGTTAGTTCATTCTGCGTAGATCGGACCAAAGATAATAATTAAAAAGCTGAAGGTACTCCGGGTTAACTTTGACATCGGGACGTCAGTCACCTCAGTCCCCTGTGACCATGGGTGCTCGAAAGCACCCGAAACGTCGGGTATCAAAAATAAATAAAACGCGATAAAATCCGTAAAAGTAGTTTTAATCAATGTATTATAAAGGACAATTATAATTTAAAAATTCCATATGAAGGCTAAAAGTTGGGAATGTCGTAACGGTTTAATGAATGACCTGTGCAATGGTCAAAGTGCTAACCGCAAGGACTCACGAAAGTAGCGGTGGGCATTTATGTTGGCGCAATTTATTATTAATTATAGTTTTTGAAACAGTTCCGTGTAAATGCGCGCATGAGCGACAGTTCCATCGTTTTGTTTATGAACTTGTTGTAAGGTTTTGTTTCTTGTTTGGTTTTAATAATGCCTAACGCGAACGTTTATAATGCTAGTAATACGTCAACATGTTAATGTGCTTTGGAAAAGCTCGCTGAAATACTTCGCGTGCTTTGCGAATTTACAATTTTATAAAGTATCGCTAAACTGTTCTGGCGTCGGGATGGAACAAGTGTGTCATCCTGGACAGTTCACAAGGTGTTAAAGCGTAACCGATTGCGCACATACAAAGTTTTAATTCCCGGCGATAACTACAGCCGGCAAGTTTTCTGCCATTTTTATAAGACCAGCAACAACGTGTACTTCGTTTCATTGAGCACGTCACCTGGACGGACGAAAACGGCCTGTGTAACCGAAGAAATACACCACGTGTATTCAAGTTCCAATTTCAATCTCTTGAGCTTACTACTTAAACCCAATGGTCGGTTAACGTAAGGGCGGATTTATTTAAGAATTTATTTAAGGATTTAGATCTGTAAGCTGTTTGAAACCTAATTTTTTTAAGTAACTTAAATTTTTCATTAGCGGGGAATCGAACCAGCTATTTGGTTTATTTAACCTGTGAATTCGAATTTAAGAGGCTAGGTGGAGACTAGCACAGTGTCAAAATAGTAGGTTGAGTAGATAAGTTAGGTATTTAGACAAGTATTGTAAGTTAATAGCTATTATTACGACCGCATGCTGCGGCACTTGAATAGATAATTCCGTTTATCTACTCATATGGCTGCGGGCCGCGCGGATTCGGCCTCGCGCGTATAATAACTGCTGGTTTTATGTTTTGGTATTTTAATGATTTTTTATGAAATTATCGTTTCATTTAGCTGTACTAACATATATAATAGAGCGTGAATAAAGGTAAGTAAACTTTGTAGAAAAAATGATTTTTTTTTCATCGCAATCGATATTCTTTATGTCCCATCATCAAAAGTATCCTTAGTACTATCGTCTGTCTTCGTTTTCGGGAGCGTTTCACTAATACCCTGTATAGTAGTTAGTATAGTAGTAATTTATATAGAAGTTTTTTATATAGTGACAAACGAGCACACAGGCCACCTGATGTTAAGTGGATGATGTGGCCCATATACATCTATCTACACTTATCTTTAATTAAAAATCAAAATGCAGATGCGTTGCCAGCCGCGACGACTGAGATGGAATGCCTCGTATCCAGTAAAAGTTTGTAGTTAATATTCCACGCATTAGAACCAAACGGTTTACTCCGACTTTCTTATGCGTACACCAAAGGTGTGGAATAATTTGCCGGCGTCTATCTTTCCGTCCGAATACAATCTGGGCGTCTTCAAGGCAAGAGTGAATAGGCTTTTGTTACGCTAAGACAGTGCGATTTACCATTTAAGGCTGCATCACCACTTACCACCAGGTGGGATTATGGTCAAGCACTGGCTTCTATTCTACTTACATAAAACACCATGTTATTTTCCAGAAGGTACAAATAGTAACACTCAGTATATATGTGTAGCGCGCATGTACATGTAAAATTACCCTCTGTTGAAGTTGTTAATTGTAGTTGTCCAAATATTTGAAAAGCTCTTTTCTAACCTCTATGTACGCTCAACACATTTCCAGTTCGAAGTACTAGGTTTTATACACAGAGTGATAGAAAATTGTTACGTTAATTGTAATACAATGCTTTGCAACTAATATATTGCCTCTACTCACCATACTTTCACATAGCAGCGCCAAATCGGCGAGCACGTTAATGTCACTGACAATCTCACGTCGGGACACTTCACCGTCACCGAGACTCGAACCTAGAATCTCAGCTTCGCGTTCATATGCTTGCTTAAGCTCCTGTGAAAAGTAATTTTATAAAAATAAACTGTAATTAAATTTTCATTTTGTTATTTTTACTATAACATTAATCACAAAAACAATCATACCAACAGTCTATCCAAGTTTGGACCTAGCGTTCTCGAAGAATGACTTATACTCTGCTGGTCGGCTGGTGGATTAATAAATACTGCACTGCATCACTGCGTGTAATTTTATTGGTTCTGTATACTTTTCAGACCAGAACACAACAGTGCACGCACTGTTATAAGTAAGGTAGGAGTTCTTTTCCGACTGATACGCGGATCTGTAAAGCGGAGTATTTGACAATACTTTTACTCGTCGGCCAATGTATAGGTAAGCTTACGTACAAACAAATAAATTGAATTGAATACAATATGCGAATAAAATTTTATTTATAATTATTTTAAACGCTTGGATTTCGTTAAGTTACTCGTATTTGTATAACTAATTGTGATAACGCATTTTAAAGGAATTAGATGGTTTTTGTTATATGCTGTATATGGGATATGTTAGAGAAAATTTATAGTTTGAGAAAATTAAACAACGCGCATTGATTATAAATTGTGATGATCCTGAGATTATTTTATTTTAACCGATTAAGTTGTTAAATTAATGTGTTCTAATCGGTTCTTGATATGAGTGCAAAATATCAAGTCAACTGACCGTTTACAAGTTGGTAAAAATTATATTTGTAGGACGAACACGTGCCGTCGCGGCAAGGCTCATCAGAGATGTCACGCGCTGGTACGAGTATTTTGTATAAAACGAACACGTGCCGTCGCGGCAAGGCTCATCAGAGACGTCACGCGCTGGTACGAGTATTTTGCATAAAACGAACACGTGCCGTCGCGGCAAGGCTCATCAGAGACGTCACGCGCTGGTACGAGTATTTTGTATAAAACGAACACGTGCCGTCGCGGCAAGGCTCATCAGAGATGTCACGCGCTGGTACGAGTATTTAGTATAAAACGAACACGTGCCGTCGCGGCAAGGCTCATCAGAGACGTCACGCGCTGGTACGAGTATTTTGTATAAAACGAACACGCGCCGTCGCGGCAAGGCTCATCAGAGACGTCACGCGCTGGTACGAGTATTTTGTATAAAACGAACACGTGCCGTCGCGGCAAGGCTCATCAGAGACGTCACGCGCTGGTACGAGTATTTAGCATAAAATGAACACGTGCCGTCGCGGCAAGGCTCATCAGAGACGTCACGCGCTGGTACGAGTATTTTGTATAAAACGAACACGTGCCGTCGCGGCAAGGCTCATCAGAGACGTCACGCGCTGGTACGAGTATTTTGTATAAAACGAACACGTGCCGTCGCGGCAAGGCTCATCAGAGACGTCACGCGCTGGTACGAGTATTTTGTATAAAACGAACACGTGCCGTCGCGGCAAGGCTCATCAGAGACGTCACGAGCTGGTACGAGTATTTTGTATAAAACGAACACGTTCCGTCGCGGCAAGGCTCATCAGAGACGTCACGCGCTGGTACGAGTATTTTGTATAAAACGAACACGTGCCGTCGCGGCAAGGCTCATCAGAGACGTCACGCACTGGTACGAGTATTTTGTATAAAACGAACACGTGCCGTCGCGGCAAGGCTCATCAGAGACGTCACGCGCTGATACGAGTAGTTTGTGTGAAGCGTATACGTGCCGTCGCGACAAGGATCATCTGCGACATCGCACGCTGGTATAAGTATCTTGTGTAAAACCTACACGTGCCGTCGCGGCAAGGCTCATCCGCGACGTCGCGCCCTGGTACGAGTATTTTGTGTGAAGCATATACGTGCCGTCGCGGCAAGGATCATCTGCGGCATCGCGCCCTGGTACGAGTATTTTGTGTGAAGCATATACGTACCGTCGCGGCAAGGATCATATGCGGCGTCGCGCCCTGGGACGAGTATTTTGTGTGAAGCATATACGTATCGTAGCGACAAGGATCATCTGCGGCGTCGCGCGCTGGTACTAGTATTTTGTGTGAAGCATATACGTACCGTCGCGGCAAGGATCATCTGCGGCGTCGCGCGCTGGTACGAGTATTTTGTGTGAAGCATATACGTACCGTCACGGCAAGGTTCATCTGCGGCGTCGCGCCCTGGTACGAGTATTTCATGTGAAGCATATACGTACCATCGCGGCAAGGAACATCTGCGGCGTCGCGCTCTGGTACGAGTATTTTGTGTGAAGCATATACGTACCGTCGCGGCAAGGATCATCTGCGGCGTCGCGCCCTGGTACGAGTATTTTGTGTGAAGCATATACGTACCGTCGCGGCAAGGATCATCTGCGGCGTCACGCCCTGGTACGAGTATTTTGTGTGAAGCATATACGTACCGTAGCGGCAACGATCGACTGCGGCGTCGCGCCCTGGAACGAGTATTTTGTGTGAAGCATATACGTACCGTCGCGGCAACGATCGTCTGCGGCGTCGCGCCCTGGAACGAGTATTTTGTGTGAAGCATATATGTACCGTCGCGGCAAGGATCATCAGTGACGTCGCACGCTGGTATAAGTATTTTGTGTAAAACGTACACGTGCCGTCGGGCAAGGATCATCAGCGGCGTCGCGCCCTGGTACGAGTACTTTGTGTGAAGCATATACGTACCGTCGCGGCAAGGATCATCTGCGGCGTCGCGTCCTGGTACGAGTATTTTGAGTGAAGCATATACGTACAGTCGCGGCAAGGATCATCAGTAACGTCGCACGCTGGTATAAGTATTTTGTGTAAATGTACACGTACCGTCGCGGCAAGGATCATCAGTGACGCTGGTATGAGTATTTTGTGTAAAACGTACACGTGCCGTCGCGGCAAGCATCATTTGCGACGTCGCGCGCTGGTACGAGTATTTTATGTAAAAGATACACGTGCCGTTGTCGCAAAGATCATTTGCGACGTCGCGCGCTGGTTCTAGTATTTTATGTAAAACCGTACAAGTGCCGTTGCAGCAAGGCTGATTCGCGACGTCGCGAACTGGTAGGAATATAAATTTCGCGCTCTCCGCCACCGTGTTGCGCTCGAGTCGATCAGTCGGCAGCCGCCTCGCATATAGATTGTCTGTACGCTTCGTTACGTCGGCGTCTAATAGTTTTGCTTGATAAATGATAAATTATATAGAATTGAAAATATAGTGTTTGTAGTACTGTGTGTAATTTTTTTTCTTTGCTAAGCTTCCCTCGCTGGCTGAACTGTAGCCCCTACTAGGCCTCTATCACTCTTGCTACCTACGTGAAATATTTACCTAAAATCGCGACGTGCCCGGGCGAAATAACGCAGTCAGGGCTAGCGCGTTGGAGGCGATTGAATGTTAAAATGTTTTAACGCTGTTGACGCGTGTGTGTGTGTGTGTGTGTGTGTGTGTGTGTGTGTGTGTGTGTGTGTGTGTGTGTGTGCGTGCGTGCGTGTGTGCGTGCGTGCGTGCGTGCGTGCGTAGATTAGTATATTTAATTGTAGGTAAAAATAGTTGTAAAAGTTTTAATGTATTTTAAAAATTATTATTTGATTAATTATAACTGTTGCGTGGATGGATACTAAATGAAATGACCAACAAAAGAATTCATCATTCTTTAAGTTACCGAATAATTTCAGACGGAAGTTATGAAAGGTGAATTTTTTTTTGTTGGATATGTACTTAGAGTAAAAAGAATTAATTAATAATAATACATGCTCGTCGGTTAAGGGTACTTTGAACGTGGCCCATTTTCAAAATATCGCCGATTTGGTTGATAAACTTTTTTCTAGGGCGTCCCTTCCCGACTCTGCCGTTCACATCTGCCATATAAATTTGTTTTGTCACTCTTTCCTCCTTCATTCTTTCTACATGACCAAACCACCGAAGCATTCCTTTCTTAATCCTGGTCACAACATCATCTTGCACACCACATTTATCTCTTATCATGCAATTTCTTATCCTGTCATTCAGATACAACCCTAGCATACTCCTTAAAGACCGCATTTCTACAGCATTTATTCTACTTTCGTGCTTCTTCTGCCACACCCAGCTTTCACTACCATACATTAAAGTAGGGACTAACACAGCATTATGAATTACCATACGTGCCTTTTTTGATACATTCTGGTTCTTCACAATAGAGTGTAGTGCCCCATTCACGCTATTCCCTGCATTTACTCGTCGTTCTATATCCCTATCATATCTACCATCCCTGCTAAATACACATCCCAAATACACAAACTCATCCACTTGCTCAATTAACTCTCCTTCTATTCTTATTTCACATACCGTTTTGCTTTCTTCTCTTTCAAAAACCATCACTTTCGTCTTACTTGCGTTCACTTTCATTCCCCTTTCTTTTAATGTCAAGTTCATTAATGTAACCATCATTTGCAACTCAGCCGCCGATGACGCAAATATGACTTGATCATCGGCATACAAAAGGCATTTGACGCTGACATACCTATACTTGTGTTTTGTAATTAAAATATTTTAAGTTATAATAACACAAAATACTAAAATTAAAACTTTGTAGGTATACTAAGAAGATTTTAAATAAGTAGAATAGATCACATTTCTGTAAAGAATCGTATTTCAGATTTATTTGTTGTTTACACTATCTACCTATTTCTTCCGAACCAAGCGTTGCGATTCCCGACGAATGACCTTGCAATTTGCATGCATTAGGTATCGCAGAACTCACATAGGGGCGAAAGTATGGTCAGTCGATCATAGTCAGAATAGGTACTTCACCTAAGTAACATAATTAACATTTCGCGATGTATTTTTTTACTTTCTATTGACATCCCTTAATAATCACGGAAAGTCCGCCGTGACTTAGGTAGCGGAAAAGATGCAAAGTAATATGGACACTAAAGCGCAGCGATAAAGTTTTATTTGGCTTGCGTGCGCGATTTATCTTATTAATAATAATTATGTAGGCTATTAAACATCGGCAAGCAAGTCGACATCAAAGGAGTGCAACTTATGTACGTAGTACTATTATTTATTCTGTGCCACTACATATTTGAATATTTCGTTAGATAGAAGATACACGCGAAGCTGTGTAATAAAAAGAATGTGTTAAAAAGATTTTCATATGCGGAGTGTGCGCATGTCCAGTGAGCTAGAGTGGGATCCTATACGGTCCACTGAAGTGCGTGTGATATTATCAATCGAACTAGGAAGTTAACATGTGGGGCTGTCGGGTAGAGCTTCACCTGCGGCGTGTGTGCGGTGTGCTCGAGCGCGGCGCGGTAGTTGGACAGCGACTGCAGGAAGCGCACGATGTCGTCATCGGCCAGCCAGCGCGCGGCGCGCGACGGTAGCGGCGGCTGCAGGCGCGCATGCGCAGCGCGCGCGGCGGCGGCCAGCGCAGGCAGCACGTGCGCGGGCGCGCGCAGCGCCGCGCCTCCACCGCACGCGCCGCAGCGCCGCGCGCCCCAAGCGCACTCGCGCACCGCTTCCCACGCGCGCTCCGCGAACACGCACACGACGCGCGCACTTCTGCCACACATGCATGCAATCATACATAATATTTATAATAATAAACTAAATACTAAGTACTACCCGTGCGGTTGAAAATAGGATTGAAAATGGCGTCACCTCTATTCCAACGACTACACAGCTCGAATAGACGCCTAATGTATGTACTTTTGCATCCAAACCTGTCTGTCAAAAGCCTGAGGTATGCGGTACGGGGGAGGTGGGTTAAAATGCACGCTAATTGGTTAAAATCAAGGTTGCGACACTTGCTAATAAGCAAATAGTGTTGGGAACTTTAACTAATAAATTTGATACCAAGTCCACTTAATCAGTACCAGAATTATACAATATGTAACGTAATTAACGCACACCCTCAGACACCCCAATTAGTATATTATGTTATAATCATAATACATACACTGAATTTTTAGTTAAACATTTTTATGCACTGATTATTTATGAAATTAGTTATACTAATTCCGGAAGAATGTTGTGGTCACAGTACAAATCCACGAACGCGAATACTTTAACGTGCTTGAAATAAAGTTCATTGTTCTTTATTTTTTTGAATGACAGAATTAGTAGTAATAATACAAATAAAACTGCGCTCTTTAAAAGTCTTATTGCCTTAAGTTACGGTCCATTTCAGTTTTGACTGTACAGATTTAGTGTGACTGTAATTTACGTAGTTTTAATTATTTTTGGGATAAAAAATTACCTATATTAAAATTGATAGGAATCGATTCAGTAAATGATTCTGAACAAACTACTTTCTCAAAGTGCGTTAATTATGTTACATGTTGTATATAGGTTAGTACAAAATTAAAAAAAAAAACAAACAAACGAAGTTTTATTTAAGTAGGTATCGTATTTATTTTATTTACAAACTTACATGTAACACCTTAAGCTAAAGGGTACATAGGGCGGACTTAATGCCATGAGGCATTGTCTGCCAGTCAACCCTGGATGCCAAGGACAATTGTTGGTGCGACCATTATACATAAATAAGTGAACATACATACACATACATTAAAATATACATATATACAAAGTACATACATACACAATACATTTAAATATACACACATATAGTATAAATATATGTACAATACATATAGTATAAATATACGTAAAATACCTACAATTTTTTGTTTTAAAGAATATTTTTTATTAAAACAAGCTTTCTTTACAATATTGAAATAATAATAGAATACTATTAAAAATAAAATAGCAGTACAAACAATTATTTAAACTATTAAGTTCACTTCCGTTTCCTACTTTTCTTGACATGACGTCTTAGCAGTAAAGAGAGCGAAGTGCCGTCTATTAAAACTTACCGTATATCAATTTTATTATGAACTATTTTTAAAAAAATTTTGAATAATTTAATTTAATTATTAAATCAATTAATTCAAAAATGCACTATTACACTTCGCTTACAGTATAAGTCTGTAAAACATTCACGACATGTAATACTTACTTTACCAAATTATAGTTTAACGTACAGCAAGTTACACGTGGTAATAAAAAAAGTATAGCAACAATTAACTGCATTAAAAAGAAAGGAATGCAAAGTTCGAAAATATCCGAATAAATTAACGCGAGTTGCTTGTGACAAATATAGGTTGAGCTCTGATTTAATTTTAATTAATTAATTTCAAATTAAAATTCACTGATCTATGAAAAGTGATGCCATTTTTTTTTAAATTACACATTTGGCTACTATTTCCGCACTATTTTATTGTACAGGAAACCATGTTGCGCGTCTGTTGCATTTTATTTTGTTGAAAATTCACGAGTCACATGCAAGATGTTCACGGGTCAGGGAAGTGGTCCGTACTAAAGTAGATCGCGCGATCGTTTTCATAAGACGTATTTGTCTGATGTGTTGACAGAAAGTGTTCGCCTTTTATGAGGCGTCTATTCGGGCTGTGTAGTCGTTGCCTCTATTCACTTCTCGCTCGCACACTGTCACTATCTATACTCACACCCGCCGATAAAGACTGTAAAAAATACATTGCGAATTGCGATAGGCTTTTTTCGATACGTCGTATAAATTCGGTCCAACTTATCCTTGGAATCAATGGATAACAAATTCCCATAAACTACAAAAAAATCAATCTGGTTTTGCTAATTTGTGAGCCACAACGCATTCTGAGTTTTCCTCGTAATGATCCTTGATTTTGTTTGTTAATGTTTTTGTATGAAATATTTACATGCCATTGAAACTTGAGTAACCCTTTTCAAAAATTGTATTCGTCTGCCTGTCGGAACTATTTATTATTCGGAATGGCAGAACTGATTGTAATAAAACTTCACGAACAAATAAATTGTAATACCAGGGGTGAATAGTATGAACTCTAAATTTTATTGACAAAATTTAGAGATTTATTTAAAAATAGAAATACTAATAGCGAATAAAAGTCTAGGTTTCATAATTAGAACTTCGCATCAGTTTAAAAATGTCCGTGTGATAAAACTTCTGTATAATGCCTACGTGCGAAGTAAGCTAGAGTATAATGCCTTAGTATGGAACCCCCGAGAAACCATGTATATAATGGTATATAAAAACCCACCCATTTCTATATCCGTCAATATTTGTATCGGGCATGGTTGGTCTGGATACCCTACAGTGTAGGCGGGAACTTATGCATATAATGCATTATTATTTCTTGTTAGTTAACAAAGTAGATAATCCTGCAGTTCGTGAGACCATACATTTTTATGTACCGGACCAATATGTACGAGGTGCTGGTAGACGAAAGTGTAGACTCCTCTCCTGTCCGCGTACGTGGAGCTCCCCACACGCAGATAACAGTCCCACTTCCGGAGCCGTTAGACTAATAAACTGTTTTCTCAGGGTCAATACAGACGCAGATATATTTTTTGACAAACCCAGCTCAATGTATAAAAATGTGTTAATATTCTTAAATAACTTCGTAAGATAGAAGAATAGTATAAGTTTAGGTAATTAAGTTTAATTTATGATAAAGTAAAAAGATCTCATTATACTGTTGTGGCTGTAATTTATATGGTGTATGGTAATATTTAATAATTGGTGATTTTTTTTATTGTTTACTTTATTTTATTTTTTAAGTTTAGTATAGATATCATCAATAATCATCAATAGAATAAGTGATTTGGTTGTATATACTGTAATCTTATATTTTATCAATAAATGAATATGAAAAGTAATAAGATAAAATAAATGGTCTTTAATGGTTATTTTAAGTCTAAATAACGCCACATTCATAGAACTCAGCCAGAAGAAGCCAGATCGGGTCACTAGTTTTAAACGTAATTTTAAAATTAATATACCTACCTAAATATACAATTCTTTTAAAATATTTTCCCATTAATAGAAAATTTCCAATTAACTGAATAATATAACGTAATAACAATATACCATTATTAGCGCATTTAAACGGTACGGAGCTGATGACTCGCCATTTCTAATCCCACTCTATATCCGTACGAACTTTAAGTAAAACTTCTACAACTAATCAATTTATTCAAGCAGTTGAATCTCAATAAATAAAGTGACATTACGAGTACGACGCAAGGATTTTAGTCTGGACGTTTGAGAATAAACTCATGGCGACCAAAATCTGCGAGCTCAAATATAGAAGGCGCTGCTCCTCGATAGCGCCCGCATCGTCCGCCGGTTTGTCTCTCCGTCTCCCTAACCCTCAACCGTTTCATTTCTCCTGCCGAAGGCTAAAATCTTAGGTTTTTATTTATTTACGAATGTATTATATATTTATATTATGAAGTGATGGTCTTAATGGAGACAGTTTTTTTGGGCTCACTACAAATGGTTACTTTTGTTATTGTTATTACACACATAAAAGGAAAACAATTTACCTTAGTAAACGGGCTAAAGATTATATGAAAATCCAACGGAATAATAAAATCTTACAAAAATTAGAATGTATTGATAAACATCTTTCGGTTAAAGTATAAATGAAGAAAAAAAATGCGTGTAAAGAAGCATTTTTGCAGTTTGTACAAAAAAAAATTACTTTGGTAATATACTGCATATTAGAGGTATTTAGTAAGTAAAGAGGTGTTATTGCAACTTGTTTTTAATCCTATTTTATAAAAGTGTTAGCTAATATCGTATAACATAATGATAAAGTAATGATCATGAAATGAAACGTAGTAAATACTAATTAATAAAAATAAAAATACGATATCGAAACATAATATCGATATTGGACGCAACACCATTATCATATAAATAATATCGATACTATTAGGTATCCAAGTAATATTTATAATGACGACCACAACTTTTTCTGCCACCAGGGCGCCACTTGGAATGAAGTGAAATATTTGACAGATTTCTTAGCTTTGTCAGAATAGTGTAGAGATTAACGTTCCTTTTTGAAATATCAGCTATATATTAAATCAATTAGTTTAAAATGGATTAACCGAACTAAGGATATTCCTGAAAGTGAAAGAATTAAAAAGATAGTTTAAAATGTTCAAAAAATTAAAGAGCAACCACTGAGGCGTTGTCTTATGTGTATTTAGGTGTATACCTTCTGTGTACTAAATATCGGGAATATGTCTATAAAACAAAAAATACAAATTATTCATCTAAATTTATTTTATCGCCTTCAAAGTAGGCCCCATCGCTTGCAATACAACATCTCCAACGCTTCACCCAGTCTTCCATACATTTTTCATAGGCTATTTGCGGTATGGCCTTTAGCTCATTCAGCGAATTTTTTGTTATGGCTTCTATCGACTCAAAACGTTTTCCTCCAAGTGGTAATTTTAACTTGGGAAATAAAAAAAAGTCAGACGGAGCCATATCAGGCGAATACGGTGCTTGGTCGAGAACTTTTGTTGAATTTTTCGCTAAAAACTCTTTCACTATAATGGCTGTGTGTGATGGTGCATTATCATGGTGCAGCATCCATGAGTTGTGTTGCCACAAATCTGGACGTTTTCGGCGGATACTCTCACGCAAACGCTTCATAACGCCTAAATAATATTCTTTATTCACTGTTTCTCCCTTTGGAAGGAATTCGGAGTGAACCACACCACGGTAGTCAAAAAAAACTGTCAGCATCACCTTGATTTTGGAGCGACTTTGCCGCGGTTTTTTGGGTTTCGGCTCGTTTTCGAAACGCCATTCTGAAGACTGTTGGCTTGTTTGCATGTCGTACTCATAAACCCATGTCTCGTCGCCAGTTATTATACGTTTCATAAAGGTCGGATCCGTAGAAGCTCGGGAAAGCATGCTTTCGCTGCGCTCTTTGAACAAAATTGAGCTCTTTTGGAACTAGTCGAGCGGCGACGCGTTTCATGGCTAAAATGTCAATGAGAATGTTGTGGACGGACTTAAAAGATATGTTCACCTCACTAGCCAACTCTCTGACTCATACGTCGATTTTCGAGCACTAGCTTCTTGATTTTGTCGATGTTTTCTTTGGTCGTAGCGGTTGAAGGTCTACCAGAACGAGGCAAGTCTACTACTACTTCTCGGCCTTCTTTAAAAGCCTTATACCATTCATAAGCCCTTGTTTTCGATATACACGATTCGCCGTAGGTATTTCGCAACATTTTTAGTGATTCACCACATGAAATATCATTCGAAACACAAAATTTAAGGCACACTTTTTGTTCAACAATATTTTCCATTGTAAAAATCGCCGAGAACTCAAAACTATGACCAACAAAAAGTGTAGTTTAAAACAAATTAAATGACAGATCCCGCTCAAACTTTGCGCGCTAAATCAGTACAGTGCTACCAACATGCAGTAAAAAAATTAGAACGACCTCTTTTACGCGGGTCTTTTTATTGACATATTCCCGATACTTTTTACACAGAGTAGTACATTATAATACGAAAAACTTTTATTCAAACCACAAGTTTTCACTTATGATGAGAATTATTTGTTATTCATACAAATAATTTCACTTCAGTTAAAACTGACATCTGATAAGCGGTAAATTATGAGCCTTCATTTAAATCGTATTATTTTAAATGAAGTAGCTGATATGAAACTATTTATAATTCCAATAATTTTCTTCATAGCATGTATTGAACAAAAATTTATTTAAACGGAAACCAATTTGCCACAACTTTTTTCTTTGTTACATTCCTCCCAAAGGTCTGGAATGAGAATCTAAATCTAATTCTCCGTCATTAGCTTGTAAAAGTTATGGGACTCTCCTATTGTACCGAGGAATTTGTAATAATAAAATGTCCTCTAGACCGAATTTCGGTCACGGCGGTCTGCCTCAACGGAGAATAGCCATCGGCGCAGGACAGGATTATAGTGCCCGAGTGTATGCACAAGCACAGGTGCACTCTCTATTCCCTCACTCTCATAATCCTATGAGACGGTAAACCGACACGACCGGAAATATATATTTCCGGTCGTGTCGGTTTACCAAGTTTAAAATTTTAATAAGGCGCAGGACCAACGGCTTTACGTGGTTTCAGAGGCATGGGGGTGAGACACCGCCAACTTCCTAACTCCGGGCAGCTACTGAGAATTTCTTAACGAAAAAACTCAATAATTGATTATGTTGGCCCGACTCGGGGTTCGAATTCAGTAACTCATGATTAGCAGTCGCACTACTACAACCACTAGACTAACATGACATGACTATGAGCGATCAGGGAAGAACTCACAGATGATCGCAGATTATAGCGGATCAGTGAAAACTGTTCACAGATGGTCGCAGATCGTAACAGACTATGCCAATATGTAGTGTTCATTTATTTTACTTAGCGTTTTATTTTTAACACTTATCTTCCTATTTCTATAAGGTATGAACACAAGCTGTATTACTGTTTAAATTGTATAACGTCTATAAATATTATAATGTAAATTTTACAAAACCAATCATGTTATCTTTGTAATAAATCAAGTGAGAGGACTCACTTGCTTGAGGATGGCCGAGTTGTTAACGTACATATTATTCTAGGGATGATTATATCGCTATATTTCTTTATTTACCCCTCTGTAATGATAAGTTTTTATTATTATTCGCTATATAAATCGATATTGTTTAAAAAGGCAAAGTATCGATATAAATATCGATACCGCATTCATCTATGACCAATTGTCTTTGAGAACTGTTATAGCGGATCTTAGGATTAGTTCATTCAGTCGTTCCCGTATAGGATAGTTATATATTCTTTGTTCATTCCATAGACGATAGTACTGGGTCGTTCCAGGAAAAAAAAAAAAAAAAAAAAAAAAAAACCCCCCAAATTTTTTTTTCAAAAAAAAAAAAAAAAAAAAAAAAAAAAAAAAAAAAAAAAAAAAAAAAAAAAAAATCCCGTTTTTCGATTTTTGTAAAACGAAACGAAACGGTATTTTTTTTTTGAAATGAGAAACAGTTCTGAGAAACAGTTTAAATAAATTCCGCTAGTGTATGTAAGGACTTCATCATATGTTTGTTTACAAAATAATAAAACGAACTTCCTTTCATACTTTTTCCAGGCTTAGGACTGGCTGATAAATGTTACAGGCGTATTTAAAAGTTCAATTTATATACCCTTTTTCATTATTTACACTATCTACAATATTTCAATCTGAAACTGATTTAAATTTTAAAACAAAAAACGTACGTTTGACAAAGCTGACCTTTACAAGCAGTTACATAAAAGAATAAGAGAAAGCCGAAAATACAGTTTTTCTCGGTCCGTTCGTTTTTGTTCAACCGTCTACAACCAAATTTGAATTGTGTATAGATATAAATAAGATTTATTTTAGCTTTAATCATAACGTCAAATCAAAAAAAAATAGTCCCGCTGGGTTTCTTGCTGGTTCTTCCCAGGACAGAGGTTTTTTTTGCGAACCAGTGGTGAATGAAAAAATTGACTTTCAATAAGTATTGCTTATAATCTATATTGAATAAAAAAGTTTCTGTTTCTGTTTCTAGATCCCACCTATGAACCTACCTACCGAACATGTAGTTTGTAAATGTTTTGCGATTGAGACAGTTCCGAGAATGAAATGTAGAGCTGTATTCATTTCGTTCGTTTTTCTTTGACAAACTGTTTTTAAGTGTTTCTGAATAAAACGCCCAGTACTAATAGACGAGCGCATTCGTGTTGTAATCTCCAAGAGAGTAAGTTGTGTAGAATAAATCTGTGTCTATCTTTTAAATCCGAGTTAATTTTATTAGTCTAAAAGTGAACTTTACACATCTTACTTCCTCAATATTTATCAGTGTGTAATAACATAAACACGTTATAACGTAGTCATTTTCGCTTTTATGGTGTTTTGGGCTATGATAACTATTAATCTGTCAACCCATTTTAAAACAAAGTCCACACACTGTGCCTGTCTGTGCAGCTTTATGATGATGATTAATATATATGAATAGTGACATTAAACATAGTTTTTTCATCCGTACACAATCAGTTAAAAATGCCTTGATTAATATTTATCACTGTTAACAATACTAGACTTAATGGTGTTCGGGATGTATGCTTAACAATCAATCAATATGTATATAAACACACCACACCACGCCTGTCTGTTCGTGTTAAATATGACAAATATGTCTATAATATATATATAGTGATATTAAACATTGTTTTTTTTTTATCCAAACACAACCAGTTAAAACACTAACTTGTTATTTATTATGTTTTGATTGATTGGTAAATCAAAACATATTTTTTGCGGGAAAGCTACGGTATTTTTGGTTTAGGCACTATTCGAAACAATCGTCTACGAGGAGCTGAGCAAAAAAATGCTAACTGAAAAAGAGATGAAAAAGAAACCTAGAGGAACTTACGCAGAGGTTGTTTGCAATAAGAGTCGTTTGGCTGTAGTTCGGTGGAACGATAACAAGGCTGTAACTTTGATAAGTTCCTATGCTGCAAGTGAGCCAGTGGGAAAGATTTTAAGATATAGCAAAGAAGAGAAGAAGAAAGTGGAAGTATCATGTCCGCAAGTTGTACGACAGTACAACCAGCATATGGGTGGTGTAGATCTCGCCCATATGCTCATATCACTCTTTAAAACACCATTCAAAAGTAGGAGGTGGTATTTGGGAATTTTCGCACAATTGTTAGATATATGTATCAACAATGCCTGGTTGATGTGGAGAAAAAGGAACGCAGGAATTTCACGACGCAAAATGCCTTTGAAAACTTTCAGATTCCAAATTTATGAAAGTTTAATAGGAGAGATGCGCTGTAAAAACCGGAAGGCAACAGCCAGTTCTAAGATAAAAAAGCCTCGTGTAGCCCTTCCATCAAGTCCGATAAAATATGACAATTTTAGCCACTTTCCATCAGTCATGGAAGAAGGTAGATGCCGGTACTGCCAGAAAAAACCGTGGTGTATTGCACAATTGTCACAGGCAAGAATGCACGCAATTGTTTTTTAAACTTTCATACAAAATAATTAGCTTGTAAGTTCTTTGTGCCTTATTTTTCTTTTGGAGTATTAAAATTTTTTTGGTAAATTAATTTCATAGTTTTAGTTTCCATAATTGGGCAATGTCCGTCACATCGGACATACATAATTTTTAGTCGATTACTACATATTTCGCAATGTCCATCGTGCCAAACATTAATTACACAGCTAGGTTTTTTTTATTAATTATATAGGACGTCTAATACACTAATCAACTTATAATAACAATTAAATTACTTAATTTTAATCTTTTTGTTATTTGTCAAATTAAGTGTTATTTCCATAGCATAATATTGTATGGTACTTTGTTATGTGGACACGCGACTAACACTGAAATTATATGTATACGTTTTACAGAAATTATATGAATTCGTTATACAGACGTGGTCCATAAGTGCAATTTATGATTCAAAACCTAGAGTCGCTTAGATAAAAATTTAAAGAAATTAATATATTAACTTTGACCTCGTCATATATTTACTAATGTATTCTACGTACACAAAAATGAAAGTAGTTTAAAAAGATAGGTGATATCCATTCTGCTGATACTAGAAACAGACACAAGCTAGCAGTACTAGTGACTCAACTCCACCGAGTAAATCATTCTTGGGACAATGCATACGCTTTTATAACAAAATCCCAGAAAATATACGAAAGGGGGATGCCCACTGTTCATAGACACTTCGGCCATGGGTGCCCACATATAAAAGCATATGGAAATGATAATATGCAATTAAAATAATGAAATGGTTAAGGAATTGGTTTAAAAAAAGTCGGGATTTTTATGATATAAAGCTTTTTATTTTCACAAATACAGTTTTTTAACGACTACTTTTACCAATTTTATTGCTTTTAATTTCTTTAACTTTTAATTCCCGACGCGTGATTTTTCTTTTGGAGGCCTATGCCAAAAGGCACACCGAACAGAGGGACTTACTTTAACTAGTATTACAATAGGAACTCAAACACAAATATTATGTAACCCCAAAGTTCGGAAATAAATGGCTATATTATTATTATACTATTATTATTAATTCCTGACGTTTCAGGTGCTTTATAGCACCCATGGTCACGGGGTACTGAGGTGACTGCCATCCCAATGTCAGTATTGGGACATGGAGTACCTTCAGCTTTTTATTATTATTTTTATAGTCCAATCTACGCAGATTGAACTTACTCTATCTTTAAGTCTTGCAGTGGTATGCTTGGGGTTTGTTTTAATTTTATTAATTATAGTGTCCCAAGCAGGTGGTAGTACCCAACCGCCTTCTCTACTGAAATTAGGATGTTTTTTTAATTTCAGTAGCCTCACATATCATCCTTGGTAGGAATTAATGTTCTTTAACGAGGATTTGTGGTCTATCAAATCTGATGTATGTCTATCTGGTTGGGGTGACACCTTTGACATACGGTAGTACAGCAGGCACACGCTCAACTGCGGTCGGCTTCACTCGGTCACTGTGACGAAGACGTGGGACCCGAAGCTTGATTTTGTGCAGAACCTGCTTGACGTGCTGAAGCTCCGCGGCCAGGTGCTTGTTCTCACAGATCCCATATGCTCTCTGTAACAAAGATTTGCTCATGGTAACTAACTGTGAAGGATTATGGTGAGATTCACCGCTTAAATATCAGTTTGTATGGGTCTTTTTTCTATACACAGTGTGACCTATGATGTTGTTAGGATTTTGGATAACAAAAACATCTAGGAAAGCTAAGAAATTATTTGCCTCAGATATAATATCATAATTACTGAATAGAATTTGGCACAGAGAGTGGTAACGATGGATAAAATTCATAGGAACAACATCCTGATTTAATATTTCTTGGGCCATATTCATGAGCCGCTCTAATTTGTTTCTTGGTACTTGCAATAATGCCTATATGCATTCATCACTATCTCCTGTTCTTACTTTCATCAAATATACAGCAAGTGCAAAGCATCCACTATGTTTACTTGACATTTTGGGCACTTCAGACAGAATTTATTGGCATTGTGCCTTTTATAAGCGTAGATAATGTACAGTATATTCGGGCATATTGTAAATATTTTCAAAGTCTATATGATGGTAAATATTATCTTACAATAATGTAGAAAAATCTATAATTTGTGCTACACTAAATGTTTTAATATGGTTATATATTAATTCTAAAAGTAAATACCAAGAGTTACTATTTAAATGGTAGTTACTGATTCTACATTCTGGAGGTACATAGTAATTGTATTCACAAAAATACATACCCGCAATGCTGATGGGACAGTGAGTTGATTGGAATTGTTACAACCAGGAAAAAACATTGATTTTGTGTGAGTGGTGCTCTTACAAAATTAGGCAGCAGTATATTGTATGATGTATGATCTAAGCTTTGTTGTTCTAGGTTCAATACATTACTCACTTTAGATTGCTACAAGGATGGACTAGATGATTCAGATGGTTCCCGTTCTAAAGTTTAACGTGTTTGCTGCTTTATCAATCCTTCGCAATCATGACACTCACGCGATGACGATGGCAACTGAAATAATGTTAAATAAAAAAAATAAGACAAAGTGAACAAAATAAAATAGATTTGTTTACTTTAAACTCAAATATAGGTAAATGTTACTTAAAACTTAATGCCCTATATTATTTAATAATTAAGGACTGACTGCCTACCAGTAGTCCAAAAACAATTAAAAATCGACTGTCTTATTTCTTGGTATTTGATAAAAATTGTCCATTTCGTAACTATCTGGTGTTAGCTAGCTAATCTTATCGCCGTGTTACAAATAAGCTATTTTGTTTGTCAGGTATAGCTTGTGCATATGTTAAAAAATAAAACAACTTCATCATTTCATACATTCATCACTATCAAATATCAGCACTAGAATTAATAAATTAAAAACTGTTGAACACTTACTTTTAACTGTTGTCACACTATAATGTGATCGACAATCTCACTCCATATGAGTTCTTGAGAATTTATTTGAAAAATAACAAACAAAATAACACAATGGCAACTATTTAGTTGTGAATTCACTAGTACCTTTTTTACTTGTTGAATTGTGGTTTCATTTCGCATGACATATTTCCTATAGCTGTCAGATTTGATGTTGCCACATAACTAACATAAATACAACGAAACGATATCGATTTGTATTCGATTAGTAATGAAATGAAAAAATAATAATATTTGAGTTTCGCTTTCAGTTCTACACGCTTTTTAAAATATATTTTCTTTTATTTTTTTAAATTATGTTTTAAACGTATTTTTAAGAACAGTTAAAATGTGGAGTAGCGTATTGTTATGCTCTAAACAGTTCATGGTAAATCAGCTAAAAATTCACTTGTTTAATTATCATAACATGATTCCATTTTAAATGTATTGTTAAAACAGATAACAATAACAGTTAAATTGTGCAGTAGCATTTTATTGTACTCTAAAGTATTCATAGTAAATAAGCTAGTAATTCGCTTGTTTAATTATCATAACATCATAATATCCATAGCGATTCGATTATTATTCGATTAATAATTTCATAAAAAGAGAATAATCTTGGAGGTGTTTTAACTTCTGCTCGCTTTTTAAAATGTATTTTCCTTTTTTATTTAAATTCTATTTTAAGTGTATTTTTAAGAACAGTTAATTGTGCAGTAGTGTTTTATGAAGCTCTAAAAAATTCATGGTATATCAGCTAGAAATTCACTTGTTTAATTATCGTAACATGATTTCATTTTAAATGTATTGTTAAGAAAAGATAAGAATAACAGTTATATTGTGCAGTAGCGTTATGTTATACTGCATAGAATTCATTGTAAATCAGCTATTAAATCGCTTATTTAATTATCATAACTACAGATGTGAAGGCGGTTGTTAACGTTTTCAACCAAGCCGATAACAACGGTTGTTTTTGTATTGAAATTGATAAAAATTGTGCAGTTGCGTTTTGTTAAGCTTTAACCTTTTGAGCGCCACGCCAAAAACGCATTACCGTGTCCTGTACGCCAAAGCGCCAAAACAAAATAGTGTTGCCAAGAGTTGATATATCGATAACGTGAAATAACTTGTTTTTGTTGGTTTTTTATGCTATAAATGACTCTTAATAAACTGTATGTTTTATTTAATCTTGTGCCGTCTTCCACTCTTTTTATATATGTACTTTGTACATATAAACATAAATAAAAAACAAACAATAACAATAAAATAGTAGTAAACATTAGCACTACTCTCCATCCTAATGACGACACTGTCGCGACTGGACGACAACGGCGTAGCTGACCTTCCCTTTTGAAACATTCTTAGAATGTTGTGTATCGATTTCAAAATCGATCTAACCGAAATATACAGACATCGATTCATAATATTTTATGTGTCGGGGAAGGCGTAGGCCAAGTGACGCACAGAAGAAAAGTCTTACACTCTTATGAAAATGGAGATTTGATATGATGCTGATGCTGCTAGATGATTTTGAGACTGAGAAAAAAATTGCAAAACACAAAATGAAAAATTTCTCTTCACACCCTAATTAAAAAAAAAACATTAATTGTAATTTTGTATTATTATTAAAAAAGGTACATAATTATTCATTAATCAACAATTGTATATAATTATTCGCACTAGGTAAATCAGCCTTATAATACTAAAATCTTGGTCATGGAATAAATAAACATATTTGTTCACCAATCAATCAAAAATTCAATTCATCAATCAAAAATCAAAATTCATCATCATCGACGCTTTCCAAAATCCGAATGAGTTCTGAGGAATCGTTCATGTTGCATTGCTCTACTTTTTCTCGGTAATCACTTATGACGTCATCAGGGTGTCGTCTATCCTTGATCACGGTGCCCAGTGAACTGATTTTCGATGACGCGCTAAAGATGCGCTAGAGTTGAGATATTAGATTTATTATGCGAAGATAATCTGATAACATTTTTTTATTCATGTAGCTAATTATAGTTTTATGTTTATAACCTTTAATTTTATTCAAATATCAATAATAATAGAAAAAAAAAACACCATTGAGCTGAATTTTGGATAGTTTTCAAGAAATCTATGCTTCCCGCGTTTGACACTAGCGGTCAACCATAGACGACTTTGGCGTGCTGGACATAGTATTTGCTTAGATAAAAATCCATTTTTATTAGTTCAATGTTTCTTAGTACTTGTGGCTCTAGAAGACTTGTTTTTTATACTCACATGTTGCTGGGTTATTCCTATTTTGAGGAGTGTAGAATTAAAATACCTGTAATAATTTTCCAATATCTATATTTCATATTTTTCGGAGCCGGGTTTTTTGTCAACTATAGACGTCGTTGGCGCTCAGGGCCCGCAGGTGTTGGTCAAGTATAGGCGACTTTGGCGCTCAAAAGGTTAAAGGATTCATGGTAAATCAGCTGGAAACTAACTTGTTTCGTTATCATAACATGATTCTATTTTAAATGTGTTGTTATAAACAGATAAGAATAACTTAAGCGATCTTCTTTAAAAACAGATAAGAATAACAGTTCTTATCTGTTTTCAAAGAAGATCGGTTAAGATTAACAGTTAAATTGTGCCGTAGCATTTGTTACTCTCTAAAGAATTCATTAGAAATCAGCTAGTAATTCGCTTGTTTAATTATCGTAACATCATAATTATTTAAAAATTATATTAGCACTGTAATGATGACACCGTAAATAATCAATCGAAAAAAGAGAATCGATTTTTTAAATGTGTTTTGTGATTGGCGACACTTTTTTTTTATTCACAAACTAATGACATAATGATTTACCTAATTTTTATTATTATGTTTCCGGTACTTTTAATTTGTGCAAAAATATTCCCATTGTTTGAGGATAAATGAATACCGCGATTAATAACCATAAATAAAGATATAATTTTTTAACAAATTCACATTGTTGGGCGTTCCATGGCCGAAAATGGGCGTCCCCCTTTGACCTGTGCAAAGTTCAAAAACTTTATTAAGCATAGTTTGTATACAAAACGTTTTAAATGAATTTATGGATGATAATAACCCCTGAGAATGAGGTTATCGTTACTAAGCTATTTCTCATTTATTTTGTGTTGTTATGTGAGTAACATATATTATTGTAAAAGGTCTTTTTCCAAAAAGAAAGTCCTGCTGGGTTTCTTGCTGGTTTTTCCCAGGACAGAGGTAATTTCCGAACCAGTGGTAAATGAAACATAAGAGTGACTTTCAATCGGTGTTATTTTAGTCTATAGAAGTAAATCCGCATAGCACCATAGACTGATCGTGAAAGAACCACGCTGCAGCTATATAATAGCTGTACCAAGAATGGGTTGGTTGAACGTCTCACAGAATTCCATTGTAAAATGGCAACTTAATGCTGCTGTGTTTCGTATTGTGAGTGCACTTACGTGCAGAGACCCTTTTTATGAGAAATGAGACATTTCATCATAGCCCTTAGGGGGGACAACGCATCTTCATTTTGTGTTGAGAACAGTATCAACTTACAAATTGGTGGAATGTGTGCTCGTTTGTTATTCTTAATTCTTAATAAAAAAGTAACGCCATGAGGGCATTAAGAAGAGAGCTTCGCCACATTACGCTCGAGATGCAATCCCGCCCGTCACATCCAAACTAGGAAAGAAGAAGGACCAAAGGACTAAGAACCAAAAGACTAAAGGACAAAGAACCAAAGGACAAAGAACCAAAGAACAAAGGACCAAAGGACAAAGAACCAAAGAACAAAGGACCAAAGGACAAAGAACCAAAGAATAAAGGACCAAAGGACAAAGAACCAAAGAACAAAGGACCAAAGGACAAAGAACCAAAGAACAAAGAACCAAAGGACAAAGAACCAAAGACATCAAGGACAAAGAACCAAAGAACAAAGAACCAAAGGACAAAGAACCAAAGAACAAAGGACCAAAGGACAAAGAACCAAAGAACAAAGGACCAAAGGACAAAGAACCAAAGAACAAAGAACCAAAGGACAAAGAACCAAAGAACAAAGGACCAAAGGACAAAGAACCAAAGAACAAAGAACCAAAGGACAAAGAACAAAGAACAAAGGACCAAAGGACAAAGAACCAAAGAACAAAGCACCAAAGGACAAAGAACCAAAGAACAAAGGACCAAAGGACAAAGAACCAAAGAACAAAGGACCAAAGGACAAAGAACCAAAGAACAAAGGACCAAAGGACAAAGAACCAAAGAACAAAGAACCAAAGGACAAAGAACGAACAAAGAACCAAAGGACAAAGAACCAAAGAACAAAGAACCAAAGGACAAAGAACCAAAGAACAAAGGACCAAAGGACAAAGAACCAAAGAACAAAGGACCAAAGGACAAAGAACCAAAGAACAAAGAACCAAAGGACAAAGAACCAAAGAACAAAGAACCAAAGGACAAAGAACCAAAGAACAAAAGACCAAAGAACATCTAACCTCTCTCAAAGGACTACACCGCGGAATGGATAGGAGCCAGTTCCAGTATGGGCGTCAATATAAAAAAGTATATTTTTTTATTTCTATTGTCCCCGTGAATGAATTATTGACTCTATAAAGTCAAGAAACTGGTATCACTAGGTTGATTTTTTTATAGGATAGGGTGACAAACGAGCACACAGTCCACTTGATGGTAAGTGGTTCCTGTGGCCCATAGACATCTACATCTATCCTCGATTACGAATCAAAATACAGATGCGTTGTCACCCGTAAGTACTAAGTTGGAATGCCTCGTTTCCAGTAAAAGGGGTCTCCGGTTCTCTACACTCATCATACGAAACACAGAAGTAACTAAGCTACTATTTGTCGCATGTATTCTGTGAGAGCGTGGTCCTTCCCCGGTCGAGCCGATCCATTCATGCTACAACTATACTACTAAAATAACTGCAACATGCCTCTACCACGTAAGGGTAATAAACGAGTACACATCCCACCTGATGGTAAGTGGATGCTGTGGCCCACACGTATACATAGTTATCCTTGATTAATAATAATAATAATAATAAGAGGAGGAGGCTTGGAGGTTTTTTTAATAGAATATGTGTGCAAAACGAGCACACAGTCCACCTGATGGTAAATGGTTACTGTGATCTGTAGACATTTACATTTATCCACGATTAAGAAACAAAATGCAGCTGCGTTATCATCCTTGAGGACTAAAATAAAATGCGTCGTATCCAGTAAAACTAGTCTCTGGTTCTATGTAGGAAACCATTGTGTGAAAATTTTTTCTCATTTCGTCTATTATTTCATTAGCGCTTATCGGTCTATCATTTTGTTTTATTTAATCATTCATCGTAGATGTAATAATGCTTCGTTTTCTGTAAAAAGGAGACTATTTACTCAATCTTTCCTTATACTCATCATACGCATTAGCTCAATGCTGCTATTTTACGCTATTGTTCTGTGAGAGCGTGGACCTTCCTCGGCTGAGCCAACACATTCGTGCTACAAGCATAAGCAGCAAGGCAGGTTTAAGACGTAAAAACTGTGTTGAAAGTGATATTACTAAGTTGTGTTTGTGTGGCAGCTGGTACCAGTAGTTGATCGTAACATTGCACATACTTGGGTCCTGCGGCCGAGTCCGGCAGCAGGGCGCGCTCGCGCCAGGCGTGCGGTGCGCGCGCGGCTTCGGCGATGTGCGCGCGCGCCTCCCGCGCCAAGCGCTCGCTCTCACCCCACCGCACGTAGTCCGTCACGAACGCGCGCAGCGAACACTCGCCCCCCCTGCACACATCACATCATCATATCGCGCGCGTCCCGTGCCAGGCGCTCGCTCTTGCCCCACCACTCGTAGTCCGTCACGAACGCGCGCAGCGAACACTAGCCCCCCCCCCTGCACACACATCATCATAACGCGCGCGTCCCGCGCCAGGCGCTCGCTATCGCCCCACCGCACGTAGTTCGTCACAAACGCGCGCAGCGAACACTCGTCCCCCCTGCACACATCACATCATCATATCGCGCGCGTCCCGCGCCAGGCGCTCGCTATCGCCCCACCGCACGTAGTCCGTCACGAACGCGCGCAGCGAACACTAGCCCCTTCTGCACACATCACATCATCATAACGCGCGTGTCCCACGCCAGGCGTTCGCTATCGCCCCACCGCACGTAGTCCGTCACGAACGCGCGCAGCGAACACTAGCCCCTCCTGCACACATCACATCATCATAACGCGCGTGTCCCACGCCAGGCGTTCGCTCTCGCCCCACCGCACGTAGTCCGTCGCGAACGCGCGCAGCGAACACTAGCCCCTCCTGCACACATCACATCATCATAACGCGCGTGTCCCACGCCAGGCGTTCGCTCTCGCCCCACCGCACGTAGTCCGTCGCGAACGCGCGCAGCGAACACTAGCCCCCCCTGTACACATCACATCATCATAACTCGCGTGTCCCACGCCAGGCGGTCGCTCTCGCCCCACCGCACGTAGTCCGTCGCGAACGCGCGCAGCGAACACTAGCCCTTCCTGCACACATCACATCATCACAACGCGCGTGTCCCACGCCAGGCGTTCGCTCTCGCCCCACCGCACGTAGTCCGTCGCGAACGCGCGCAGCGAACACTAGCCCCTCCTGCACACATCACATCATCATAACGCGCGTGTCCCACGCCAGGCGTTCGCTATCGCCCCACCGCACGTAGTCCGTCACGAACGCGCGCAGCGAACACTAGCCCCTCCTGCACACATCACATCATCATAACGCGCGTGTCCCACGCCAGGCGTTCGCTCTCGCCCCACCGCACGTAGTCCGTCACGAACGCGCGCAGCGAACACTCGCGCCCGCTGCACACACCACATCATCAATTCAAGCGCGTCCTGCGCCAGGTGCTCGCTCTCACCTTACCGCACGTAGACCGTCACGAACGCGCGCAGCGAACACTCGCCCCCGCTGCACACACCACATCATCAATTCAAGCGCGTCCTGCGCCAGGCGCTCGCTCTCACCCCACCGCACGTAGTCCGTCACGAACGCGCACAGCGAACACTCGCCCCCGCTGCACACACCACATCATCAATTCAAGCGCCTCCTGCGCCAGGCGCTCGCTCTCACCCCACCGCACGTAGTCCGTCACGAACGCGCACAGCGAACACTCGCCCCCGCTGCACACACCACATCATCAATTCAAGAGCGTCATGCGCCAGGCGCTCGCTCTCACTCCACCGCACGTAGTCCGTCACGAACGCGCGCAGTGAATACTCGCCCCCGCTGCACACACCACATCATCAATTCAAGCGCCTCCTGCGCCAGGCGCTCGCTCTCACCCCACCGCACGTAGTCCGTCACGAACGCGCACAGCGAACACTCGCCCCCGCTGCACACACCACATCATCAATTCAAGCGTGTCTTGCGCCAGGCGCTCGCTCTCATCCCACCGCACGTAGTCCGTCACGAACGCGCACAGCGAACACTCGCCCCCGCTGCACACACCACATCATCAATTCAAGCGCGTCTTGCGCCAGGCGCTCGCTCTCACCCCACCGCACGTAGTCCGTCACGAACGCACACAGCGAACACTCGCCCCCGCTGCACACACCACATCATCAATTCAAGCGCGTCCTGCGCCAGGCGCTCGCTCTCACTCCACCGCACGTAGTCCGTCATGAACACGCGCAGTGAATACTCGCCCCCACTGCACACATCACATCATCAATTCAAGCGCGTCCTGCGCCAGGCGCTCGCTCTCACCCCACCGCACGTAGTCCGTCATGAACGCGGGCAGCAAACACTCGCCCCCGCTGCACACATCACATCATCAATTCAAGAGCGTCATGCGCCAGGCGCTCGCTCTCACTCCACCGCACGTAGTCCGTCATGAACACGCGCAGTGAATACTCGCCCCCGCTGCACACACCACATCATCAATTCAAGCGCCTCCTGCGCCAGGCGCTCGCTCTCACCCCACCGCACGTAGTCCGTCACGAACGCGCACAGCGAACACTCGCCCCCCGCTGCACACACCACATCATCAATTCAAGAGCGTCATGCGCCAGGCGCTCGCTCTCACTCCACCGCACGTAGTCCGTCACGAACGCGCGCAGTGAATACTCGCCCCCGCTGCACACACCACATCATCAATTCAAGCGCCTCCTGCGCCAGGCGCTCGCTCTCACCCCACCGCACGTAGTCCGTCACGAACGCGCGCAGTGAACACTAGCCCCTCCTGCACACATCACATCATCATAAGGCGCGTGTCCCACGCCAGGCGTTCGCTATCGCCCCACCGCACGTAGTCCGTCACGAACGCGCGCAGCGAACACTAGCCCCTCCTGCACACATCACATCATCATAACGCGCGTGTCCCACGCCAGGCGTTCGCTCTCGCCCCACCGCACGTAGTCCGTCACGAACGCGCGCAGTGAATACTCGCCCCCGCTGCACACACCACATCATCAATTCAAGCGCCTCCTGCGCCAGGCGCTCGCTCTCACCCCACCGCACGTAGTCCGTCACGAACGCGCGCAGCGAACACTAGCCCCTCCTGCACACATCACATCATCATAACGCGCGTGTCCCACGCCAGGCGCTCGCTCTCACTCCACCGCACGTAGTCCGTCACGAACGCGCGCAGTGAATACTCGCCCCCGCTGCACACACATCATCAATTCAAGCGCCTCCTGCGCCAGGCGCTCGCTCTCACTCCACCGCACGTAGTCCGTCACGAACGCGCGCAGTGAATACTCCCCACCCCCCTTTACACACCACATCAACATAACGCGCCTCACCGAGGTACTTGATGATAGCTGGATCGGTAGTATCTGCCTCGAAATAAATGGGGCACAATTTGAGCCGCATCTCGTAAGGCCACAGAGAATTTTGATCGGTAAGCTGTTTGATACCATCACATAAACATAACATAAACACTCACGCCTGTCAACCAGAGAGGTAGGCAGAGACTACAGACTTCCATTTAGCACGATCCTGACACCCTCTCTCGCCTCTCACATCCATATGCATACGTGCTCATCGGTTAAGGGTACTCCTAATTTGGCCCGTTTTCAGTAAATCGCCATACCAATTGTTTTTAAATAACTTAGTACTGAACTGATCTGAATAGGTACATAACTGAATACATCAGAATAATAAACATACCTACACGATGGATAAAAGAGCATGACTCTATCCTTGTTAAAATTTTAATTGAACAAATTTTTCATTAGCGGGGAATCGAACCAGGTATTTGGTTTATATAACGTGTGAATTCTAATTAGAGTGGCTAGCACAGTGGCAAAACATTAAGTTAAGTGGATTAAGTTAGGTATTTAAGCAAGTGTTGTAAATTATTAGGTATTAGTACGATCCATAGCTGCGGGCCACACGAATTCGGCGTCCGCGCGAATATTGACTTTATTGTGAGCTGACTTTATATTTTAAGTTCCACTCGCTGGTTTTATGTTTAAGTATTTGATTTTTGAACTTTTTTTTTTCCGAAATCGTCGTTTCATTCAGCTGTACTAACATGATGGAGCGTGATAAAGCTAATAAAACGTTATGAAAACATGATTTTTTTTCATCGGCATCGATTTGTTCCCGAGCCATCATCAAAGGTACGCACCCCGGCAGCGACTCGATGTGCGCGCACAGCGGGTGCAGCGCCGGCAGCGCGGCGTGCAGCAGCGCGGGCTGCGGCCGGCACACCAGCGGGTAGCGCTGCCGCCGCGACCCGCTTGCAGCAGGACTTCCCGGCGCAGTCACCGCTGCAGACCGAAATCAAAACTTTTTTTAAATTTATTTCGGCATTGGCACACTGAAATAATATTTTTGCAACTTACAGTGTTTTGATTATATTCTCTATGTATACTGGAATACGACACATTGAATGAAACTGATCGGGGTTAATGGTGATATCGAGGAATTCAAGACCTCAAATCCCCACGTGACCAAGGATGCAGCAAGGTAGGTAATATAATGTCTAAAGGAACGATACACAATAAAATACGTAATAAAAGTTTTATTCTATTACTTTCTTTTGGTCCAACCATGAACATAGTTATATGGGATTTGGAATTATAAACATAATCGATTACAAACAACATCACTATTGACATCGCATCCACCGGATGACAAATTCATGATCTATAAACACCTAAAAGAAGACTTAGATGGAATGTCTCATTACTAGTAAAAACGAGACCGTTGTACTGGTGATAAGGCATTCCACCAGTTACTTATTACAAATTTACTCTCACCGGCGGTTTCCCCGCACCGAGGAACCTTCAAAAAAAGAGTCTCCTTTCTAAAAGGCCGGCAACGTATCTACAATACTCTGGTGTAGTGGATTTTCGTAAGCGACGGTACATCACTTACCATCAGGTGAACCGTATGCTCCTCTGCCTACTCATCCATAAAAAAACATACTGATAGCATTACAAGTAGTGATAGATATCCAAACTACAACTGATGAAAATATATAACCCTTCCCATCCCACCTTATCCTATAGAAAGCATATAGTTGCGAAAGAAATTTAAAGAAAGGCCTAAAAGTTTTTACAGCCTTCGATAAACGGTAATTTAACCACCTTATCTGATGTAAACTGCAATTCTTGAGACTTTTAAATATTAAATGTTTCAGTCAAAACTCATAACCGGTCAAAATCACTTTTGAATGCAAAAATCAGACAGCAAATGACGTCGATCAATACTACATTCAACTGATTTTTACAGTTAAAAGTAGTTTTGACTAAGGATATTGGTCAAAACTACTTTTAACAACAAAAATATTAGGTAATAGTGATTTTGCCCTAATTATAACGGTTAAAAGTGGTTTTGACCAAGAATATTAGTCAAAACTACTTTTAAAAAGAAAAATATTAGGTAATAGTGATTATGACCAAATTATAACGGTTAAAAGTGGTTTTGAGCCATTGACTTATATATTACTAGCGTAAGGACCGGACCGACCGAAACTACGAACTAAAACGGACCAGTGCGCTGGCCCTAAAATTACAGTTTAGGGCCAACGCGAATTGTTCGACAGTGGTGCGCGCGCAGGACAGATTTGCCTGTCACCAATATGTCTAGTTGCGTGGTAAAAGAATGAAAAAATTACGATACAGATTTTTTTTAAAAAACGTGGGATACCGTATCATCGGTAAATAACCTTATATTAATTTTGTTACAATTAAATTATTATATAAACGTATAATCAAGTTTTATTTTACAGTTAGTTTAGTTACGGTACCAAGACTAGAGGCCAGGGTTGGATTCAGACCCTCAAAAATATTGTACATGGAAAATAAAAATATAATTTTTTTAATTATATCACGTTTGACGTTTCATGTTTCTTTTTTCCCATGTGGCGGGATTTTGGCGTCACACGTCTAGTTTATCTATACGTTTCGTTTTTTGCCGTTTATCTATTTGTTTTATGTTTATTTCTGTTTAATTTTTGTCTAAAGAACTTAGTGTAAGTTATATTTTGAATATTGGTACCAAATGTATTTTATATTCAATAAGGGTAAAGCGAAAATATTACAAAAGAAACCATATATCTGCTTAATTGAATCTGAAAATCTGATTCAAAAAATATTTTGTATTTCTGTTTTCAAACTGATTGCTTTTGGAGCATAGAGTTTTATCGTGGTAGCCCCTCATTATAGTTGTATCAAGGATGCAACATAAATGCATCGATCGAGCATCGATTGACCAGAAAGGGAGCTAATTCTATTTTTTTTAAAAGGCGGCACTCATGTACAACACAGAAATTCTCGATATCGTAGGGTTAATATTAAAATGTAACAGGACCCTACAATATTACAAGTCGATCTTTAGGTTAAATAATGGTATTTTCACTTAGTATTATTACGATACTCTGTACTAAAAACTATGAAATAATGGTACAATTAGGATAATTATACTACGAAATCTGACCCTGATTACGTCGTGTTTTGATATGACGTTTGTATTGTGACAGATGCGCTACTTTTTCTTGTGTGAAAAAGTTATGAGTAAAATATTTAGATGGGCCTATCCTTCCTTTTGAAATCATTGTTTCGACTAAGAATATTAGTCAAAAGTAATTTTGACTTATACTTTTTCAATTTTTATAATTGAAAAGTTAATTTCTTTCGATATTGTATTTTAAAACAATATAATTTAGGTTTAGGTTAGCCTAATTAACGCTTTGGTTCTATGCCTGATCTCTCTTCTGTCTTATTGGATTTCCGTCCCATCGGATTATGAGAGTGAGGGAATAGAGCGTGCATCTGTGTACGTACGTACACTTGGGCACCGAAATCGGCCTGTTATATAATGTCCTCATTATTATTATTAGTTTAACCTGTTTGCCAACAATAATTCTGTACCTGTCTGTGGTCAGAAAATAAATGTATGTATATTGGTATTATATTTCTATATTCTATTAATGTTTTAGTGGGCAACACCAACCTGCGAGCCGGAACAGTTTGCTACGGCGTCTCGGCGGTCGTTTCTTGGCGAAGTAGTCCACAAGGCGGAGTTCCGTTGCGGGCTCTGAGGCCGCGTTGCTCGACCGCTGCGCTGCCAGCGTCACGCTCTCGATCTCCAGGTACTCCGTCAGCAGCAGTTGCAGCTGGAGATCAAAATGTAAGCTTTCTTTTCAAAATTCTATTTCTTTATACAATAGCGTGACAAACGAGCACACTGACGAGAGGTAGATGCTTGTGGCCTATAGAAATTTATATCTATCTTCGATTAAGAACCAAAATGTATATATGCGTTAAAATAAGATGGAATGCCTCGTTTCCAGTAAAAAGAGCTCAATTCTCCACACTCGCCATACAAAACACAGCAACCTCAAGCTGCTATTTTACGCCTATATTCTGTGCGAGCGTGGTCCATACCCGGCCCAGCCACCTATTCGTACTACAACCATAATATAGCTGCAGCATGTACCGCCTGGCTCTTTGCCAATACAGCAATAGAAAAAAATCTTGGGCACACTGTTTACTCAATCTGTTATCTTATGTATCTTATTCTGTCAATTAAACAGAAGGCTAATTTCATGAGGGTAAGAGCAGTTTCTGGGTTTAAAAGTCTGATAAAAAAAGTCACACATTCATAGAAGGTACGACAATGGTGCGTTTAAAATATTTTGCAATTTGTAAATATATGACATATCAAGAAGGGACACTCTAGAACTAGATGAAAGTTTATCGATCAAATTGGCGATATATAGAAAGTGACGATATATTAAAGATACGCCAGATTAAGAATACCCTTAACCGACGAGCATGTATGCATAGGTAAATGGATGTAAAGGAGGCGAGAGGGTTGTGTCAGGATCGTGCCAAATGGGAGTCCGTAGTCTCTGCCTACCCCTCGGGGTGACAATCGTGAGTGTTTATTAATGTAATGTAAATATATGTTTATACTAACAACTTGCTGTACAGCACTCCAGTAGTGTTGTTCTGTGTGTAAAGTCGTGTCGGGTAGTCGATGCTTCTGCAAGGCCGCGCGCCAAAGTTGTAAAAGCCTGCATACAAAACAATAGGTTATTGCCTGTTGAAAACTGAGCCAGTAAGTTAATGAACTACTAAAGTTATAAAGAAACATCTAGTGGCCTATAGTACAATATCATATTATATACCAAACCGTAGTAGTAAGACTCGAATTGGGGATGCTGGAATAACAAAGTATGTACCTGGGTTTGACGGAATGAGAATGCGAAAAGACACTTAATTTCACCTTTATAACATAACATAAACACTCACGCCTGTCACCCAGACCGGTAGGCGGAGACTACAGACTTCCACTTAGCACGATCCTGACAACCTCTCTCGCCTCCTCCACATCCATATACCTACGCATACATGCTCGTCGGTTAAGGGTACTCTTAATTTTGCCCATTTGTAATATATCGCCAATTTGGTCGACAATCTTTCGCCTAGGACGTCCCTTTCCAACTCTTCCATTCACTTCCGCAACATTTAATTGCTTTGTCAGTCTTTCCTCATTCATTCTTTCTACATGAACAAACCACCGAAACATTCCTTTCTTAATCTTCATCACCGCATCATCTATCATCTTGCAAACCACACTCTTCTTTTATCACACAGTTTCTCAACCTGTCACTCAGATTCAGCCCTAACATACTCCTTAGCGACCGCATTTCTACTGCATTTATTCTACTCTCGTGCTTCTTCTGCCACAGCTAACTTTGACTACCATATGTTAAAGTAGGAACTAATACATCACTGTGAAATGCCATACGTGCCTTTTCGACACATTCAGACTTCACAATAGAGTGAAGAGCCCCATTTACTTTATTTCCTGCATTCACTCGTCGTTCTATATCCTTATCATATCTCCCATCCTTGCTGAATACACATCTCAAATATATGAACTCATCTACTTGCTCGACCATATCCCCTTCTATTCCTATTTCACATATCATTTTACTTTCTTCTCTGTTAAAAACCATAATTTCCCCTTACTTGCATTCACTTTCATTCCCCTTTCTTTTAATGAATTATTCATTAATGTAACCATCATTTGCAACTCGGCCGCCGACGACGCAAGTATGACTTGATCATCGGCGTACAAAAGGCATTTGATGGTTAACTCACCCATTCTTAACCCGCATTCTTCAACTTTCAAATTTTCCAAACAACTGTCCATAAATAGATTGAACAGCCACGGGGAAGCCACACAGCCCTGTCTGACACCTTTATGGATGCCAAACTAGTCCGAGTAGGCCCCATTGATCCTAACACAAGCACTCGAGTCCGTAGACATACTTTAATGCCTGTATCAACCCAGCGCTCAACCTAAATGAGTTCATAACACATCCCTGTCCATTCTGTCATAAGCCTTTTCCAAGAACTTCACTTTCCACTTGCACTCACCTTTACTTAAATAAAATTAAAAATTCTTGGTATGAAATAATTTCTGTAACTATTTTTTTACTTTTCAGTTATTAATGGAGGCTTATCCTTACAACGAAAAATATCGTTAAATATGGAAATGAAATGAAAATTATATCGGCGGGAAAAAGTATTTATCACGGGTTGTTTGGTCAAAGATCTTTATCAATATCGGCCTTCCGAGTTTTTTTGAATTCTATAATATATCTTCATTCCATCCATTTTGCATAAATATTTTAACAAAGAAAGACATATTGTAGAGGCCTTTTTCTTGTAGAGGACCAAGAAGGTTCAAACATGGATACACTACCTACAAACGCTCAAAACGGCACACTTACACAAACATGCACAACTACGAGACTTCTAAGTGAACGTCGCGGTACTCTTAGTAGTGAGTGTCGCGTCAAGACGACGGTTACGTTAATCTCCACGATCTTTTGTAAAATGCCACGAACGTATTGCGTAGTATACGGCTGTTTGAACTAGGCTGTCTAAAGACATACGATATTTCCGGTTTTGATAAATCAAAACCGGAACTATCGTATTTTAAACTTCCTGCTGATTTTGAAAGGTAAGAATTATTTATTATTATTGTAATAATCCTTATCGAATTATAAGTACGTGTGATCGATTATACGAGGGCGGCACTGAAAATTTCGGGAATCAAGGAAGTGACACATTACTATTTAAAAATGTAGTTATTGCTTTTCGAAGTATTCTCCGTGAAATTTAACACATTTTTCCATACGATGGAACCAATCATTGAAGCAACCATTCCATTCGGAAGTTGGGGTCTCCAAAATGGCCGTTTTGTTCTTCTCCACAGCTTCTTCAGGTGATGAAAATCTCTGTCCACGCAATTTATTCTTTATTTTAGGGAAAGTATAGAAATCATTAGGGCTTAGGTCGGGGCTGTACGGCGGATGGTCTAATAATTCTATGTTTTCTTGCTCTAAAAACTCTTTTGTTCTGTGTGCGGCGTGAGAACTCGCATTGTCGTGATGGAGGATGAATCGGCGGTTGCTGTTCTCTTTACGGAGTTCAGAAATGACCTGTGGCAAACAAATGCTAGCATACCATTCTGCATTAATCGTTCTTTGTCCCTCAAGAGGAATAGTCGTAACATGGCCGGTATTGGAGACAAACGTGGCCACCATTTTTTTTTGCAACACTCCGTGAACGAACAATTTTTGTTGGCTTTAACTCATTTTCGAACACCCAAACTCGTGACTGGTTTTTTGTTTCGAGTTCGTACGCGTATATCCAGGATTCGTTACCTGATACGATTATGTTACAGCATTTGAGGATCCTGCGTGGAATCTTTCGAGAGTTCTGACGCACCAAGTAACGCGAGCCGCTTTTTGCTCTTTACAGAGCGAATGCGGTATCCATCGGGAAAACAACTTTTTTACACCTAATTATTCATGCAAGATTATTTGTATTTGACTCATGTCAATGTCTAAAGTTGCCTGAATTTCGCGGTATGTCACATGTCGATCTTCCTCAATCAGCTTACGCACAGCATCAACGTTTTCTTGGGTGACTGCAGTTTTTGGACGACCTTGACGGGGATCATCACTGAGCTTGACACGTCCACGTTGAAATTCAGCAAACCAGCGATAAATTGTGGTTTTTGATGGGGCTTCATCACCAAATGCAGAAATCATCCGGTCAACACACTGTTTTTGTGTTAAACCACTTCGAAAGTCATAATAAATCATCGCTCTTGAATTTTCTCGAGTCAATTCCATTTTCTCAACGACTAAACAAGTTTGACAAAACCTTGTGACAAGATCGAGAATCTTTTTTTTAAATAAATAAATGGTATTTGATTTTTAAAACCAAGGAATTTTTAGTTAAAAAGATTTTAATATGACAGGAATAGCGGAAATATTCCGTTCCCGATACTTTTAGTGGAGCCCTCGTAATGAATTATTATGCAATAGTGGTAACAAAAAGTAAATCCAAGACGGCGGCTGCAATATTTATCAACTGTTACAAAATGGGGGTCATTTTCAAGGCTTTTTGAGGATGTTGAAGCCGATAGTGCAGTCAAAACGTGAATTCAATATAGCGGCTAATATAGGTATCAATTTTTTCGTCAAGGGTGTCATTTTCATGGTTTTCGAAGGTGTTGAAGCCGATAGTGCTGTCGAAATGTAAATCGAAGATGGCGGCTGCAATAGGTATCAATTTTTTCGTCATGAGTGTCGTTTTAATACTTTTCGAAGGTGTTGAAGCCGATAATGCTGTCGAAATGTAAAATCCAATGGCGGCGCAATAGGTATAAATTTTTTCGTCATGAGTGTCATTTTCATGGTTTTCGAAGGTTTTGAAGCCGATAGTGCTGTCGAAATGTAAATCTAAAATGGCGGCTGCAATAGGTATAAATTTTTTCGTCATGAGTGTCATTTTCATGGTTTTCGAAGGTGTTGAAGCCGATAGTGCTGTCGAAATGTAAATCCAAGATGGCGGCTGCAATAGGTATAAATTTTTTCGTCATGAGTGTCATTTTCATGGTTTTCGAAGGTGTTGAAGCCGATAGTGCTGTCGAAATGTAAATCCAAGATGGCGGCTGCAATAGGTATGAATTTTTTCGTCATGAGTGTCATTTTCATGGTTTTCGAAAGTGTTGAAGCCGATAGTGCTGTCGAAATGTAAATCCAAGATGGCGGCTGCAATAGGTATAAATTTTTTCGTCATGAGTGTCGTTTTCATGGTTTTCGAAGGTGTTGAAGCCGATAGTGCTGTCGAAATGTAAATCCAAGATGGCAGCTCCAATAGGTATCAACTTTTTCTTCATGGGTATCGTTTTAATGACTTTTGAGAGTGTCGAAGTCGATAATGTTGTATAATTGTAATAAAATAGGACAGTATTTTTTTACAAAAGTTTCTTGCTGGTTCTTCCCAGGACAAAGGTTTTTTTGCGAACCAGTGCTAAATGAAATAAAAATGACTTCGAATAAGTATTATTTATAATCCATATTGAATAAAAAAGTTTCTATTTCTGTACGGTCAGTACGGTTCGCAGCCGCTCATGAGCCCTGCCCGCGCCACCTGCGCTGTTTTCATCCAACCGCGGCTCACGTACGCTCCCGCCAAAACTTGTAAAAGGTTACGCCGTAATGACAAAGTTAAAGTTCTACAAGTTGTTGTATGTTAATATTATTTTGTTTTCCGTGTTTAAACTGTTGTCTTTTACTGAGATTAACCGACGTCATGAGATTACCTATTTAAATTGTATTTGTAAGCTAATTATTTAAATTTAATTTATTGATCACTAAAGAACAGAAATGTAAAAAAAAATATATCAAAATCATTAAAGTTACAACCCTATTGCTTCAACGAAGCGTATGTAATTGTGTCCTCCACTAGGCTTAGTTTCCGTACTGTACTTATTTAACTGTGCTATTAGGTAGCGGAACTCCTTTATTGGCTAGGAGTCCATCTGGGTGCTACCGCCCTCTTACCTATTTCTATTTCTTCAGTAATATAAAAAATAAGTTGCTACCCCATAAATCGGGTACTACATACACTACAAAAAGAGAACCGAATTTAGTAGGGGTCCTGGTCTGCTAGAGGCAGTTTTCATATAAGTAGTCTAATGTTCATATTTATTAAAATATGGATAGTGGGTGGACCTATGCCCTGTAATTGCTAGTCGTAAGAAAACTTTTAAGAAGATTTTCATTTATATATTTAATTTGGCAATTTAAATAATTTTCGAGACGCATATTATCAAATAACAAGAAACAAACCTCTTATTCCTGGCTCCACAGGCTCTAAACTCCTCTCCCAAACACGTAACAAGCCTCGCAAGAGCTCGCCCTGTCTCTGTCACACCATCGCTCTCTGGCATATCACCGTCCTCCTCACATTCAGGCTCCACTTCTACATCGCCCTCCTCGATGATACGACGCGATATCGAATCGATCACTTCCAAGAGTTCAGTTTGAATTTGGACTTTGAATTTCTGCAATTAGTAAATAACTGCAATAAGCTAAAGGTATATATATATATGTATAATGCTTATTCATTAATTCATTACAAATCACCATAAATAGACAGCTGAACATAGGTGTTCCCTACACTTGCCGCATAGTCATCTCTGCGGAGGAGATCCGCTGTAGCAACGAATCTGCAGCCATTTGGACGTGGTCGAAGAGTCGGTCTGTTTCGGCATTACCACTATGGGACCTATAGAGGCACCCGTAGACGCGCGGATGGTCGTCACTGTCTACGCGTTATTAAATTATTTTAGAAATTATGTTTTTTATTTTTATTTTGTGTAGATAGTTTAATCTTAATAATTTTTTAGTTGAATAGTCTAAGGGATACGATGGCTATCCGAGTACAGAACCAGAGTACAAAACTAATCCAACTGTAGAGATGTGTGAGACAGGGTTACGTAATATTCCCGAAATACTTTACCGCTGCATTGGAAGACGCCTTCAAGCTACTGGACTGGAAAGAATACGGTTATGGAGTGTAGAAGTAAGGAGTACCAACTCCCATAGTAGAACAGTTGAAAAAGTGGCCATCTGTAGGAAGTAAATAACAGCTCAAAAACTCTCCACAACAGCGCTGGAGTAGCTAATGGGATGAAATGAACTTAGCAGTTGTCGACGGTTTAAGTATGGTGCTAAACTGCTCAGTAGCTGTAAAATCTAAAATAATTTTATTTAGTAAATATAACCTCGAAAAAGTCGTCTATCCCACTAATATTTTTCGATGCGTTCTTTAAAATTTACCCCGTAGCTATAGTGGCGCCACCCTTATTTAATGGTTTTTATGGACACTTTTTAATACACAGTCTGTACTCCTTACTTCAACACTTCATAGATACGGTATTAACATTAATGGCGTGTACTGTGATAAACACAAGCACAGAATTCATAAATGCCTCTACACACTAAACAATTTAAGATTAAAATATAACGCAACCAGCAATTAGCAACGAATTTATCATTCCTCACCTCAGTGGCCTCCTGCAGCTGCTCCAACACACCCAAAGCCTCCAGCGATATCATAACAGTCGTCTCGAATGTTTTGTCTTCCTCTGATAAGGAAGCTTCGAATTCTGGAGTTATGTCTTGTAAATAAGCGTCTGTTACTTCGTCGCTCTTTGTCAGCTCTAAGAAAAAGGAGAAAAACGAAGTATAAGAAATTCCAGAAATTCCGTTATTATAAAATATCACATATAATTTTAAAAAAAATTACATGAAATTCAATTGACCAAAAATTGAATAATATTATTTTTTCATTCAAATGAACTAATGGCATGAAAAATTTCCTCTATCTCTTAAGGTTTGAGATTTCCTCATAGTGCCCAGTGTCCGTTACCAATAAAATGTCAAAACTATCTCTAACCCATTACTGTTACTTTAAAAGCCTATTAATGTCCACTGCCGAACTTAAGCCTCCATCATAGGGGATATTTGCCATAGTTGCCACGCTTAAATCTACTATTTATATGTGTATGTATCACGAGAGGTCACGTATACCATCATCATCATCATTACAGCCCTTCACAAGTCCACTGCTGAACATAGGCCTCCCCCAAGGAATGCTACAAAGCACGGTCCTGAGCCACCTGCACCCATCGACTTCCTGCATATCTTACCAAATCAAAAAAAAAAACTCTATCTAGTGGGGGGACGCACTACACTTTGCCTACCGATACGAGGCTGCCACTCGAGAAGCTTTTCCCCCCATCGGTTATCGGTTCTTCGAGCTGTATGGCCGGCCTACTGCATTTCAGCTTACTAATCCGTTGGACTATGTCGGTCACCCTGGTTCTACTGCGGATAACCTGATTCCTAAGTTTATTGCGCAGAGAAACTCCAAGCATAGCCTTCTCTATAGCTCGCTGAGCGACTTTGAGCTTCTTCATACGGCCAGCAGTGAAGGACCAACCCGCTCGCCAAGCGTGGCAACTATGGCAATACACCCCCCATCTCGTAAATATTGCTTACCAATTCAGACTGTTTTACTTTATGTTACGCCATAAAAATCAAATTAAATAAGCCAAAATAAAAGAGTAAATGCAAACGTACCAGCTAAAAGTAAGGCAGTGCGCCGTCGTGCTGATAGCCTTCGTGTTAGAGGCGCACGCTCGCTGCGGTACACAGCGTCACTCAACCTACGGACTATCTGGTCCACCAACTCCAACTTTTTGGCCTGTTAAGGAAACAAAAAAACTGTTATAAAAATTCTAATTTAAAAAACTAAGAACCGACTTGAAAAAACTAAAAGGAATAAAATAATTTTCCATAATTTAATAGGCGTGAGTGTGATTCGGTCTGACCTCACTAACATATGAGATAGTACTCAATTACAAAGTATTCAAGAAACCAGGGTTCAATCCTCGCCGGCACTAATGAAATTGTTAATTGCAATTTTAATTTCTGATTAACCATAATGCTCGGAAAAGAAGCCAAACATCGTGATGATCTTGCATGATTAATAATTGTATATTGCGAAGAAATGTGATGTTCACCAATACAATACTGCAACAGCATGTGTAGTGTGTAGTGTGTAGGGAACAGTCAGTAGTATATAGTGTGTAGTATGTATTGTATAGTGTGAAATGTAAAATATATTAGTAATTAGTGCGTAGTGCATGGTGTGAAGTGTCTGGTATGTAGTGTATATTGTGAACCATACAGTATGTAGTGAGTAATTTATGCTGCGTAATACTGGACGTCTGCAGCGTGTAGTGTACAGTGCTCCGTACATTCTGTCAGTCACAGGCTCGGTACAGGCTGTCGGTACACCGTACGTACGTACACCGACAGCCGAGCTCATCTTCAGGCTGTTGGCGGTGGCGAAGAGCGCGAGCACGTGCGGCAACTGCGTGCGGCGCGTGTGCAGCGTGTAGTGTACAGTGTGTACAGTACGCAGTACGTATAGTGTACAGTGTGTACACCGTACGTACGTACGTACACCGATAGCCGAGCTCACCTGCAGGGTGTCTGCGGTAGCGGAGAACGCCCGCACGTGCGGCAGTTGCGTGCGGCGCGTGTGCAGCGTGTAGTACTGTACAACGCAGAAACATGTTACATACGCAGTAAGTATAGTGTACAGTGTGTACACCGTACGTACGTACGTACACCGACAGCCGAGCTCACCTGCAGGCTGTCTGCGGTGGCGGAGAGCGCCCGCACGTGCGGCAGCTGCGTGCGGCGCGTGTGCAGCGCGGCCTGCAGAGCGTGTGCTGCCGCTAGCACGCGACCCGCGCTCGCTAGCTCACGGCATGAACGCTCCGATACCACCACGCGCTCACTGCATAAGACGTTAATTTCATGAGAGCCCTGGTGGCTCAAGAGCCGTGGTAGCTCAAGAGCCGTGGTAGCTGAAGAACCGTGGTAGCTGAAGAACCGTGGTAACTCAAGAACCGTGGTAGCTCACGAACCGTGGTAACTCAAGAACCGTGGTAGCTCAAGAGCCGTCGTAGCTCAGGGGCTTGGAGCTGCTGTAAATTTCACAGTACGTGAGCAACCCGGTTTCAATCCCTTCCAGCATCCGATGAAATTGTTACAAATTGCAATTTTAAGTTTCGATTAACCACATGCTCGGCGATGAAGGAAAACTTCGTGAAGATACCTACATGTCTGAGCAATACAAACTAGTGAAACAAATATTTCGAATACATGTGAAGCCGGCCAACACGCAGTGGGCAGCGTGGTACACACTTCCTTGCCCTTAAGCCCTCACGGAAATGAGAGGAGGCCTGTGGCCAGCAGTGTAACATATAAAAATACAACCCCTAAAATCCGCCTTCTGGGCCTTTTCCTATTAGCCCTCACTTCCCACCTTAATATGCATTCTTTAAAATTATGCACACATAAAAAAGTCACAATATTTTATTTTGGATTTGAATTTAAAGCTACAAAATAATACATTATGGATGTTAATAAATAATACATTAGATATATAATGATTTCTTATATTTACGCGAACACTACACATTGAAATAATACTAGTTTTTTGTCATAGTACTTAACTTATTCACTTTGTTAGTTACTTTACTAGTTACTAGTTCCTTTGTCATAGTTAACCGCGGTTACCATAGATTAAAATTTAACTTTTGATAGACTGTGTAACTTGTGTAGATCGGAACAAAAGTTAAATTTTAATCTATGGTAACCGCGGTTAACTATGACATCTGGACGTTGAACATCTCAGTCTCGCCCGTGACCATGAGTGCTGTAAAGCGTTCGAAACGTCGGGTATTTAAAAAGTTAAATATACGCGATAAATTCCGTAAAAACTAGTATTATTTCAATGTGTAGTGTTCGCGTAAATATAATATATCTAGTTCTGTACTGGGAAAGCTATCGTAGCCCTACTGTACAAACACTTTAGCAATTCGATATACCGACAGTCAACTTGGCACCGCTGAAGGGACTGTAGCACTGCCCAAATTTCGACGGAATCAAAGTCGAAACGACAGAATCAAAGACGAAAACGTCTTCCAACGCAGCGGTGAAGAGTTTCGGGGATATAACGTCACCCTGTCTTACACCTCTCTGCAGTTGGATAGGTTTTGAACTCTGGTTCTGTACTCGGATAGCCATCGTAGCTTTACTGTACAAACACTTCAGCACTTCGATATACCGACAGTCAACTTGGCATCGCTGAAGAGACTGTAGCACCGCCCAAATTTCGACGGAATCAAAGGCTTTCTCGTAATCCAAATACGCCAGGCAAAGTGGCAGATTGTACTATTCGGTCTTGTGTACAATCTACCGCAGGGTATGTATGTCGTCTATGGTACTGAAGCCTTTTCAGAAACCGGCTTGTTCGGGAGGCTGGAAGTTGTAGAGTCTGCGTGCGAGACGATTTGTAATGACTCTCGAAAACAGCACGTAGACGCGGCTCAGAAGAGACATCAGTCTGTAGTTCTTCAAGAGAGCCACCTTTCTTGAAGAACAAGACCACTTCACTTCTGCTCCACGCCTCCGGATTAGTGCCATCATGATGGTTGGAATTGAAGAGCTTCTGAAGGACTTTAAGCTCCGCTGTAAGTCTATCCTCGCCTGGGGCTTTGCCGTTTTTAAGGTGTTGGAGAGCCATTCTAATTTCGCTCAGACTGACGTGCGGGATATCATCGGAATAGTGTCGGATAAGACTTGCTCTTGGATCTCTACTCGCACTTGCGTGTGGCTCCAACGATGATGTGTACAGCTGCACAAAGAACCTCTCATTCTCACTCAAAATCTCAGGTGTCCCGGAAACGATGCTGCCACACTCAGTCTTTAGCTTTGACAGTTGGCTCTTTCTGGCAGACAGATATCTGGCAAAGACTTTGGAGCCCTGTTTCCACTCGATCGCTTCTTCAATACGAACAGTAGTTTAGTTTAGTTTAGTATACGACGGGCTGTTTTCCGCAACTCCACGTCTAAGCGCGTATTTTGCGTGTGGGCAGGAATAATATGCTTATTCGAGCCATGATATCTCCCCGAAGAAGCTCAGCAGTCCCTTGATGTTGCAAGCAACTTCGGGGGAGCGATCCCGGCGTGCCGAGATGTTTAGCCCTGTATGAAACGACTTCTGGACATGTCAGCAACACGTGAGCCGCCGTTTCTTCCTCTCCCATGCATGCCCTGCACAGGGGGCTGTCAGTAACACAACCTTGGTTAGACGACTGTTTATTTCAGGTAGGGCCTCCCTAGCTTGTTTACAGTCTACTAAATTTTTCCAAAGCTGAGCGTGTAAATTATTGAAGTATCTACGTACCAGTGAACGAACGTAGCCAAAGGGGATTGGTATTATTGGTTCCGGCCCTATAGTTGCTAGGGCCGATCCCCTTCTGGCCAGTTCATCTGCTGCATTGTTGCCTCTAGATCCACTGTGCCTCTTGATCCATTGCATAGTCACATTGTTGTGCTTACATACCTCATTCAATAGTTGATGGCACTCGTATATCAGTCCCGAGTTCGTCACATTGCAACTCAGAGCTTGTAGTACCGCCATACTGTCAGTCAGTATTCTGATTGAGAAGTCTTTCACCTTCCTAGCATCTATTGCTATGGCCGCTTGGATGATACCCATGCATTCAGCCTGGAAGACTGTGTTGTGGGTACCCAGCAGTGTGCATATGTGGATATTAAGGTCTTCAGAGAAAGCCCCAGACCCCACACCTTCATTTGTTTTAGAGTCATCCGTGAAAACTTTGAGCTCTCTTGGACCCAATCCTTCCAGGTGGTCAGTTTCCTTCAATTGTAACCTGTACTTCTTATCGAATACAAATTGATTTGAGATCCTATCATACTTGGCTTGTAAGATAGGAATTTTTGAGTAAAATCTATTGATTATATCTGTATGGGGGACTCTACTCTTAAAAGATTTAGGGTCTTGAGTCTAATTGCAGCTAAAGTTGCTTCTTGTTGTATATATAGATGAAGCGGTGTTAGCTCCAGCATAGCCTCCAAAGCTGCTGTTTGTGTAGTCCTTATGCAGCCCGTGGCAGCCATACAAGGTAATCTCTGGTAACGCTGAAGCTTTTGTATAGTGGTGGCTTCATTGGTTTTGGTCCACGATACCAGAGAGCCGTATGTGATCATGGGCCGAATTACAGTTTTGTACAGCCACAGTATAATAAAAAATACGAACAGTATGTCAAATCTGTTGAAGACTGCAGCTTAATTTCTCGTTTAACAGCTATGAGATTAAGAGTGTGATCCGAGAGGTTTTGTTCTTTTGCGGCGAGTCTTGCAGAACTTACCGCATGGACAGTTTCCACGAGCTTGTCATTCATATCGTCCACTGCATTGCAATCTTCTAGGCACTGAAAACGGTTTTGTAACTCGAGCTGAAAAGTTTCGAGACTCTGGATTAGAGCACGAGGGGGACGGAGCGTTGACTTCATTAGACGAGACCTCTCCAACTTAATGTATGGGTTCTGTGTGCTTCTAACCATTTGGTGATCACTGCCAGTTTTCATCCTTGTGATCACTGAGACATCACTGAACATTTACCGTCTAGTCGTCATAACGAAGTAAATGTCATTTTTGTCGAACCTTCGGGGCTCGACCAGGTCCACTTTCTGTGGGGCCGCTTCTGGAAGAAAGAGTTTATCATAAAGAGTCCCTCTTTCTCCATGAAGTCGGCCAGCTTCTGACCCTTTAGGTTCCGTTGCCTTATCCCAAATTTCCCTGCCTTCAGCTCACCATTCTTTTTTGTGCCTAACTTTGTGTTGAAGTCTCCTATTAACACCGTATTGTGGGTTTTGGAGGAATGCATGGCTCTCGAAATATCCTTATACATTTCCTTTACCTCCTCATCGGGATGTGCCGATGTTGGTGCGTAAACCTGTATGACCTTCAGCGAATCCCGTTTTGTGATTCGGAGTATAAGGTACGCAACCCTAGTGGAAGCACTCCCAACCTATACAACGTTGTTAACGAGAGACTTGTGGACGATAAATCCAACACCTCCTTGGGACAGATAGTCGCCCTCCCGGTGACAGGACAAGTTACCGAAGTCGAGAATCACCGTGTCCTCCCCCTTCGCATGCTGCCCATCTCCTGCCTGTTTCCCTCTGCCGCCTTTTACGACACCGACGGGAAGATATAGGGTAGTGGATATTCTTAACCGCCACCACACGGCGTTGACAGTCACGTTGATAATATTGTTAGTAAGGCTAACAAAGTGCTGGGTTTTATAATAAGAATGTCGGCAGATTTTAAAAGCATAAAAACTTTCAAAATTCTATATTGCGCTTTTGTATGCAGCCATTTGCAATATGCCTCTGAAATTTGGAATCACAAATACAATGTATATGTTGATAAGATAGAGCACAAACAAAAAAGATTTTTGCGTTTTCTTCAATTTAAATCAAAAGAGTTTACACCCAGCTATTTTATGCGATGTAAAAAATTTTACATCTTAACTTTATACGAGCGAAGAAATATTTTGGATCTGTGTTTCCTCTTTAAAATTAAAAATTGTGAACTACAGGGTAAAATAGGTTTAAGTACCTCATCATCCGGCTTGTGGAAACCTACACTTTTATCTGTACCATGCATGAAAAATAACTACAGACAACTCTTTTATTATTGGAGCATGCAGATCTTTTAATGCTACAACACATATTCACAACATACATATTGACTTATTTCATTTCAGCATTCTCCAACTTTTGGGTTCTAAGAACTTCTTCTCTTTTTGATAATTTTCTTTAAGTGTACTATTATTCACCATACGCGTACATATCTCTTCTGACACATTCTTGTTACATAAAGTATTATATAAGTGAAAGCTTGTAAATGGCCTTAATTTTTGTTTTAATTATATTATTTTTGTATATTAGCTGTAATTATTCCAAGCAAATAAAAAATAAAATAAAATTGTTGAATACTCACATATCAGCTAGCATTTGCAAGGCATGGTGATGTGCACGAGCGTCAGCCCACAAGCGACGCAAGTCGGCACGACGCAGACGTAGTAGTGCTCTGCAAGCTGCTAATCTGGCGACAGCTGCTGCATTATGAGAACCCCAAGCACTTAAGGCTGCACCAACACTAGTGAATTTCTAAAATGCAACCAAAAGCAAAAGTATAGTTTATTATTACAATGATGACTGCAAAGGCAAAGATATTAAGATGTGTTGAGATCTTGTTAAGATATCTTAACAAGATATTATTAAGATATTTTTTTTATAAAAATTATTACTTGAAAAATATAGTTTAGGTATTTATTAATCAATAATTCACTCACTTGGCCATAAAATCTCATACATATACCTCATACTGTAAAGTAAAGAACTAGACTATGATGGAGTGTAATGAAAGTTTTTAGAACTGAGCAAATAATAAGGACAATAAAAAAAATTATTTACATTTAATATATAGAATTTAGTAGGAACCAGTAATGAAATTATACAAAATCCTTTGTCGTTTTATTTACAAATTGGATCTCATTTTACGACTCTGTAGCACTCCATAACCCTTTGAGGGTTCTGTCAACCAATAATGGCCAATAGGCATTACACAAACTCCCATTGATACACCAAAATTGGCCTAATGCCTAGTAGTTTACGACGGGCTGTTTTCCGCAACTCCACGTCTAAGCGCGTATTTTGCGTGTGGGCAGGAATAATGTGGTTATTCGAGCCATGATATTTCCCCAAAGAAGTTCAACAGTCCTTTGATGTTGCAAGCAACTTCGGGGAGCGATCCCGGCGTACCGAGATGTTTAGTCCTGTATGAGGCGACTTCTGGACATGTAAGCAATATGTGAGCCGCCGTTTCTGCCTCTCCCATGCAAGCCCTGCACAGGGGGCTGTCAGTAACACCTATGGTGAACAAATGTCTGTTAAAAGAGTCATGTCATGTGATAGCACTTGTTACTACACTACTACAAAGGGGATTGGTATTATAGGTTCCGGCCCTATAGTTGCCAGAGCCGATCTCCTTCTGGCCAGTTTATCGGCTGCATCGTTGCCTCTAGATCCACTGTGTCCCTTGATCCATTGCATAGTCACATTGTTGTGCTTACATACCACATTCAATCGTTGATGGCACTCATATATCAGTCCCAAGTTCGCCACATTGCAACTCAGAGCTTGTAGTACCGACATTCTGTCGGGCAGTATTCTGATGGAGAAGTCTTTCACCTTCTTAGCATCTATTGCTATGGCCGCTTGGATGATACCCATGAAGACTGTGTTATGGGTACCCCAGCAGTGTTCATATGTGGATATTAAAGACTTCAAAGAAAGCCCCAGAACCCACACTTCTCATATGTATTAGAACCATCCATGAAAACTTTGAGCTCTTTTGGACCCAATCTTTCCAGCTGATCAGTTTCCTTCAATTGTATCCTGTACTTCTTATCGAATACAAATTGTTTTGGGATCCTATCATACTTGGCTTGTAAGATAGGAATTTTTGAGTAAACTCTATCAATTATACCTATATGGGAGACTCTACTCCTCCTGCTCATCTCCTATTTCAGATTCCCTCTGTTGCCTCTTACCATACCCATGGCACGCCTGGCAATATAGTTATTACTACTAAGCCCTAAATAAAAACATTACATTATTCTGTTTAAGAATCATTTTTTTTATAGTATAAGGGTTACAAATGAGCACACAGTTCACCTGATGTTAAGTGGATGCTGTAGCACATAAACATCTACATTTATTTTCAATAAAAAATCAAAATGCAGATGCATTGGCAGCCCTGAGGACCGAGATGGAATGCCTCGTTTCCAGTAAAAAGGGTCTCCGGTTCTCTACACTCACCAAACAAAACACAACACCATTAAGCTGCTATTTTACGCTGCTATACTGTAAGAGTGTGGTCCTACCCCCGGTCGAGCTGACCCATTCGTACTGCAAGCACAATATAGCTGCAGCATGGCTCTACCACGTAAATTAGAAAAATCAAATAAAATTTTTGCAAGAATTACCTGCATGACTTCTGTAATTTCTTGTGAATGTGCAGCAACTAGCTCATCAAGTCTGGCATCACTCTTTTTGTACTCCTTTTCCAGCTTAGCCCTCTCTTTTTCACGCTGCTCATTTGTCTCACTTGCTGATAAGGTCCGTATAACAGACATTAGCAGACCGCTCTAAAATAAGTGGAAATCACAATATAGATGTTAGTCACCCATTTTTCATTCATCCTATATTAACGACTATGAGAGGCATGCCGTATGGTGCAATACAACTTTTCATGCTTAGTATGCTGGGTACAGATTGGTGATGGCAGAGACAATACCATCACTCTTAATGTTGCTCCACACATTGTTAGGAATTTAGGTTAATCATATTGCAAGGGTTTGCAACATCAGCACTGTATGAGAACCTCAATCATCTATATGTTGAGAGCACCATTTATATTTTACATGAAGTTTGTTGTACTTCCCCTACATTCTCAATAAAATACCTATGTAAAATATTACGATGACTCCCAGATAAAATGTATATGACGGCACCTGCACTGTTGCACGTGCGGCAGTGCCTCTATAGCTAGCCAGAAATCAGAAATATTTATTGACCTTAATATAACAATCGTTACAGGCAAGTCATTGGTTACAAAAGTTATAATAAATTTATAAGGTTAAATTATATTATTATACTATTTCCTGAATTTATATACATTAATGCTTTACATCATAGAATCAGGTAATTTATTTTATTTGCATGTTACACAAGAACGACGATTCCATGAGTTGCATTGACATGTATTCGCTTAATTTGTAAAATGGGTTGTTCTCAAAAAAATACTAAAGTGTGTGTTTAAATTTGCTATAATGTAGGCTGGTTAAACTTTTTGGTAATTTATTATACATCAATATTTTTGAGTAACGCCCATGTTTTTTACTTTTACTAATCTATTCATGGGTAGAACACGTTTTTCATTATTACGCAGATTGTGTTGATTTATGTCTCTCTTTTTCAGTATTTCTTTATCCTCATGTACCTCTAATAAACTATTATAAAGCGAAACCACTGTCATTATTTTGTTGTTCTTAAAATGTTTTCTTGTCGGGCTACGTTTTTTCAGACCATTGATTATTCTTATAGACTGTTTTTGACATTTTAAAACTTTTATAATATCCGGAGCATTACCCCAAATAGTAATGACATATCTTATTATAGAATTAATGTAGGCATACTACACAGATATGAGTGTCTTTTTATCTAGTAATGGTTTTAGCTTAATGCGTAATTACCGCTAGCTATTCTTGTATACAACACATGCACTGCACACCTGTGCATTGCACCTGCAGTGGCGCCCATAGGGCTACTTATTTTGCTTGTATAAAACAGACAGAGCTGCCGCCGTGAAGGGAATGTTGGCTCTGGCGTGGCATGGTGAACTTCTTGTATCCCGCTATTAGCTTATCCTCGACTGTTCGGATAATTAATTTGTTGAAACGAATTAATTATCATTTTCAGCAATTAAATTAGTCTCAGTACTATTCATAGTTGATTATCTCTAATCTGTGTATTTCATAGTAGTGTAAAGTAATAAATTGTAAATTAATTCTATTTAAAAGAAATCTCCCGCTGGGTTTCTTGCTGTTTCTTCCCAGGATAGAGGTTTTCTTTGAACCAGTGGTAGAAGTACTATTTTGAATAAAAATTATTCTATTCTATACCAAAAGCCCTTTCCATAATAACCCTACATTACAATTATAATAACTTCCTACATTTAATATGTCGGACATCAGTATATTAATATCACAAACACGTATATTTATACTTTTTCTTATTAACTTCCTACATATATGTAATACTTAAATATATTTTACGGATACTAAGGTAATATAAAATACATTACAGTTTCTTTTCCTTGTTTTACGCCCCGAGGGGGCTTCGTTGGTGGCGGAGAAGACATTTTTACTACTTGTTTACTTAATAAAAGATTTTGTAATCCGCCCTTCCGCCCTCTAAATAATCAAAAACAATTGTATTATCTTAACAAAAGTCAATATGTCAAAGTCAAACACATTCAGTCGCAGTCAGTGTCAAGTCAGCAATTTTTATTTTTCGTATTTAACTGGCTCTGGGTTCTAGCCCTTCTGAACCTGCCACAGTCAGCAGCAGAATAGATTTGGAACACTATCGATCCGATGAATCGATCCAAAAATCTCTTGAATCGGACTGATTCAAGAACTAGCGATAAAGTTTTTAAACAGGCTGTGGTATTTTACTACGCAAAAACAACTGGTCGTACTTGATTGATAATTTGAACTCAACAAATAAATATTTATAAACGTATCCAACAATGTCGTTACTTACTTTTCTTATAGAATAAGGGTGAAAAACGAGCACACAGTCCATCTGATGGTAAGTAGATGTTGTGGCTCATAGACATTTTCATTTATCCTTGATTATTAATCAACATGCTGATGCGATGTCACCCCTGAGGAATAAGATCAAATACTTCGTTTCCGGGATTCTCTGATTCTCAATACTCAGCGTACGAAACACAGCAGCCAGCTGATATTTGACGCTGGTATTCCGTAACAGCGTGATCCTGCTATGGGTGGACCGACCTATGCTCGCTACAGCTAATATAGCTGCAGCGTTGCCCTACCACGTATAATATATGTTACTTACTATTAAAAAAGTTGTCATTTCTCACTGTCATTTCTCTTCTAACCCGTAGATTCCGGTATCTAACTTAATCTGTGCCATGAATTTACTTTGATTATCAAAAATATACTGTGAGACTGTGAGTAAATTTTATTTCTTGAAGTTTATAGTAACGAAATAAAACGTAGGTATTATGTTCGCATATCATACATTTAAATTTGATTTATCGAGGAATGTACGTTGCAGTTTGCACGTTTGTTAAAGTATTGTTGTTTTTATATGTTTTATTAGGCATGTTTGAAAATGTTGCGATTGATTAAAATCGATTTTTTTAAGATCGATTTACTCAAGAATCGATTATAGTATGTATCGACTCTAATCGAATCGGAGAACGATTTTATTTTAAGTGCATCGACATTACTAAACTGTATACTAGTCTACGAGCTAGCACTTCTTATTATTTAGTTTGTGGTTTGTGCATTCAATCAACATTCAACTTAGCTTGCTACATACATATTTATCTATGATTCAACTGAGCAAATCAACATCAAAAAGTGTATACTCACTACTTATAAGTAATCACTACGCGCTAGCTTTCTATTAGTTTGTAACTACGCCTATCAACCACAGAGTTAGTAATAATTAAGAAAGTATAACTAATAAGATTCTTCCTTAAAGTATAACTAATAAGATTAATCCTTTATGGGTCTACTGGAAGATATTTCAGCGAATTTGGAATAAGTAGAACCTTTGTACGTAATTACTATAAGACTGCTTCTGTACCTTAATGTGTGTACATAAAATAAATTAAAAAAAAAAAAAAAAGAACTACACCACAAACTAATAAGAAGATCAACACCAAGAAATCAAATATTGATCTGTAATTTGATTCTATATTTTCTGTAACATTAATGGTAGGTAAACGTAGTGATTATATTCACAAACTAATAAGAGGTTAGGATTAGAGGTTAGGATAGGTTTCGTACTCTGGTTCTGTACTCGGATAGCCATCGTAGCCCTACTGTACAAACACTTCAGCACTTCAATATACCGACAGTTAACTAGGCACCGCTGAAGAGACTGTAGCACCGCCCAAATTTCGACGGAATCAAAGGCTTTCTCATAGTCCACATATGCCAGGCAAAGTGGCAGATTGTACTCTTCGGACTTCTGTACAATTTGCCGAAGGGTATGTATGTGGTCTATGGTACTGAAGCCTTTTCGGAAACCGGCTTGTTTGGGAGGATGGAAGTCGTCGAGTCTGCGTGCGAGACGATTCGTAATGACTCTCGAAAACAGCACATAGACGCGGCTCAGAAGGGAAATCGGTCTGTAGTTCTTCAAGAGAGCGTTGTCGCCTTTCTTAAAGAACAAGACCACAGCGCTTCTGCTCCTCGCCTCCGGAGTAGTGCCACCATGGAGGACGGAATTGAAGAGCTTCTGAAGGACTTCAAGTACCGGTGTTCCACCCGCTTTCAGAAGCTCCGCTGTAATTCCATCCTCGCCCGGGGCCTTGCCGTTTTTAAGGTGGTGGAGAGCCATTCTAATCTCGCTCAGACTGACGTCCGAGATATCATCGAAATAGTGTCGGATAAGACTTGCTCTTGGATCGTTACTCACACTTGCGTGTGGTTCCAACGATGATGTGTACAGCTGCCCATAGAACCTCTCAATCTCACTCAGAATCTCAGGTGTCCCGGAAACGATGTTGCCACACTCAGTCTTCAGTTCTTGACAGTTGGCTCTTTCTGGCAGACAGATCTCTGGCAAAGACTTTGGAGCCCTGGTTCCGCTCGATCGCTTCTTTAATACGAGCAGTATTAAAGTTGCGTAAGTCTCGCCGCATGCATTTGGAGATCTGTCTGTTTAATTTCTCTAGTATATACGCAGTAATCTATGGTTTAGTTGTCTGTATGCTGTCAAATCTGTTGACGATTGCTTATTGTTTATTCTTATTATTATGTTGAATGTTTATTCTTTGTGTGAAGGTAAAATAATAAGGACCGATTTTTCAGTCTTTACAAAAAAAGTTTTGATATATGCCCAATAAAATTATTTGGCTGTTTAACTGTCGAATAATTGGTGATCAATTTTTCAATTATAATTAATCTCAGCTCCAGCCGATTTATTGGACAATAACATCGCAACCTTCTGGGAAATGAAAAAAAAAATTACAAAAACATAGGTTATATCAAGAAATATTATTTCAATTTTTTGTGAGGAAAAAACTATCAAGTGTCAGTTTAAGTTCGAGTTTACGCTTAGAGTAATAAATAGTGATCTTTAACATGATTGAATATAAATGGGTGGACAAGTGATTCCAAAATCTTTGATACGGTAGAGAGGATTGATATAAGTTGATAATTAGATACAAGTTCTTTTTTCCATCTTTGTAAATAGGTACTATTCGTGCTTCTTTCCACTTATCGGGAAAACTTCCTGTCTTAAGTGAAGCGTTATAAATTATTTGTAAAGAGTACGATATTGAATTTGCACACTTAATTAAGAATATAGGGGGGCACATTGTCAAGTCCAGCACTCTGTTTTATATCAGGTCTTTTTATTTTGTTAATTATGCTTTTTTGGGATTTTATTTTATTTTATTTTTTATTTTATTATTCACAAAATCCACAGCTTGTAACAATCTATTTACTCACAAATCTTATAAAATAGGTCTTGAAGCCAATTACGGATTTACAATATACTTATTAAGCTAAAAAGAACGTCACAGAGTATTCACCACCTTACTTAAAAATAGATGTATGAAATATAAACATATTTAAAGGTAAACAAAGCGCACGAAATTTGTTTAAGTGCGAAAAATTGTGTATGTTTGCACACGTATGTGAAAGTGAGTGAAAGTGTGTGTGTGTGTGTGTATGTGTATGTGAAAGTGAGTGAAAGTGTGTGTGTGTGTGTATGTGTAAGTGTGGGTGTGTGTGTGAGTGTGTGAGTGTGTGTGTGTGTGTGTGTGTGTGTGTGTGTGTGTGTGTGTGTGTGTGTGTGTGTGTGTGTGTGTGTGTGTGTGTGTGTGTGTGTGTGTGTGTGTGTGTGTGTGAACGTGATACAAATTTTAATTGAATAACGATATTTTAACATAAATAAATATATGTCATAAATATAGACATGATGTATGTAAACTATAGCGTATATTTATGTATCCAATTAATACCTACTACAAAAACTTTCTTGTAATTATATTGTTAACGCTATTTGCTATTTAAATGTATAGTTTAGTTTATAATTTGACATATTCTTGCAAATTACCTTGGCAACTTCACGTTTGAATGAACGTTTACTAGATTGAAAAATATCAATTGTATTAAATGTTTTATTATAAATTCTGTGAAGCCTATTGACAATCGAATTTTGAGCATAGTTAGTTCTTTTAAGGGCAGTAGCAAAAAGTGTCCTATGTCTAGTTCGTTTATTTGGAACACAAAAACTTAAAATTTGTAACGCTAATTCACAACAGTCTATGTAGTTATTACATATGTCGTGTAGGAAGGACATATCCATTAAGGTTCGTCTACTTTGAAGAGGCATGAAATTATAGCGGAGACTAGATTCGCTATCATCTGAAAATTGACAAGAAAAACGTAAATGTAGGTGCTTTAAAAATTTTAACTGAATATTCTCTAGCTTTTGAATATACGTCACATATTGAGAATTCCATATTATATTATTATACTCCAGAATATTTCTGACATATGCAAAGTATAGTACTCGTAAAGATAGAATGTCTGAAAAGGGCTTACTGACTCGTAAAACAAAACCCAAATATTTATTTATGCTTTCGCGACTAATTGTATCGATATGTTCGGAAAATGTTAATTTTGAATCCATTTTTACCCCTAGATCAAGTACACTATTCACCTCTGAAAAATTAAAATTATTAATTTTATAATTGTATTTAATTGGATTAATTTTTCTAGAGAATGACACAAAACAACATTTCTTTAAATTAATACCAATACGATTTTCAATATAATAAGAGTTTAATCCATCTAGATCGGCTTGAAGGTCACTGCAATCAGTAATCCCATTAATTTTTATAAAGATTTTTGTATCATCAGCATACATTAAAAATTTTGCATGCTTAAAGCATCTACGAACATCATATAAGTACGTGACATATAACAAAGGTCCCAGGATGGAACCCTGCGGTACGCCAGATGGTACCTCCAAAAAGTCGGAGCGTGAACTACCTACCACTACAGCTTGAGAACGATTGCGCGGATAAGACTCGAACCATCTCAACAAATTACCGTGGATACCTAGTTCAGATAGTTTACGCAGAAGGATGCTGTGGTCAACACGGTCAAATGACTTCTCAAAATCCGTATATATTACATCTAATTGTGACCCATTATCCATACTATTCGATACATAGTCTACAAAAACTGCAAGGTTTGTAGTAGTTGTCCGGCCTTTTATAAATCCATGTTGTTCAGAGGGAATCGAAGTGGCAATTATTGGATATATATGAGCATGGACTACTCTTTCACAAAGTTTACTGAGTACGTTCAGGATCGAAATGGGACGGTAGTTCTCAATTGTTGATTTAAGACCTTTTTTATGAATTGGTACAATATGGGCTGTTTTCCAAATGCGAGGAAAGTAGCCTTCCTGAAAACATCGATTAAAAATATGTGAGATAGGAAGAGATAGATCTTCTGCACACTTGGTGAAGAATATTGTTGGAATATTGTCGCTACCCGCACCTTTCGATATGTCGAGATTTTTAATTAACTTTAAAATATACTCTTTATTAATTTTAATGTCATGTATAGTAGCAATTTTCAATGGACTATAATGCGTATCTTGTAAATATAGATCAGACGGTTTATTAAAATTTCTCTCAAAAAACTTATTAAAAGCGAAACAAATGTCAAAACTGTTACTGATAACTAAATTATTGTACGTCATCCGTTCAGTATAATTACAAATATTTTTTCTCTTAGATTTTACATAGGACCAGAAGTATTTGGGGTTATTTTTAATTTTCTGTTGTGAAGATTTTATATAGTCTGACTGCATTTCTCTTTTTTTATGATTTGTTTATTTTTATGGATATGTATAATATATTGGACATTTCAGGAAGCTTTGCTGCGAATCGAGTAAATATAGTGAGTTATCTGTTGGGGTGTTATAGACACTGGAAAAATGCGCTGCAAATAAATTACAGGATTCTTTTAGTTCGTTTGATTGGCAGTTAGTGTGTATCCAGAAGAGTTTTTACGTTTGTTAGAAATGTGTGTCCAAAAGTATTTAGAATTTCTACCTATTTCGTGTTCTAGAGTAGCTGTATATTTGTCATAACATGTTACTAAATTTTTTCACAGTGGTGACGGAGGTATTGAAATTCAAGTAGGTCTATAATGGCAAGGCCAGAATACTGTTACAAAATCCGATATCTAATCTATTTATATTATATTTATTGCAAAAATTTGCTCTTTCAGCCTCGATTCGAACACACACCACCAAAATATGTACTACATCTTTTAATTAACCACATTCTACACAGTTAGAGGATTCCGCCATTCCCATCAAAAAGCAAAGCTATTCATTGGTATGTGTCCCGATCGAAGCCTTAGAGCTGTAACAATATCGGCCCTGCCCATATTGGCCCTATCTACCCATGAAGAACTGGAAATATTTGGTTGAATAGTTTTACCATAATGCTTTTGTAAGAGATCGACACACAAACGTGCAATGGCGGGTTGGTGTGGCTTACTATATGAAATTTTACCTAAAATACGCAATAAAAATGAGTTTTTTTAATTAAAAATTAATTTTTTATATTAATTTTTTTACCTCTGATTTTGAATTAAAAATTTTTTAATTTAAAATCAGAAGTAACAAATTAACTTACTCCATTAATTATATAGTCTCCCATTAATTTAGGATAATTACAAATGCGGAAAAGTGGCAATATTCGATAATTTCATTTAATTATTTGATGTTTTTTACGTTTTTATGAAAACAAAAACTAAAAATTATGTGTTGAAAGTAATTCCGCTTGATTTATTACGTTTTTGTGACTTTGAATAGCATTTTTTCACTACGCATTTACCCATTTTTTGTCGTGGCTCAACTCTGTCGGCGTCACATTGAACACTGAACTGACGTTAGCTAGGCGTATGTCTGTCGCCATATGTGCAGTGGCAACGCTTTGGCGCGGTTATTACTGATCTAGTGTAATATATAAATCAATGGGTTGTTCACGCACACTCTGAGCAACAGTAGTGATGTATTCGGTTTAGCGAACTGGACGAATACGCTCGGGTTGTTTTATCCAACAATGATCCAGTTTCACGAACTCCCTTCACAAATTGATACACAAACTGACTTTTTGGAAAATAAAGAAATAAAAGTAAATTTTTTACAGTTTGAGTAGAAGAATCGCCACTTTGGAAATAAGTTTATAATATTTCCCAACTTTGTTTTAGCGAAAAGCGATCCATTTAATAAATAATTGTCAAACACAAAACAACATCTTCAATAGCATGTTACCGGGAATAAGTTGCACCTACCTGTCTTTTGTTGGGTTTTAATTCAAAATGTACAAAATCCTAACAATTTCTAACGAGGTGAGTCTACCGATAAACTTAAACAATTTTTCCCAAAAATCCGACTGGAAAGTTGTATTTTTGAGCTATAATGGACCTTATTACCCCGGTATAATAAGTATCATATACTTATTTATATTTTATAAAATATTTGGCTGATGAAATAAAAGACGGGGACAACTAGTACGTAATGGCTGCTTTGTTTGTCATATAAGTATTACTTTCAATAATTACAACCATTTAATGATTAATAATGAAATACATAGAAGTTTATTTTACCAATCGATTAGAATATGAATGTAAACTTAATAATTTAAGGAAACTTCTAAGAATCGGTAAAATAAGATTGATCTGTTTAAAGGTAAAATATAAAGTATTAATAAGCTTATTATTATTTTGAATTTTAAAAACACAATAACAGAGGCTAGTTTACAGAGACCAGTTAAATACGCAGGAGATATTAAAGTGTAACAATTGTCTGAGGATACAGTTACATCCTCTACTCTCGCAATCTCGGTATAATAATTTTATTCTCGGTATTATATTTAATTAATCTCGCAGATCTATTGATCCCCGCAGCAGCTACTTAACGAGTTCCTCTTTTCTATGACTAACGCTGAAGGCGATGAACTACTCTATCAGAAAATATACAAGTTCTCTATTATCATGTTTTAAATTTATAACCAAACAAAAACTGTATAAAGAGGGTTATTATAATATAAATGAATTCATGGTTGACCCCTGGGAATGAGGTGGTTGCTTTGAAGCTTATCCTAAAATAAATGTTGTAAATAGTTTGTAATAATTCAAATTGTAATATTTATTTAAAAAAGTGTCGCTGGGTTTCTTGTTGGTTCTTCCCAAGACAGAGGCTTTTTTCCAAACCAGTGGTAAAGTAAAAAATGACTTTCAATAAGAATTACATGTGATATAATATAGTGAACAAAAATTAATCTAATCTATTCTATCAAGCTATCGGCGCAATGCAAATCGAAGTCTGTGGGTAACAAATACTATGGAATTTATAATGTTCTGACATACTGAACCGCGCGTAATAAAAATGATTATCAAATATTGAAGTAAAAAAGGTGGAAACACTAGTATAATTGAGATTCAGGGAACAGGCAGGAAATAATATTTACATGTATGGCGATTGCAAAAGGAAACAACCGTAGAAAACATAGAAAAATATGTTAAGAAAATTTATGGAGAAGTACCAGTTAAGGTAGTAAACATAAAACACAGGACAGAAAGGGATTATGCCTCCTTTATTATAGGAGTCCCGGAAAGCAAATATAATAAATTGTGTCAGCCAGAAAACTGGGCAGTAGATAAAAAATTTTCAGAATGGGTGTGGTTTCGTAGAACAACCATCAAACCAAAAAACGCTTAATAAATCCGTGAAGGTAATGCATCAAAATGTGCTTGGGCTCCGAACTTGGATACACCATTATACGATGTGACCGAGTGAATGGACGTAAACAAGGCGGCGCGTGTCTCGTGGTCACACCACGTTTTAAGCTGCAACGAGTATTGCTACCGAGTAATGTCAACGTCGATAAACAGAGTTTGAACTGATTTGTGCTACGACACACATACATTTTATTCTTGCTTTTTGTTGTATACATATTCCACCTTGTAGCATTTATAATGAATATTACTCAGAGTAATAAAGTAGGTAACTGCAACCATCGTTAGTTAGATCTAGTGTTGAGTACATTGGCACAGGAAGGGGGTGTGAGTGTGCGCGTGGTGGAGATGCCGCTCGTGCCTGTGCCAGCAGCCTGACTCTGCAGGCTCAGCTGCACCAGAAATGAACATATACGCACCAGTAGGTTGGAACTTAAGGCCGACTTTTTTACTTTATATTACTTAATTGCGGCCGTAGATTGGACTACTACTTTATATGAGTTAGACTTGAAAATGAGCTTAGAATATTTTCTAAAAATTATGAATTCTGCTATGTATGTGTTCCGAATAAAGTGAAGATACGTAAACTCAAGGTACATTTATTCGGAGTGCTACACTGTTAAAATAATTCGCAACATATGTAAGATTGAAGGCTTTCCTACATAAACGGTACAAGGCCAGTAGATCGAGAACTGATTACAAAGCGTTTGTTCGGTGTAGTACCAATGTAAATAATGTGATAGGACTCGCACAGGAACAATATCAACAAAATCTTATGTTGAAAGATCTAAAGTTTTTTTTGGAATTTTATTGAATCCAAAAGGTGTAAGAGAAGTCCATATTGTTTTTAAAGACGGAGAAGCGTTGTCTGATCAACAGTGTATTGACGAGTTCGCGGAGTATTTTTATTTTGTTTATAGTTCATAGCGACCGGAGTTGGATGTGGGCTCAGCTATAGTAGGAGCAGGTAGTGGAAACGGAGCAGCTTGGGTGAGCTTTGACCAATTTAAGTTGGTAGACGTATGTCGTGCGCTTCAAGACGTATGTTGTCGGTCGGTACTAGCTAAGCCACTACTGCATATATATAACAAATGCCTTGAGGCTGGTGGTGGCCTGGAGGTGGAAAGTAGCCCGCGTTGTTTCGGTTACAAAGGGAGGTTCAGCAGAATCAGTGGATGGGTACAGGACTGTTGCAATGTTGTCTACCCCGGCAAAAGTATTCGACGCCACTTTTTGTAAGACAATATTCCATCAGGTGAGCGCACAACTTTCAGACGTTTAACACGGGATACGGCCAGGAAGGAGTAAAACCAGTAACCTTCTCTGTCAGTTGACTCATCTGGTACCGAATGGAACTAAAGGATTTTTGACTTTAAAAAAGCGTTTGACCCAGTAGATGATAATGTATTACTTAAAAATCTGGCAGGTGTAGGTTTTACCTCACATTTACTGCACTTTTGTGCTAGTCACATGTACGATAGGCAGCAATGTGTGGAATATGCAGGACATAAGTCAGAGCCATATTTCACGTGGTCCGGGGTAAGTCAGGGCAGTAACCTTTTGAGTTCTTGCTGATGATAAGCGACCTACCAGGAGTGGTGAAAGACGCTAAGTGTTTATTGTTTGCTGACTTCCTGAAATTGTCTCTTGCGGTAAAAATGGGTATGACTGTGCTAGACTACAGAGACACATAACAGGGTTGTGAGTTAAAGCAAAGACAATCTCTTGCAATTTAACAGCTCTAAGTGCGTGTATCTACTTATTCTCGCGCACACACTCCTATTTTACATACTATCACATTAACGGGCTGTTGATGGCGAGGGTCAGAGAAGTTAAGGATTTAGGAATAACTTTTAACCGACCGATGACGGAAAAACCAAGGTCTGTATGGGATTACTTCTTGAACCCGAGCGTAGTGTTTACATTTTATGTTTTTAGTTTGGTCCCAGAGACCTTGTCAAGATGCTATAAAATCAGATCCTGCTTATGGAAGCAAGTCATGGGGAAATTTTGTTACCGAGAGAGGGTACCTGTTTGTGTTGCTTTCTTAGCTAAGAAATCAGCACACTCATTGCCATGTATCCCGGAATGGCCTGGAATCCAGGCCAAAACAAATTTCAGGCCTTTTTTGTGACAATTGTATAATGCTTTTTTAATAAAGAGGGTGGTAAAGGATTTAGAGTAGAAGGAGCTGGGGATAATAGCTTGGAGATAGCTAAGTGAGTCAGAGAGAAATAAGGTATTTTCTAGGTTGTGAGATTCGGCATATAGGATTGCTTCTAAAATGGCAATCGATTCTCCCGTGAAAACTAATGATTCAGGTAGTCACTTAAAATTTAAAATTATTCTGTAAGAGCTCTTCTTTAGAGATCCAAACTGCAGAACCTACACAATTATTGCTAGAAGACTTTGAAGCATCTGTGTAGATAATGATCCAGTCTTGCCAATTTTCTGAGACGATTTTCTTTAATTTACTGTTAGGATCAATAGTTTTCTTCTCAAGTCCAAGGTCAAGGATGATATTTGGATTAAAAACTAGCGCTTCGTAGGTAGTGGAGAAGAGTAAGTTGATACTATTTTGGAAGATTGGAGATTGAATATTTTCAAACTTTATATAGTTTTTTAAAAGGCATGGTACATCTTTGTGTCGCCAGTATGGGGAAAAAATTTGCTGTTGAAGTGAGTGTAGTATATGGAACAGCGAATGGTTATGAAGAAAATACTTTTTTAACCAGAATTTGTCTGATAGGTACTACCTGCTACTAGCATTAGTGGGGGTAGATTTTTCTTGAATTTGATCCAAAGTTTTAAGCGCACTCTTGTTGCATGGTTCCCACAAAAGGGAAGCATAGTCGAAATGATTTCTTATCATAGCATTATACAAATGCCTTTGGGAATAAGAATGAGAGCCCTACCAAGCTCCTGAAATAACGCGAATGACATTATGATTTTTTCACATTTGGAAGCTGTGTAGAATAAATGGGGAATTCCAGACAATTTATTATCTAAGATAAGACCGAGGAATTTCACATAGCTCACATTGGGAATCAATGAGTATCCAATAGAGATTGACACTTCTGAGGTGAGTCTTCGTTTTGAAAATACCACGATTTTACTTTTGGGGGGGGGGGAGATGGATAAACCATGTTCTATGAGACATTCTTGGAGGTAATGTACCGCACGAGATAATCGAAAAGAGGCGTCAGGTAAAGAATGGTCAATAACAAAGAGAGCCAAATCATCAGCATATTGGAATATGTTGGACAGACAGTTTACAGATCTATCTAGATCTTGGGTATATAGATTATACAGACGGGTACTTAGAACAGAGCCTTGAGCAAGAGCTTTCCAGATATATCTCTGCCATGAAATTACCCTCCACGTGCCATAAACACGTCTTCCTGAAAAAAGGTTTAACACAAAGTTCGTTATCCTTACGGGAATGCTCAGCTGGTGCATCTTATCCCTGAACAGCGGAAGTATAACATTACCATAATCTGTACAAACATCTCTTAGAATCTTAGAAAACGACTAAAAGAAATTTGTTTTCAGAGAATGCAAGGAAATCAAAAGTCTGAGGCTGTACCCAAACCCTTTCTAAATCCAAATTAGCTTTTAGGCAAGATGCCTCTATTTTATAGTAGCCACTCCAGGTGGTCTTTAACGAGGTGTACCATTATCTTTGATAGAGTGGATGAAATGGCTATTGGACGGTAGCTAGTGGCTGTAGAGGGGTCTTTTCCAGTTTTAAGAATAGGGATTATGATATGGGTTTTCCAGTCATCACGAACTGATCCTTTTGGATATACACAATTTATTATGTCTAGAAAATAATTTTTGGACGTAGGGCCCATGTGAGTTAAAAAGAGTAAGGGATCCCGTCAATACCTGGAGATGAGTCCTATAGATGGTTTGAAACTAACTGAAGCTCTGTGAGGGAGAAGGTATCATTCACAGTGTCATAAAAAGATGGGATGGTGGGGAGGTCACTGGAAATATCTCCTCTATAGAAGAAACCCATGGAGGAGACAAGCTGCTACAGAAACTGTCTATCCAAAATGAAGGGTCAGGGTTATTTATTTGGCTGTCATTGAGAGAACCACGAAATCGCTTTATGTTTCAAACAAGGGATGCTGGAGAGCGAGGTGACAAATTCTTACAAAATAAAAGCCATCCTTTTTTCTTCTTCTCCGAAAATGTTTTTTTTGGCTTGGGTAGCTATTTTTTTATAATTGATACAGTTTTCCAAGGACATATTCACATAATACTGTTGTTCAGCATCTTCACGTTTTTTTACAATAGAAGAGCACTCTGCGTCCTACCAAGGAGGTGAGGAAATTTTGTTGTTGGAGCAATTTTTAAGGGAAATAGATTTTGTAGCAGATTAATTCAAAAGGGAGATAAAATCAGAGGAGGCATGTTGTAAGTTATTATGAGACAATAGAGGGAGAGAATGAGCAGTTTCTATATCAGAAAGATATGCATCCCAGTTGACTTTGGACACGTTGAACTTAGAGATGAATGATATCTTCCTAGTGGGAAGGCTTCTACTTGACAGAGATAAAATGATAGGGAAGTGATCACTTCCGAAGGTGAACGACATAACGCTCCAATTGCGGCTAAATTAGCAGAGCAGAGAGATAGATCTACAACAGAATTAGGACATTGGGAAGGGTAGACCATGCGGGTGGGAGACACATTGGTCAAAATGCAAAGATTAAATTTATTAAAGACATCTATTAATAGACAGGAAAAAGAATACTTTTTATGAGAGCCCCTTAGTACGCTATGACTATTGAAGTCTCCAATTACAATAAAAGGATAGATATATTAGACAGGATTAAGTTAAGCTCTGGGATACAGGCAGGAGTAGGATTGGAAATATATATTGACACAATTGTGACATCCATTGCTTTTACATTTGTTGCATTAATATTCTATTACAAAGGGGGAAGGGGAATTAAGCAGGGGGAAAGATTTCTATTTGAAAGAATCATAGTGCCGCCGTAGCCATCGCTGTGGTCGTCACGAATGCAGGAAAAATCAGGGATTCTGAATCTACAACTAGGTTTTAGCCAGGTTTCTGCAATAGCAACTGAGAGTTTATAAGTATTTATCGAATTAATTAGTTCAGATTTCTTATTCCTGATGCTCCAAAAGTTTCTCTGAAGGATGTGGAGGCGATTAAATTTTATAAATTTTTTGAAAGAGCACATCAAGTTTATTTTTCACTTTAAACGGTAGGTGTACGTCGTCAAATTTGCCAATTATATCAGAGATGGAGGCCACAAGGTTTTCCAGGAGATTATCATTAGGGAATAAATAAGCTTGAAGAGCATGAGCTGTTGAGATGAAGTGAAGAGGGAGGGTGTCCCTAAAGATGCAGCTACATCGGCGTAAGTTCTCTTACTCCAGGGAAGCAAGCAGATGCCCCTAGATTTACAGAACAGAACAGGCATGTTGGGGTATTTGTAACACAATTATATCGAGTGTGCTCTTTACGTGTCCAAAGCGACAGCACTTCAAATACTGTATGGAAGGTAGTATGTAGGTTTCGACAGGAATTGATGTGTAAAAGAAGTATAAGTGAGAAGAAAGCTCTTGGCCTGAAAATGTATGGACAACGGTTTGAGTGGCCACCCACTCAATATCGTCACCTTTCTTTACTTTTCGATGTAATCTCCTAGCCTTTATAATTTCTCCTCTAACTAACATCTGAAGCAGTTTTGAAACCTATTGAGGCCCTGTTACGACCTAAATTCATTATACTTTGTTTTTCAATATTGGAAACCTTATTTTGAGTTAGAATATGGCCTATCTTCACAGGTCGGATTATATAACCATATGAAGGATCGGGTTCTATACGCTTAAGGTGAATAGTAAAAGGCCCCTTATCACTGATTGTGTATTTTTTCTTTTCTAAAAAATAAGGGTTGGTGTAAATATTTTGAAATGACGCTGATGGTGTATCTTCATGACCAACTTTTTTTATTCATAAAAAAGTTGGTCATGAAGGTGAAATGGAATTTGATACGTAAAAATACATAACAAGTGGAACATATTAAGTGTCTGCACATGTTAATTACTAGAGAAAACGGCGAAACAAATACGTCGATGTTTATATAAACCTCAAGTTAATTTGATCGCTTAGGCACCTTATGAACTTAAGTGACCCTCGTCATCAACTGTACGCTGAGTTGAGCTTTTGTCGAAATCTCCCAAAAAATTTGCAATGTGACGCATCAACATATTGTGAAAAAATCTCTCTCCCTCTCCGTCGCAATTTGTCCTCTGCATACGGACGCCATTTTGAGACGCCATATTGTGTTAATGTCAAATCATATTGTAAAAAATCAAAACTATCGATATTGATTGCCGCCATTATTTATCCAAATTTTCCTCAATTATTACAATATTCTGTTTTTGTGCTGCTCGTGTAAATATTGCATATACCATCATAACGAAAATTGTTGTGTTGGTGGTTGCAATAAAACACGTGAAATGCACCGAATTTTCAGATTCCCTAGGAACGATAATTTAAGAAACTTGTGGATGTCTTTCATAGTGCTGACAAATCCCCAGCTCATTGTACTTTCCAAAGAACAGTTACTTAAGAAAAGTGTCTGTGAAAAGCATTTTGATATATTTCAGTTCGGCAATGAGGGCAGAAAACTTCGATACTCTTACCCGTCCTTGCTTACTGACAATGAAATAGCTTATGGTGTGCCTCTGACTGCAACAGGTAAGTCATTTTATTACTTTCAACCATGGTACTTAAAGGAGAAGGAGACGTCTCTATACATTCTTGGGCCCAAGTATTAACAAGATAAAAGTACGACCATTTGTAAGCATATATATAGACAATTCATAGCTGATAATCTCGCAAGATTTGTCTATGTAGGAACTGAGTAATTGTAGAGTAAGTAAAAGTGAGATTATCTATTGACTGCACTGTAACAGGTGATTTTTCACTATTATTACACAGTTACAGGATATTTTTCACTATAATTACTTAAATATATAAATGCAGGATCAGTAAAAAATCACCAAAAAAGCTGTGGTTAATAATGAAACGAAATGGTGAAACGATTAATGAAAGTTAAAACAACAACAACGAAGTGAAGTGAATATTAGGGATTTTTTATAGGATGACAAAGGGTGACAAACGAGCACACAGTCCACCTGACGGTAAGTGGTTGCTGTGGCCTATAGACATCTACATCTATCTTCGATTACGAATCAAAATGCAGATGCGTTGTCACCCGTGAGGACTAAGATGGAATGCCTCGTTTCCACTAAAAAGGGGTCCCCGGTTCTCTACACTCATCATACGAAACACAGCAGCGTTAAGCTGCTATTTTATGCTGGTATTCTCTGAGAGTGTGGTCCCTCCCCGGTCGAGCCGACCCATTCGTGCTACAACTATACCAGTAATATACCTGCAGCATGGCTCTACCACGTACAATTGCCATATAACTTAGTTATATGATAATATAGATCACTTTTTAATTACGATTATACTAAACTGTCGTTAACAGTAGCCATACAGCGTTAATACATACAATACAGAAGTATACATTATATATTTATTCTTTAATTTTGGGTTTATGTATAAGAACAAAATTCACAAATATTGTTGGTTTTCAGGAATAGAAATCTAATGCTGATGTGGTGAGACAAATGTTGACAGAAGATACAAAATGTACACATTGGCTAAAAGGTATGGTAAATTCAGTTTATTCTTAGACATAATTAGGTAAGTTTCAACTATCTATTATATCTATATTCAGCATATCTATCCTCAAATCACGATAAGAGTTCTTTGTTCTTCATTTAATCTAAAGATTACAGTTCCACTACACTTCAATGGTTTTATCAACAACTCCTTTATTATTAAGGTTACAATTATTTGGAACTCCATGCCTGAAGACATTGAGAAAGCTCCTGATAATGGATGTATACAATGTTAATCTTTATATGTTTTTTGTTTCTTAATTACTGCATCTACCACTTTATTTTCACCACACCATGGGTTGACCAATAAAAAATGCCAACTGCCATGAAGCCACCCTTTATTACCTCAATATAAATAATATATAATTTATGATTATCATTAAGTCATAAAATATGAATATTGGACTTTATTTTTATTTATTTCTTTTCAGGTTACGTGGTGTAGAAAATGAAATTAAAGAAGAGAAGATGTTTTTTTTAATTTTTGTAAAAGAATGGCCAGGTTTTTACCCCTGTTGAAAAATAAATAGCATTGCTTCTAATAAAAAATAACTTGAATAGTAAAATATCAAGCACTTAAATATGATTCCTGTGTTTAATTTGCTTTATTTAATGAACTATAAATATTGCTCTGTTTCTCGTCAAATTGTACTTATTTATGTAAAATGTTATGTACAATTTTCTAATTTGTTTATATAACTTAATTTGCCTTTAATTTAATCCTAAGATTACATGTGTATGTATATGATGTGGGTGAGGTTGAATAAAAAATATATAAGGTAGATGTATTATAATTGTTTCATTAAGTAATATTATTCCTGTTTAAAGCACTTATGTCGATATCGAGAAAATAAGAATACCACTAAACATCAATATCGATAATTTGAAGGATGTGTGCTTGCAATCCCGAAACTATACATAGCTATTCTAAATTGTGTATAGCCCGTTCACCGTAAGATGTCCCCTGCCTTGGGAAATGGCAGCATTGTCTACGGTGCTGTCAACAATATATGGAGCATTTACCCCACTTGGTAGTTGCTGGCAAAATTATCTAAACTTGAAAACCCCTGATTATTATGATTTACTTGCTTATTTAAATAATATACAGTTAGTTATAAGACTAGTAAGGTTGTAAATGATAACACAATTTAATTTTAAATTATTTATTGATTTATTTTTAACGACAATAATTATGGTCGAAAGGAACAATTCCAGACATACTCGTATCACTGTCACGTTCATAAACGTCGTCATCATCATCTGTCGTATCCGAATCTGTGCTGCTGTCATTTCCTAATTCAATTATGAATTTATCAGTAATATTATCCATACAGCCATCAAGTACATAAAACTTGTCTTCTAAATTTTTTACGTGTTCACACAGCTTTTGTCAATCCTGAGGGGTTATAGATGAAAAAGCTTCTTCAGTTAACTTCACGATATTCCCAGCTTCTTGGCCGACATTATTGCTGGCTACTCGTCTCTTTAAAAGACTCCACATAAACTCAATCGCATTTAAATCGCAGTGGTAAGGGGGGCAACCTAACCACTTTATGGCCATGAGAAAGCAATAATTGGTCAGCCTCATAAATCGGCGCTTCTTTGTGCTCTTTTATAATTTCATAAAGTTCTGCTTTCAGCATTGTTGGTTTATAAGACAATCCCTTATTTGTTATCCAATTTTGCATTTGAAGTTTTGAGGAACTCATAGTAGGTGCTTTATTTACTTGTACGATATGATAGGGAGCGTTATCCATCACGACTAAGGAATTCGGAGGCAAATTGGGTATAAGTTTCTCTGAAAGCCATTTTATAAAATTGGTTCTGTTCATGTCGTCATGGTAGTCCCCTGATTTACTCTGTGATTTAAAAATCAATTGAGCATTAGGAATAAGCCCTATTTCTCCACCTGTTCAATTATCAACCGCGTTCCAACAGAATCACTTATTAGTACTCCGTCCTCGTCATCTTTTTGCCAACATTTTTTCACTGCATACGATGCGTGAATGTATGTTTCATCTAAGAAAACTATTGGCTGACCATCTGCTCGATTTTGCCTCATAGTAACGATATACTTGCGTCTCCATGCAACTATGTCGTGTCTTTCCATTAAAATTTTCCGTTTCGAACCACACTTTTTATACTGAAATCCAATTTGTTTTAAAATTTTCCACAAAGTCGTTCGACCTCCACCAAAGTTTATGTCATTCTTTAATTCTACAAGTAATTTATTTAAAGTAGTGTTGCGTGAATAAGTCAACGTCATACACTAGCGCCATCTAGTGTCAGGAACGAGAGCGAGGGGAGCTTTGCAGAAAATGACATCACAAATCTTTCAACCGACAGCGCCATCCGAAGAACTAAGTTTCTAGAAAATCTACACTCGAACAAGCGAAGCTTCGGAGCGGAATAAAGTGAGTTAGTGTGTTTAATTATTAGTGTTTTAAGTTTTAATTTGTGTAAAGTAAATTAAAGTGTTAATTTAGGTAATTTTATCGGCAATTTTTATTGTCACGAACCTCAAGCTCGTAACAATTGGTGTCAGAAGTGGGATAAAATCATGCCGATTTTACCTAAGGAGGAAACGGAGGGTGTCCGTACCCGAAGTCAACGCCAGCGGGAGACGGACCAACGAAGATTTGGTGGTGCAACGCCGCAGACGTCGGAGGGCCAGCCACCGGCTGCAGGCCCGTCAGTAGCTCCTACATCTGCAGCACCTGACTTAGGTGCTCTGATGGTGATGCTGCAGGAGCAGGCTCACCGACAGTAGGAGCAGGCTCGCCGACAGGAGGAGCAGGCTCGCCGACAGGAGGAGCAGGCTCGCCGACAGGAGGAGCAGGTCCGTCAGTTGAAAGAGCAGCTGCAGAGCGGACAAGAGGAACAGGCCCATCAGCAGGAGGAACAGGCCCGTCGTTTAGAAGAGCAACTCCAACGCGATAAAGAAGAGCAGATGCTCCTCATGAAGGACATTCACGCTATCTTCGGAAAAGAGATACGGGAGGTGAAGGATAAGGTTGCTCAACATGACAACCGCCTGTCGGAGGCCGAAACCCGAATCGACCAAGTAAACAATCGGGTTGACAACGTAATGGCTGACGTGAAGAAAACGCTGGACGACCTCAAACTTGGGGATGGAACAACAGCTCCCGTAGTAGCTACAACACCTTCGCTACGTGGATTCAAAGTGCCGCCGTTTGACGGTACCTCTTCCTGGTCAGCCTACAAGATCCAGTTCGAGGCTGTTATGAAGGCGAACGGCTGGAATAAAAGTCAGGCCATGACTGCTCTCACACTAGGCCTGCGCGACCAGGCCTTAACAGTTCTGGAAGCTGTCGGTGAGGAAGTGACTTATGAGCAACTCCTTGAGGCATTGGAGGCGAGATATGGCGACGCTCACCTGGAACACGTCTTTCGTGCGCAGCTTAAAGATCGCGTGCAGCGCATCAACGAAAACCTGCAGCAGTGGGCTCTAGAGGTGGAGAAGCTGGTGCGAAAAGCATACCGGTCTGTACCTGCGCTCATTGAAGGGAACCTGGTGCAGTCATTCATCGACGGCATCCGCGACCTGGAAGTCAGAGCTGCTGTGAGGCTCGGGCACCCCGAGACGCTTAAGGACGCCTTGGCCCATGCACTGGAAGTGGAAGCCGTGCGGTAGGATCATCGTTCAAATCGCGACAGGGAGATTGCAGCAGCTACAGTTCGCGACCGCAACAAAGGATACAGCCCAAGGTGCTATGGCTGTGGGGAAAGGGGCCATCTTCGATCCAGCTGCCCTAAGCGAACCGCAGAAAGGTAAAGTGAACGATATCAGGAGGGTAGTGCAGCTAACGGCACTGCCTGGCGGCGATAGGATCATCGTTCACCTCACGCTAGGGAGGTTGCAGCAGTTACGGTTCGCGATCACAATAAAGGATACAGCCCTAGGTGCTATGGCTGTGGGGAAAGGGGCCATCTTCGGTCCAGCTGCCCTAAGCACACCCTAGGAAGGGAAGGTGAACGGTCTCAGAAAGGAAGTGCGGCTAACAGCACCGCCCAGCAGCAGCAGGAATACGACTTTACTATCAGACACTGCAGCGGGAAATCTCACGGCAACGCAGATGCATTGTCAAGAAGACCTTTTCCTGAAGATTGCAACCATTGTAGTAGGCAAGAGAGTAAGGAAGTGGTATCCGTGAGGATGCTCAGGACAGACCACCTCAGCAACGGGTGGAAGGACAGCCTACGACATACACAGCAGGAAGATCCGGACATCAAGCCGATTCTGGGATGGATGAAGGCCCGTGCTACCAAGCCTAAGTGGAGGGACGTCTCAGCGATGAGTTCAACCACGAAAAGCTACTGGGCCCAATGGGACAGCTTGCTGCTTCAGGATGGAGTCCTGTGCCGTAAATGGGACAATGGTCGAGGAGACAGCTGTCGTTTGCAAATGGTTATCCCTAAAGCTAAAGTGTCGAATGTTCTACAGCTGTGCCATAATGGTCGTTCAAGAGTCCATCTGGGAGTTAAACGAACTCTACTGAAGGTCCGAGAACAATTTTGCTGGGTCCATTATCGTGACGATGTCGAGGATTGGTGTCGTACATGTACAAGTTGTGCGGCTGTGAGGGGACCTCAGACACGTAGTAGAGGAGCATCGAAATTGTACAATGTTGGTGCACCACAGGATAGGACATCCCTTGACATTGCGGAGCCGTTACAGAAAGGCGCAAAGGGGACTCCTAAGATCGTGCATGTGGATCGCTTGGCGCGTTATTATGGGACCGATAATGCTCGGGACGAGCATGTCTTAGGAGGGGGCAGTGTTGCGTGAATAAGTCAACGTCATACACTAGCGCCATCTAGTGTCAGGAACGAGAGCGAGGGGAGCTTTGCAGAAAATGACATCACAAATCTTTCAACCGACAGCGCCATCCGAAGAACTAAGTTTCTAGAAAATCTACACTCGAACACTCGTCGCTTTGCGCGCATTTACTTGAATATTCCGGATGCTTCATTGCTAATTTGTATATATAGGCGCTGCAAGATGCGATCGGGGCAGTATTGAAGTTGGCGAGACAAGCGAAGCTTCGGAGCGGAATAAAGTGAATTAGTGTGCTTAATTATTAGTGTTTTAAGTTTTAATTTGTGTAAAGTAAATTAAAGTGTTAATTTAGGTAATTTTATCGGCAAATTTAATTGTCACGAACCTCAAGCTCGTAACAGTAGGAACAACTTTTCTTAAAGTATACATTTCATGGATTTTGTTTCTTATTGCGCATAAATCGATATCATCAACATCCACCGTTTTACGTCTTTGACGGTGTTTTCCAGGAGACTTGAGTTTTTGAGATGTAGAGGCAGCAGCTTCACCTTCTTTAGATATTCTACTCACGGTTTTCTTCGACATGCCTGAAATAGACACCAAATTTGTATCATTTTATAAAATTAAATATTTATAAAATACAAATACAGACATTATCATAAAAAATAAATTAAATTAACTGAGATACGTACTTTTTTATTTTAATTCGTAATGTTAGTAATTTCTTATTATTACCCATACTAAAGGCATTTTGAATGAAGCTGGCATCCCTATTTTACTAACCTGTCACGGCGGCGACGCGAGTTCGCACTTGATTGAGTGGAATTAACGGGGCTTGGTTTGCCTTTTCTCTCTCACAAAAGGCACGCACCTTCAACACAACCTCTTTTGCACTGCTTCTAAATGGTTTCGGCATAATTAATTCGGAATATTTTAAATAATAACACAAAAACGAGCGTTATAATCACAAACTGACAACAGATTGACAAGCAATAGTGCCAACATCACAGCAGGGGACATCTTACGGTGAACGGGCTATAGTCATTACTCATCTGTCAAAATGGGCGACTGCAGCGCCAAAAGGCGTAGTTGGGAAACTTGACTAAAAGTCACTGTCGTATCTGTAGCTTGCTACATATTTATTTATCTATGAGAAATTAGGACATGGTTTAAAAGACAAGCATCCAAGCTAAATATGTTAATAAAAAAATTTCAACATCAGTTTACCGTTTCTTGGAAGTTCAAATTGGTTCAAATTTGAAATAATACATTTTGACAATACTTCGCGTTCAATTATCTAAAATAAAAAATCATCTAAACAAATGGATTATTCGACAATAAGCAACAAAACAAACTTAACAGAAGTGGAAGAATTAACGAACGGGGAACTTAGTGAACGGTATTATTTGCTTCGAAAACAATATGAAAATTTATCCAGTAGCTACGAAGCCACTAAACAAGAACTTCATGAAACTAAACGTAACTATCAAATTGCTTTAGATGTTCAAAGCCATTTAAACGCTGAATTAGAGAGTTTACAATCGGATGAGGAGAAACGCAGAGTTGAACTAAATTCCCGCATTTCATCGCTTCAGGATCAAATATCGGATTTACGTGAAGAGCGTTTAGAAACAGTAGAACGACATGCAAACGAAGTTAAGGGATTGGAGTCTGAGATCCGACGTTTGAAAGAGGAACATGCCATTGTTGATTCCAGAAAATCACCCGAACGGGATACTGGGGAGTTGGATGAAATTCGTGCTGCGTTATCATTAGCTACGTCTGAAGCGTCCTCTGTGAAAGCAGCTCTTGAAGAGGCACGTTCAGAAATTGTATCTTGGCGTTTGAAAGTTGAAGAATTAGTGTCTGAAGTAGGGGAATTAAGGGCGGCAGCAGAAATCCGTAGAGAAGAGTTACAAGCTGCTGGGGAACGTGAAGCGTTAGCTTTAGCCGATTTGGCTGAGGCTAGAGCCACGCTACATCAAGTTGATTCCCAAGATTTACAGCCTCATGGTACATACTATATAATAATTTTATATAACCACAGTGCTTCTATATATGGTTTTAGCACAAATGCGTCGGCTCGACTAAGGGAGGACCACGCTTTCACAGAACACCAGCGTAAAATGGCAGCTTAATACTGCTGTGTTTTGTATGGTGAGTGTAGTAAACTGGAGACCCTTCTTTACTGGAAATGAGGCGTTCCATCTTAGTCCTCAGGGGTGACAATGCATCTGCGTTTTAATTCTTAATCGAGGATTGATGTAGATAACCATAGGCTATGGGCCACAGCATCCGCTTACCATCAGGTGGACTGTGCTCATTTGTCACCCTTATTCTATAAAAAAAGTATTACTATTGATTTATTTATTAGATTACAGACAACCTTAAGTTATGACTGTGTAATCTTCCAAGGTTATTTACTTTCCTTCTAAGTTATTTCTACTGCTGGATTTAGGCCTCTCCATTTATTGCTTCATATAACCGGTCACATTATCTCTGCACGTCGCTTGTTGACATCACATTCACAGTACGGTGAGCTAAATAAGCATCTCTAGAAATATGATTTTTTTTATCCGACTGCAGGATCTGTATCTATGAGATTGAGATTGAAGGATTGAGTGATTAAATATATATTTATTATTTAATAAATAATAATAGTAAATAATATAAGGTTCGATCCTATGTATAGTTTTTGGTTTTAGTGATGAAACATAGGGAATTAAAAATAACACACTTTTACATTATTACTAAATTATTTACTATTTAATGACATAAGTGACAGTGATAATGATGACAATAAAAATTCAGTTATTAATTACCAATTATATATAGTTATATTGGCCAGTAATATATTAGTCATTATCATATATTCAAGAAGATGCTAACCATACTGAGGTGACCGGGGCGAGCGTGGCATGGTGAAGTGTTATGCGACGGGGGCATCACATTCCAGCAACGTGCAGAGATATTGTGACCATGTTACACATATTTATTTACTTTTTTATTTTATAGATATGATTGAATGCTAATGAAACTAAGGTTCTGGTATTTGAAAAGGACGAAGAGAGAACGAAATGTGAAATATGGGTAAATCAGGAATGTCTAGAACAGGTAAATGAAATTGTATACTTGGGGAGTGCTTTCAGCCGGGATGGAAGATGTGATTTAGATGTGGATAGGTGTGTCGCTGCCGGAAACAAAGTCAATGGTGCCCTGAATGCATTAGTAAAAAGGCAAGGCGTGGTGAAGAGTGCATGCCTTGCAATACATAATGCAGTGTTGGTACCGACTTTGTTATATGGCAGCGAAACCTGGGTATGCCAGAAGAAGCATAAAAGCAAGTTGAATGCAGTGGAGATGCGATCTCTTCGTAAAATGTGTGGCGTTACCTTAGCCGACCGAAAGCGAAACGAAGAGATTCGCAATATGGCAGGATTGAAAGATGACCTTATCACAAAAATTGATAGGGGCGTACTTCAATGGTTTGGGCACGTTGAACGAATGAGTGAAGACCGAATGGTGAAGAAAATATATAGAGCAAAAGTAAATATTAAAAGGTGTCGAGGTAGACCGAGACTAACTTTCGAAGACCATGTGAGCAAATTGCTCGAAGAGGGGAGGGTCAAGAGTACTCGGATACCTAGACGTGCATGTATGAAGAAGTTAATGAACCTGAAAGAAGCGAAAGAGGTATGTAAGGATCGTGACACTTGGCGACCTGTTCTCTCTGGCTGGTTAGGGATTGTGCGTGAAGATAAGTAAAGTAAAGTAAAATATTTTATAGATATGATAGTGCCTGATCTGCCTAAGTGACATTTTCTCAAAAGTATTGAATGCCAAGTATAAAATACTATTAATCATATTATGTATTGTACAGTTTGGTGGATACTTAGAAACACCTGTTCATCTGTCCACGTCATCAGGGTTCATCAGAATTCACTTTTATTTTTTCAACATTTTACCCCAAATACAGTTCAACACATTCACTTAAATTATGAATTAATTTTAATAACCAGAAAAATTATCAAAAAAAGTAAATTAAATTAAACTTCCTAATTTAAAAAAAAAATTATTATTGCATATTTTATAAATTTTTCCTATCCTATCCTGGATAAATTCGTCACTTTTAATATACATTTGCAATTGTTTTTTTAAATTTCTTTGCTACCACAAATAGTGAAGAAATGGGTGTTTTTTTCCAAGCATTCCAAAAACATTGTGATTGGAAGTTGGTCTTTAATTTCATTTTAAATTATTTTATGCCAAGATTCCAATGTATCTGTAATTGTGTACTCCTTTTATTTCAGCGTTGACTTTTCAAACAAGAAGTATGTATATATTTTTATAGGTAATGTCTACTTAGTCTCTTGAGGCAGTTTTTATCATGTTTCTATAAATAAAGAAATACAGCTGAGGGAGAAAATTGGAAGAAAAATGATATATATAAATTCTGATTATCCATCCAGTCAGGGGAGGATAGATGACCACACTTTCCGAGTATCTACCCTAGGGTGGATAAAAAGAATAAATCCATATTATTCTTGATTTGTTTTAATTTTTTATCCAGCTACTAAAGGCAATTCAATATTTGCTGAGGTGGAGGATAAGAGACAAGAGATGGCAAAGAACCTGATACAGATGAAACAGACAAACTCTAGGGTAAGTGACTATCGATATTTTTCGTTTAAGTTTGTTTCTCTTTCTCACCTTGTTAAATATTTGGTATAGTCCAAATATTTAACATTATTTAAGAGCCGTGGTAGCTCAGTTGGTTAACGCTCGCTGTAAATATAACAGAATGCTAAGTGCTGATTTGCCACATGCTTGGCGGTGAAGGAAAACATCGTGTGGAAACCTGCATGTCTGAGGAATAAGAAAAAAATAATAATTTAGAAAACATGTAAAGTTCGCCAACATATTGGGGCGGCGGACACTTCCTTGCCCTAAAACCCTCTCAGAAATGATGGGAGGCCTGTGCCCAGCAGTGGGACATATATAGGCTGTAACTTTTTAACTTTTTATAGTCCACTGCTGAACATAGGACCCCTCATAGATTGCCTCATATGGAGCATGTTAGCCATAATTACTGAGCTTGGCGGGCAGTTTATTTTTTAATTGTAATTAACAAAATGCTGCCCATCTTCTGGTTTGTTTCCCTATGTTACTTCTTACGACACCCATGGATAATATGGCTTAGTGGAATTAATTCTATAGTGGATCTATTATATGATATACATACCATATAATAGATACAGATGTAAACATTTTCCAATTAAATGAAGTATCCTTATTTTTGTTATTAGACATTAAAATATTTATATATATTTATGAATCATCATTTTACTCTATATTTTTTGAAATAAGCATGTAAAATTCCAGTTAAGAAGAGACTTGGCTAACAAACAGGCAGAAGTGGATGCACTTCTGCATGAGAAGCAGACAATATGGGAACAGCAAGCTGGGGCTTCGGCTCATTTTGACAAGGAGTTGATTGGTAATATATATTTAAATGAGTGATTTTCATAATAATAAATGCATAATAATAAAAAGCATGTGTAAATATAATGTTTGAAAAGCTTGGCAGGCAAATTCGCGATTGTAGTACCAAAAGTCATATTATGGCATCTTGAATATAGGTATATTCAAGGTGATATAATTCTTATTAGCTTTTTTGGCATTTCACAAAGTTTACATCTAGTAATATTGATATGACGAACAACAGTGATGGATTCTCTTATGCTGCTATCACATGGTAAAATATAAATAACCTTATCAGTAAGCAATGTGTAATAAAACTCACAGAAAACCAACGTAAAATAGCAGCTGTGTTTCATATGGTGAGTGTAGAGAACCAGAGACCTTTTTTACTGCAAATGAGTAATTATATTTAAGTTTCTTAAATTGTGGATAAAGTGTGATTATCAAATAAATGGTTCTTTCTTTCTTTAATTCCATCTTAGTCCTCAGGGGTGGCAATACATTTGCATTTTGATTCATAATAGAGGATAAATGTAGATGTCTATTGCCCACAGCATCCACCTACCATCAGGTGATCTGTGTGCTTGTTTGTCATCATATTCTTTTTTTTAAAACACCCTACTAGATGGAATGACTATCTGGGAAGATGATGGATGCAGGTGGCCTAGCTCTGTGTTTTGTAGCAGTTCTTGGGTAGGCCTTGTGATGGGCTGTAATAATAATGATGATAAATTTTTGATTAATCTTAAAGGAATGTGGAGAAAATGTATACAAAAGACGTTAAATTAATAATGCTTATAGCATAAATTAGAGCATAGAGCTAGGATCGCTTATCTGTAAACATTTATTTTATGATTTAATACATAGGATAGGGTCTTTTATCAAAAGCTTGATCAGAGCAGTGAGTATAGTATGCTCTATTAGATATTTTTTGGTTGCAGAGAGCTACTCGGAGCGCATCACGCAGCTGGAAGGCATGTGCGAGCGGCAGCGGCGCGAGCTGGCGCGCTGGTTCGCCAAGCTGGAGCACGCCGCGCCCGCCTGGCTGCCCGCCGTGCTCGACCACCTCAAGTAACATACACAACATGCGCTACATACACTACACACATCACATACACCACATCATTGCACACTATACACATACCACAACACCATACACATAACACCTCACACATCTCGCACATCTCACTCACCTCATTCACCTCACACACCTTTCACTCCTCACTCACCTCACATACCTCACACAAGAGGATTAAGATGAAATCCCTTACTGCCTATAATTATATTTGCTATCTCACAATTGAGGAGCGTTTTTACAAAGCAATACAACAAACAAAAAAGCAAATAGTATTTTTTTTTGCTGTTTTGAATACTCTTTCTATAGCTGGATATGATAGTATATATAGGATAGAATTTTCTGTAAGCAATACATAAAGTATTCAAATAGTAATGTAAAGTTTCTTAGTTTTTTCAAAGTGATACATCTATGACAAACAAAATTTCTTAAAACGATACATCAAACGCACTAGATTTGTTTATTTTTATTGTTATCCTTTTCTGGAAAATTACGTAATTATTATTGCGTCACATTTATAAATCGGTAATATTGGGAGGTCACTGAAGTAGGACTCACTATTTTGTAGTTCAAATTATATAAATAATCATGGATAATGGAGAATACGACACGCCAGTGGTTGTTGTTAGAGAAAACAAGTAGACACAAGAAGGAAAACATGGTCCAGATTTAAACTGTGATTATCATTTGGATATAACAATAACAGGCTTTAAGAAAAGATCATTGCGGCAGGCAGTTGAAATTAGTTTCAATGACCAGAAATGTATAATCAATATTTTATTAGTATTTTTCGTAGTATACATATTAGTTACAGTTCATGCAAGAAACATGAGCTTAGCGTATGCGTGAGTGATCTAATTTTTACAAACCTGTTTCCACAGTACTTTCAACCGATTAACTTTTGTATTGCTATGCACTTTCATAAATGCTCTGTCACCAACGCCGTCTTAGGCCATACCGGGGCCCTTGGGCACACAAGAATTTGGAGCCCTGTTGGAAAGTAAAAACAAGTGAATGACAAAAACATTTTTCTGCTATGATCTAATATTTATTATATTATTGTAAAAATAATAATAGATTAACGGCATTTCCCGGCTTACAAGAGGTAAAATATTTTACAGATTTCATTGCGAAGACGATAATTTCTTAAGAAAATGTAAACTTTAATGTTTTTTTCCTAAACTTTCTTTCAAAGAAGCAAAGAGATTTAAATATATATATATATATATATATATATATAATATATATATATATATATATATATATATATACTAACTTAAATGTCTTTGCAAAAAAGGAAAACATTCTATAATTCTTTTTATTTCTTGCATTAAAATTTAGGCTTCACTTATCTAATATTTGTTGTTGAAAATTATCGTATTAAATAAATCATTTGCCATTAAATCTTTTGAAATATAATTTTTATTAAGCGGTACGAAATTCTATTTTTATCTCAAAAGAAAAAAAATCCAGGCTATAAGTAAGGCGACTGCACAGCCCAACAAAAACGTTTAGATGGCGGCGAAATGCGGAACTACATATTTCTTACCTATGAAATCTGTCAATGCCACTTTTTCCGGAATTGTGTGGCTCAGGGTTGCCAGAAAGTCACTAACAACGCATTTACTCCGTAATTTTTTTGTCAGGTTATATTTTCCTAAAATAGAAAAAAGATTGTATAGCATAAGCAAATAAGGCCGATGCCTTCCGTCACGGGGGCCCCTGTCCCTGGGCACGGGGGTCTTGTGTCCTTATGGTAAAGACGGTACTGGTTGTCGTCCCTGAGGACTAAGATGGAATGTCTCGATTCCAGTAAAATGGGTGTCTGGTTCTCTACACTCATAAAATACGGCACCATTAGGCTGCTATTTTACGCTGGTATTCTGTGAGAGCGTGGTTCTTCCCTCTTCGAGCCGACCCATCCGTGCTACAACCATAATATAGCTGCAGTGTGGCTCTACCACGTAGAAAACATTATTTGAGAAACTTTGAAGAAATATGCCTAAGAGAAAATTAAAAACCTTGAAGCTTGAACTGTATTCCGATTCTTGCAACAGTCAGAATAATAACTTTATCATACCATGTTATCAAATTTTATGGCTTTTAGCAAGGTTCTTAATAAACTGAGCCACATTTTTCCCATCCACGGCCGTAGCTTATGCCTACTGATAGAGTATTCAGAAGGGTGGAAAAAGACTACCGTCGACGTGAAGTGATTGTGTCGCCAAAAGAGTACTATTAAATTTTAGGAAAACATGGACAAGTCAATGAATGAGGTAAAGGTTGGTATACTTATGACATGAACATGGTTACATATGTGGGTACACACACGGGGCCACAGCAACCACTTACCATCAGGTGGACTGTGAGCTCGTTTGTCACCCTATCCTATAAAAAAATGAAAGCCAAAGCAAGCAAGATAAAAATAAAACTGTAATTTAATATAGCACGGATAATTCACTTTACTGGAGTCGGATCCCGAGCTTAAAAAATGTTAAGTTGTTCAAGATGCATATTCCATTAGTGACTCTATAAAAAGATGGGAGTCAAATCTTTCTCAGATATTATTGCACCAGTTATCTAAAACTAATGTGATTTCACATTGAATAAAATTAAATTTTACGGATTTTATCGCGTTTATTTAACTGATTTTACTTATTTTTAATTCCTGACGTTTCGGGTGTTTTACAGCACCCATGGTCACGGGGGGAGTGAGATGTTTGACATCCCAATGTCATAGTTAGCCCGGCTACTTTCAGTTATTTAATACTAATTTTTGGTCCGATTTACGCAAAACGAGCTTACAGTATCTTGAAGTCTTGCAGTGGTATGCTTGGGTTTGAGTTTAATTTTGTTAATTATAGGATCCCAAGCAGGTGGCAGCACCCATCCATCTTCTCTATTGAAATTAGGATGTTTTTTAATTTCAATAGCCTCACGTATCATCCTTGGTAGGAATCGGTGTTCTTTTACGAGGACTAGTGATTTATCAAATGTGATGTAATGGTGGGGACGATCTTGAACATATTCACAGTCTGCAGACTTCCTGGAGCGCCGGTGCTTCACGTCAGCTATATGTTCTTTCACGCGGGTTTTTATCGATCTTTTTGTTTGACCTATATAAGAGAGACCACATTCGCAATCTTACTTGTACACTCCTGCATTTTGTAGAGGGATATTACACTTGACGGATGGTAAAAATTGACTAATCTTCTTCGACGGCTTGTAATATGTTTTAATGGAAGCTCGCTTCAAGATGTAGCTAACCTTGTCTGCGACTCCTCTGACATATGGTAGTACAGCAGGTACACGCTCGACTGTGGCCGGCTTCACTCGGTAACTGTGACGTAGGCGCGGGACCCGAAGCTTGTTTTCTTGCTATACTTGCTTGACGTGCTGAAGCTCGGCGGCCAGATGTTTTCTGTCACAGATCCCTCGTGCTCTCTGAAACAAAGATTTACCCACGGTAGCTAACTGTGAAGGATGATGGTGAGATTCACCATTTAAATATCGGTTGCTATGGGTCTTCTTCCTATACACAGTGTGACCAATAGTGTTATTAGGATTTCGAATGACTAAAACATCTAGGAAAGCTAAAGAATTATTTGCCTCTAACTCCATTGTGAATTGTATTTTAAAGTTGACGGAGTACGAAACGTCGGTAATTAAAAATAAGTAAAATCAGTTAAATAAACGCGATAAAATTCGTAAAATTTAGTTTTATTCAATGTGTGGTGTTCGCGTAAATTTAAGAAATCATAATGTGATTTCATTTTAAGAAAGCATAATCGAAAATCTCGTTAAATTTTGTGACATTTCTGATGGCCTTTGATGTCCGGGCGTTACATGATGTGCTTCAGGGTTCTGGTCCTGACGACGACAATATTCGAGGTAACTAAGATTACCAAGAACCTTTAATATAACACTTGCTGGGAATCTAAACAATTTGTATGGGGTTTTTACCAGACCGAGATATTAACAGGAAATGTATCAAGTTTGAAAGAAGAAAAACTCGTAGTTTTATGATCTCGTTATTTCCGTTAATTATTCTTGATTGTATTCTATTATGTAAGTTAATAACTAAGTAATATATCTACCGAATAAACCGTATTTTTCATTAAATCTTCTTAACCATCAAGAAATAAATACATAAAACAGTTTATAGAAAAATCCCCTTTTTATGATGTATCGTTTTGTGGAAACGAGATTGCAGTCTTTGTTGCTTGGCTGCAGACCTAGAGAAACTTATGGAAATGAAATGAATAGTAACTTACCTTCTTTAATTTTAAGATTTTATAATATTTTTTGATAGATAAAGCTGTGGATAATTACTATATTATTTAGTAAAACATTTAAACTATATTACAAGAATTTATTTGACGAAGTAGCCTTAAGTATAAGTGAAATTAAGAGTAATATGGGCCCCTACATCCACACGGACAGTTATACGTGAATTATTCAATTGCAGGACTGAATGTGAACAGCTTCGGGCAGAAGTGTTATCAAGAGGAGCAGCCCAACTAGCTAGTGCTGCACAAGTGAGAGAATTGCGGAGGAAAATAGCCCTTCTCACTGCCAACGCGCCCAAACAATCTCCTTCACCAGTGAACAACGCCGATAAAGACGAAAGTAGCGTGAAGAAAGTTGTTGTCCAAACTAAAAGACCTACTGAAAATGATGTTAAGAAAAAAGTGTCCTTTAACTGAACTTACTGTGATGTTAAATATGTTAAGGAAATATATAGTTGCATATGTTATAAGACAAACTGTTTTTATATTTATATACTAGCTTTTTACCCGCGGCTTCGCTTGCATGGGCTTGAATTCAGAAACATCGATAATACTATTTCGTACTAAAATTAGCAAAGCTGGATCACTTGTAAAGACACGTTAGTATCTGTCTTTATTGGATATATTATAGGCTACAGAAACACATAAGTTATTTTATCAGAATCGCATAAATATACGTCAAGCAACACTTTTTTATATCGCGCTTCTGATATGTCTTTATTTACGGAAAATTGTCTTGGAATTGGAAATGCGTTATTTACGTAATATTCACTATTAAAGTTGATATAGTCTTAATAAAATAAGTTTTAATTTCATGGTTTGTATTAATATTGGTCCCATTGAATATTGATTAGCACCACATGCCAGTATTTTTTCATATTCGAGTGGACTTAAAAACTTCATAAATGTAGTCAGTAGTAGAAATCTACATAAGATGGGCAGCAGCGTATTCCCGATCATAGTTTAAAATATTAAAAATATGCAGTTGGCAACTCGCATGCCAAGGGTGGCTACTATGGCAAATATCCAACTTTATTCACCTTACTATTGGAAATCCAATTGATGAACGGGAGTAGAAATAATGTATTAGCCATGTAGAGGTGGCGAAAAAGAAAGCACTACCTCATTTCATCCCGTGGGTGTCTTAAGAAAGAGGGAAATTCAAACAGGAGATGGGTGGCATCTTCTTCATAACAGCGCAAAGTAATAAAGAGCTGCGGTTGCCAACCTTTATGCCAACATATATACGTGGTAGAGCCATGCTGCAGTTATATTGGATGTATAGTTGTAGCACGAATGGGTCGGCTCGACCGGGGAAGGACCACGCCCTCACAGAATACCAGCGTCAAATAGTAGCTTAATGCTGCTGTGTTTCGCATGGTGAGTGTTGAGAACCAGAGACCCTTTTTACTGGAAACGAGGCATTCCATCTCAGTCCTCACGGGTGACAATGCATCTGCATTTTGATTTATAATGGAGGATAGTGCAGTTAAAATATGAGTGGAGTCGGCGCGGATCTAATTTGATTTGCTTACGTACCAACTAAGAAATTTACGTTTAGAGCGGTTTGATTACAGGCTTATACAGATGACTTTCAAGATTCTATCAGTGCAGTTCTAAAATTTGCTTTCTTTGATATTTATAGTACTTTTTCATTAGAACCTGTTCATTTACTCATGTTAGCTATGCAACCGGGACTGTCACAAAAATTTTAATAGTTATGTCCGAAAATATGAAAGCCAGGTATCTTAATATATGCCAAACTGCTTTATAAATCTCAAAGTTAAAGTAAAAAAGGCTGCATCAACGGTATCATGGACTATTCCACCAATTAGACCGGGAGTTGGTGACAGTTGACGTTCCACGATTTTGTCGTGCATGCCTTTTTAAGGCTTGATAACTAACCCTAAAATATCAAAGATTTTCGGGGTTTTAGCCCCCCCTCGCGTCCTCTTCATAAGGAAAAGCGCTTTTCTTTGTGTAGCGAATTTTCGTGTTTTTCCGTGATAGTATACTGCATGCCCTTGTAATATACGGAAGTTCAAGCAAATTGAAGCTCTAATAATTGATGGCATGCACCCCGTAGCGGCCCAAGATGATCAAAGGGTTCTGAAAACCTGAAAAAAAAGGGCAATTCCGTGTTTTCAAATTGCATGCCGATGTAAAGAATGGAAGTTTTTGTAATAAAAACACTCTGGAAAAATTGTCATGCACCCCTCGTATGACCAACGGTGGAAAATTTCCGGGAAACTCTGTAAAAATTGAACTCCGATTTTGCGTGATTCCAAACTGCATGCCATGTTCATACGAGGGGTGCATGCCAATTTTTTCAGAGCGTTTTTATTACAAAAACTTCCATTCTTTACGTCGGCATGCAATTTGAAAACACGGAATTACCCTTTAATTTTTTTCAGGACTTCAAAACCCTTTGATCATCTTGGGCCGCTGCGGGGTGCATGCCAACAATTGTTAGAGCTTCAATTTGCTTAAACTTCCGTATATTACAAGGGCATGCAGTATACTATCACGGAAAACACGAAAATTCGCTACACAAAGAAAAGCATGAAGAGGACGCGCGGGGGGGGGGGGGGGCTAGAGCCCCGACAATCTTTGATATTTTAGGGTTAGTTATCAAGCTTTAAAAAGGCATGCACGACAAAATCGTGGAACGTCACCTGTCAGCAGCTCCCGGTCTAAATTATGTAATTTTTAATTTCTTATAATGTCTTATTCGTTTAGTTCGTATACAAAATGACAATACAAAAAGAAATTGGTGAAATATTATATAACATATTCAACTAAAGACCTCTCTTAATCAAAGTTTTGTGTACACAGTTTTGTTAGTAATTTTGCTAAAATTGACAAATATGATAAAACATGCAGATGGTGGCCACAGGTCTATACTGGTCTGACAATTTTTGATGCTTCAACAATAAGTACATACACATATTTAATAGAATTGTGTTTAATTTGACCAGTTATGTACTTATTATTAGTTTATTAGATGGCACTATTATTATATTAAAATTGTGACAACCAAAACTTTACTCTCTAGTACTCAGACTCAAGTAGAGGTGCGACTGGAGTGGCTCTATCGCACAACAAAGACGCTAACATTTATATAATACATACATTTTGCTTTTATCAAATATAGCGCCGCTAGCGGTGTGTAATGAAATTATTTTACGATTTAACAATAACATCTAGAATTAGCAACGTCGTGTTTAGTTGTTAATATCGCCAAACGATGTACATTGATTTGGTCAAGTTATATCATGATATAGTCAACAAACACTGTTAAACTTTATGAAATACCGTCATTTCACTTTCAATAATCGTTTAATTTATGATACTATAAATTCTTAGATCTGACCAATACATATATAAATCTCTTTTTAAACTATAAGAATAATAAGAGTTTTGTACATACTAATTGCAATTTTTATCAGCTTATTTATAGATAAAAAAAACTAATACCTACCTACTAAAACTTTTTATAGATTAGAAATTAAACTTGGATATATTATCCTTAATTTTATGATTTTCGATAGATGTCACTACTATCTATTTAAGTAGTAATTAGTTACTACAAAATTTATTTATATCTACTAAAATGAAATAACAAAAACTAAAAAATGTAGGTACATTAGAATTTTAAAATCTATACATATAATAAATCTGTAGAAAAGTCGTGTCTGTAATTCTAATATTTTTTGGCAAAAAAAAATTCCAGGGGACTAAATAAAGGGCACTGAAGACAAATTAGTGGTTTTTAGAATTTTTGTCAGATGAACAGATTTCCATGAAATTTTGTGTAGGTATAGGTAGTAAGGGGCCCCGGGGCTACTTATAGGCTACTTTTTATCCGATTACAAAACTTCAAAAAAGGAGGGTTAAGTATTATCCTTCGTTGGTTGTTAATTTCTATTTTATACGATTGATGTGTTTTATTAAAATAAATAAGATATTTATAAATAAAGCCCAAAATTAGTTTTAACCGTTGTGTAATAAATTGAACTACGTCGACAATCTACGATATTATTGTTGTATTCAGTTTTTCAAGACAGTGCCATCTAGCGTAAAATACAAAAAGTAGTATTTCATTATAAAAATTATCATTATAAAGTTATTTAATTAAATTTATAATTGATTCTTATATTATTTTTATATATTTTATAATTGATAAATTTTACAAAACACCTTAATACAATTAGAGGTAGAAAAGAGAGTTTGAGCATTGAATAAAACTAAATTTACGGATTTTATCGCGTTTATTTCACTACTTTTACTTATTTTTAATTCCCGACGTTTCGGGTGCTTTACAGCAACCATGGTCACGGGGGGGGACTGAGATGTTTGACGTCCTAATGTCATTGTTAGCCCGGCTACCTTCAGTTTTTGAATATTAATTTTTGGTCCGATTTACGCAAAACGAACTTACAGTATCTTGAAGTCTTGCAGTGGTATGCTTGGGTTTGGGTTTCATTTTGTTAATTATAGGATCCCAAGCAGATGGCAGCACCCAACCATCTTCTCTATCGAAATTAGGATGTTTTTTAATTTCAATAGCCTCGCGTATCATCCTTGGTAGGAATCGGTGTTCTTTTGCGAGGACTTGTGGTTTATCAAATCTGATGTAATGGTGGGGACGATCTTGAACATGTTCTCAGACTGCAGACTTCCCGGAGCATCGGCGCTTCACGTCAGCTATATGTTCTTTCACGCGGGTTTTTATGGATCCTTTTGTTTCTGACCTATGTAAGAGAGACCACATTCACAATCAAAAAAAAAAATAAGTAAAAGTAGTGAAATAAACGCGATAAAATCCGTAAATTTAGTTTTATTCAATGTGTAGTGTTCGCGTAAATTTAAGAAATCATTATGAGAGTTTGAGCAGTTTAAAACTATCAATTTATTTGCTTTATACCAAAAATAAAGAAAGAGCAACAAGTAAAATACTTGCGGAACTTACTCTATATTGAGAATATTATACCAATATTTTATTCTGTACATAAGTGATGCTTGCAGAGGCAAGCTCAGCGCCCCCTCCAACCGTGCGCCGGCGTAGGCTCCAGCCTGGTTAGCTTGTGGGTGAAGCAGGCCCTGCTCATGTACGAGTTCATCAAACTCATACCAGACTTTCAGCTTGGGTAATTGAAGCAAAGATACTCTTTTTACTGGAAATGAGGCACTCTATATTAGTTCTCAGGGGTAACAACTCATCAGCATTTCGTTTATTAATCGAGGGTAGATGTAGATGTCTATGGGCCATAGTATCGACTTACCATCAGCTGTACTGTTTGGTCGTTTGTCACCCTTATTGTATAAAAAAAAAAGAAAAGGACACGGATAGTGCTTCACCGCATATATACTCATATAGACAGAGCTTCCCGGTTCACTCATGTTAGCGTTAACTTAAAAATATATAAATAATTTATGTGCATTTTGCGCTTAATAGTATATATATTATGGCATTAGTCATTGCCTGTTGTACAATTGGTAGGTTACCTACTTCATGGCATTAGTATGCATCAGATAAGCACAATGATGTAACGTTTTGGAAAACATCGAAGCAATTACGGATATCCTGTTTTGAGTAAGGTCGAGATGAAAGTTCATGTGAACCCCATTTTAGTAAACGATCGAGTCGCCGAACACTGGCTGTAGTTGCTACTATGATACCCAACGTAAAATTTTTTGTGTCATCCTAGAGAAAAAAATAAAAAGCAAATGCGCGACATTCTTACGCCTAGACGTCTGTTTGATACAAATAAATAATGTTCGAATAGGTAAGCCTTGTTGAGTTCTGTCCACCATTTCAAATTAATTAGAATAGGAGGTCAAAAATTACACTGTTTTTTTTGATTAGGTGTCATCATCATCATTACAGCCCTTTACAAGTCCACTGCTGAACATAGGCCTCCCCCAAGGTATGCAACAAAGCACGGTCCTGAGCCACCTGCATCCATCGACTTCCTGCATGTCTTACCAGGTCGTCACTCCATCTAGTGGGGGGTACACTTCCTCTACCGGTGATTAGGTGTAATAAGTATATATTACATCTAATAAAAAAAAACGGTCGTCTACCATATCAAACAATGAAATATTTTACAATTTTTTGTCATATTTATTTCTTGAGAAATATTTCTTAAATTTCGAGACAAATAGGTAAAAAGCTATAATAAATATTCGACGTAGGATTTTTTAAATATTGTTTATTTAATTTTATATAATAGGTACCTATACTGTCATATAACATATATAGGTAATTATTAAATGCGTTCAAGTTAGGCAGTAGTTTCCTGGGGCGCGGGCGGTGTGAGATCTTTTAGCGCATGTTCACGGGCGTGTGCGACGTGACGTTCACGGCGCGCGTGCTCGCGTGCGTCGCGCTGAGTCCGTGCGTGTAGTCGCTTTGCCGCAGCCGTTTGCACGCACTTTGTGAACGCACCTTTATTGAAAAAAAAAACATTCAAGCTTTAGAAGGTAGTCTTTCGATCAGATTTTTAACCGACAAGATTTCCATGAAATAATGCCACCACACTTACTGCCATCATAATGCCTGAATTCTATATTTAAGAAAAGTTTCGTTATTTATAACGATTCGTTTTATTGTATCCGAAGTGGTAGTCAAACAGTTTTTATTAAAACAACGCGCGTAGCTACAAGACGCGACGGCATAATTGATACAACTCTTAGTCGTATGTTGTTAAGTCAGTATGTATATAAATGTTTTTTTTTTTCGTACACTTTCTGCATTTAAGAACGGCTACTAAGGGTAAACAAAACGTTTTATAATTACAGAAACTAGGCATTGGTGCGACCATGGGGTCACGTGCATGATTTCCTAACGGAGCTTTTTGCTCCGTACACGTTGCATGGCCTACAAATAATAATTCTAAGTATTGGTTTGGTTCAAATGCAATTTATATCAACGGCGGAGAATATTCCAACTTTGAAAGTTTAGCAAACAAAAAAATGAATACGATTTTATTTTCTTGCACTCAATGCTTAGGACATAAGATTGTATTAGGGTTTCTCTTAGCTGAATAATCTCTTTTCTTAGTTTCACTAAGAGAGAAGATACCCTCCTTTAGCACTAGGTTAGATATGCATAATGCGCAGCTATAACATCAAGTAAATACTGAAAAATGCCGTAAATAGAAAGACGTCTGTATTATTGCATATTTTAGAATTTATTACGTTTGTCCGTACTCACCAACAGCGTCCCAGCACACGAGCGACTCAGTGTGAGGCCCACTGTCGTAGCAATCGATGACTCTCTGCTTGCACTCGGCACAAACTGGCTCCACACATACCATGTTTGCTGTTCGTAGTTCTATTCTCGCCGCCGTTTCGTTTAAGTCTTCTACTGTTAGCCTGTTTTAGAAATTATACTCGTAAAAATATCTTTTTTTTATAGAATAATGTGATAACTAAGATAATTCTCACAAAAAAAAAGATATATGGGTGCTGTTTGATCTGCTCTTACTATCTTTTCCATTCGATGGCTAATTGTAATTCTTTTTTTTATAAAAAAAATACTATAATCGATTTTAACATAAATATAATCAGGGGTTCATTATTATATAATTGCGCGTCGAATAGCATTCTTCATCATCATCATTACAGCCCTTCACAAGTCCACTGCTGAACATAGGCCTGAACATAGGCCAAAAAATGGATCTCCAACAGTTGATAATACTCAACTCTTTACATCTATAAATAACATGTACTACCAATTATAGGAGAACACATCATCTAAAACAATAGCAGTTATATTTGCCTAATGGTATTTGGAACAAAAACAAGTTTTACGAACAAAAGAAAGTAATACTTTTTATAACATAAATAAAAGTAGTTTGGCTAGAGAATATTAATTTTCTAAACCCCACAAATTCTTTGTTCAGCTCCAAGAAAGGACATTTGCAGGAGGTCTCCTATCACATACCATACATAACATACATACATAACATAGGAACATAGGCGAATAGAATTTGTATGAAGTTTTTTTCATAAAATGAGCTTACATTCCACTGGCTGATGGTAAGTGGTTACTGCAGTCCGTGGTTGCCTTCACCCTGCATACGAAAACTACTTGAAATCAGGGACTTGATTGTGATTAAGGTATGAGGTTACGCTATTGTTAAAAGAAAGACCGAAAGCGGTTAAAATTCACCGATACGCCACTGGTATAAAATAACGGTAACGCTATTTTAGGGGTATCGTTATACGAGTACCTCTGTATAAACTTTACATAACCAAAATTATATCGGTAACCAAAAATATTTGTATTCATTATTTGTAAAAATAATGTTTGTGTAAGCAACAGTATTTGTTGTTTTGTCAATAACCATTATGAAGTTCTAAGAAACTAATTGCAAACTGAGGTAATTTTAAACCACAAGAGGAAGAAAACCTATAAGTTGAAAATTAGGTATCGCTAAAAATAATTTTCTGTACCGAAAAATTTGTGTATCGTTATTTTCAGATATTGCTATAAAAAGATATGGCATCACACCTTTAATTGTTTTAACATTTAACCCATAATTTTGCAGTCAAGCTAAAAATTAACCCCCTCTCCTCATTATAGGACTAACATCCCTTAAAAAATAACAAATCAAACTCTCTCAAAACACAGAATTTGTTAAAAAAATAAAATTTGAACTTTCGGAAAGCAGACTCATTACAACGACATCCTCGAGATAATTTACGAATTTTATTACGTTTTGTATTAAGCACGTTTAATGTTATCTTGTACTGTACTATACAACCTGTATATTTTAATGTAATTATTATAAATAAAATTATACTATATTTAGTAGGTACTTCAGTGAATCTAGAAATGAAAAATTTATATACACATTTGGGATGTAGTAATTTGATGTCCATACTTAGGTAGGGTCTTCTACCTAGGAATACTACCCATCAGGAAAGTGAGCCCACTGGTTAGGTGTCTTTTTACTTATTATCATATAATTTCCGCTACATACATTTCGGACGAGATTACAACAGAGGGAGAGATATAACAACTTTTTGTACTTGCTGAAGAGCCTCCAAGGTCGTTTCGGTCCTGGATGTTTGCCCATATGTAATTTATGTTAAAAATGTATAAATGTAAATTTTATAACGTTACAAGAGGAATTTATTAAACATACCTTAATAAATTTTACATAAGCAGATTGTGTCCTTATGATATTTACTTTATTTTTGTGAATAATTGATAGCAAGAGGTAAAGGTCTGTTGGCGGGACAGAAGACTGGGTAAATGACTGAGTTAAGATTTACATAGAATTGGCAATATTAAATTACTTAGGTACCTCAATAATATAAAAAGGATAGAAGTGATTTATTTTGCGTGACTAATATGTTATTTATTAAATTTACTATCAAATATAGAATAAAACTTGTTATACCTTTGCATGACGTATGATTTTTAACATTTTACTAGGTATAATAATTAATAAAACTTAAAACAAGTTTATATGCCAAGGTTAAGATAGTAATACAATTCAAATAGTTTTTTTATTTGTTTTAATAGTAAATTAGCAGAATTTGTTAAATTCTTGGAAACTACCACAGAAATCGTAATAATCATACTATTCTGTGAAAACAACAATACACAATATTATAATATATTTTTATACAAGAGGGTGCTAACGCGAATGCGGCTAAATTAATTATTGTTATGACATTATAATACAATAGTTCAGTAAAGAGTATTGAAAAGAATCTTTTGTCTCTTATGGTAATATTCATTATTTAAGTATTGCAAAAAAGGTTACTCTGACCATCTAGGTATTCCTACTAAATATATTTAAGTACGCATACTTATGTCGTATTTTTATGACACCAGTTGTCGTAAGTTATTTTTTTGTCGTGGTACATAGTTGAGCAAGGCCTTTGTACTCTTTGAGCATGATTTTTCTGTCGTATCAAATGTATGCAACCGATCAAAAACCGAGTTCAATTCACGTCCGCCAGGTGCACTGTTCATATTTCCATACATTTTAGTCGATGACGATAATGAAATGTTGGTGTCAAAAATTTGTGCCCAGGTTTCGAACCGGTGACGCCAGTTTGAAATTGTTATTTTCAATTTAGCAGTTGTTTATGCATGTAAGTACTAGATGCTTAAAGCATCAAGAGTAAACCTGTAAATCTAAGAATCAAAGAAATATTTCGAGGATAATCTGATATCCTCTCATTTTTATTCTTTTATTGTACACTTTAAAAATAATTATTAAAAATATAATAATTTGACAAGCAAACTGTATATTACGTATATATAGTGTGTCCGATATATATATACACACTTATACCAGCGATATTCTATAAGTACTTAAAATACAGCTATTTTAATTCAAAAATACACTACACACTGAGGTCTAATTCCCTCCCCTCTATGTGGCAGCCATTTTGTTTTTTTTTTCTTGAGATATTCTCTACGTGTTTACAAAAAAATTCATATCTCAAAGTTTTGGTTTTACTGAGACAAAAATTAACTCATTCGGAGGGCAACAATATTGTCTATAGTTTACATTACAAAATTTTTAAAATATTTGTTCAGATACTCGTAACTTTAAAGAAAAAAAAATACTTCAAATAAATATCAAAAAATTATGCTAATCGGCAAATTATTGTAAATTACTGCAAAAACCACCACGCTTACCCTTGTTATTTGTTTCTGTTGGAAGTGAAAATCGAGGTTTTTGAAGTGTATCGAAGTACTTATATCCTCAAAATTAAAGTATGTAAAACAAATGAACTCGTTGGAGGAAAGTAGATCAAAAACGATACAAAATATACTAAGGACTAACAATTAAAAAATCAGTAGTGTAAAAAATAAGTTTAGAATATTAAAAAAAAAATCTCATCGTTTTTGTTATTATGGAACATTTATCTATAGATAGGTAAATAAAATTGAACTGTCTACCGCTGTAATATCGAAATGATTGCCTTTTATTGGTGCTGGGGCGGTTATTTGCATGCAACTAGACATCAGTAACCATTTTTTGTCTGTGTTACTGTCTGTCGGTCCGTGCTAATCTTCAGAATGGCTGAACCGATCGTGAATCTTCACGAACAGAGAGACGTCAATGCCCGGAGAGATCTATGTGATTTATGGGATCTATGTGATGGAGTGGTAAAAGTAAAAAATTACTTCCAATTAGATTTACATGTAATCTATATTGAATAAAAATGATTCTATACTATACTATTCTATTCTAAGCTATATATTTTTTAATAAATATTTTTATAAAACAGATAAAAAATAGTCTTTGATGCTTATCTTAAATTTAAATACCGCCTTTTCCCACCCGGAGTGAAGTCGAGCAGGTGCCTAGTGTAGAATATTAATGTCCTCCAGACCGAATTACGGTTACGGCGGTCAGCCTCAACGGAGACTAGTTAACCGCGCAGAACAGGATTAAAGTACTCAAGTGTATGTGCAAACACAGGTGCGTTGACGTCGACGACCGAGTGCTTTCGGATCGGCTCGATTCACTGTCGCTGCGAAGAGATGTTGCATCTCTTTGCATTTTCTTTCGCATATACCATGGGGAGTGCTCTGAGGAATTGTTCGGATTAATCCCAGCCGCCAAATTTCAAGAATGCACAACGCAGAAAACCTACCGATACACTCAACACCATCTGATTGCTTGACAGTCCACCACTGTACGTTTCACAAGTTTTCTTCCGCGTACGACCTCTCTGTGAAATAGTTTACCACCGGCTATTTCTCCGGACCGATACGACCTAGGGACCTTCAAGAAAAGAACCTACTCCTTTCTAAAGGGCAGGCAACGCACCTGCAATTCCGCTGGTGTTGCAGTTGTCCATGGGCGGCGGTAGTCACTGAACATCAGGTGAACCGTATGCTCGTTTGCTTCCTCTTCTATAAAAAGGTGCACTCTCTATTCCCTCACTCTCATAATCCGATGGGACGGTAAACCGACACAACCGGAGTAAGATCACGCGCAGGTCCAACCGCTTTACGTGCTTTCCGAGGCACGGGGGTGAGACACCGCCAACTTTCCTGACTCCGGGCAGCTATTGAGAATTTCTTGACGGAAAAACTTTATAAACTGATTTTTTTGGCCCGACCAGGGATTCGAACCCAGGACCTCACGATCAGCAGTCGCACTACTACAATCACTAGACGTGTAGTGTAGAATATTGATGTAGAATTAACGTGCCTGAATCTCTGAGAGTGGTTTTCGTCCAAATATAACAACTTTTCCATGAAGACCTTCTCTTTGTAGTCGTCACGAGGGATAGTGGTTTCCGAAGCCGCTGCTTTGCCTGTTAATGTTGCGTCTTCGACCAGCCTCTCGACCTTGTATCAGAGAAATTTTGCTCAAATATTAATATTCAGAGTATTTTCTAGTTGGCAGGTAAACTCTGAAACGCTGTATCAAATTTCTTGTGACTTCTGATGCTGCTCGCTTCTTTGATCTAAGTATTTAGTTTTGGTAGTTTTTAAGATCATTGTCGTTTTTTGACGGAAGTTGGTTCAATAAGAGAGCCATAGTGGCGCAGAGGCTAAGGCACTTGCCGTAAATTACACATAACGCAAGCAACTTTTAGGCTTTTGGTGGTAAAGGCAACCATTTTGAGGAAACTGCATGGCAGAGGAGAGTGTGTTTCGAGGACATGTAAACGCCGTTATCAGGCGCCGGTGCAGCGTGACGGTGACAACCCAAAAAAGGCAATCAATCAATCAAATCTTTATTTGCGAATACAGGTGTTAACAAATGTATTTTATAATATTATATATTAGGCTCTTTTCTATTTAGCCATAAACCATGCAAAATAATATACATGCTGCTGCTATAGTATGGTTCGAGAACAAAACGCTCGGCTCGGTCGCGGAAGGGCCACGATCTCACTTAATATTATTGTAAAATAGTAGCTCAATGCTGCTGTGTTTCGTACGGTGAGTGTAACCAAGGACTCTTTTTACTGGAAACGAGGCATTTCATCTTAGTCCTCAATAGTGATAACTTAATTCTAAATTTCTAATCAGAGATAGCCGTAGATGTCTATGGGTCACAACATTCACTTACCTTCGGGTGGACTGTGTGCTCGTTTGTCACATTTCTTATATAAAAAATGTATGACAGTACATACAAATTACAAGGGGTATGAAAGTGAACGCAAGTAAGACGAAGGTTATGGTTTTTGAAAGAGAAGAAAGTAAAACGATTTGTGAAATAAGAATAGAAGGGGAGTTGATCGAGCAAGTAGATGAGTTTGTATATATGGGCTGCGTATTTAGCAGGGATGGTAGATATGATAAGGATATAGAACGACGAGTGAATGCGGGAAATAGAGTAAATGGGGCCTTGCACTCTATTGTGAAGAGTCAAAATGTGTCGAAAAAGGCACGTATGGCAATTCACAATGCTGTGTTGGTCCCTACTTTAACGTATGGTAGTGAAAGTTGGGTGTGGCAGAAGAAGCACGAGAGTAGAATAAACGCAGTAGAAATGCGGTCGTTAAGGAGTATGTTAGGGCTGAATCTGAATGACAGGGTAAGAAATTGTGTAATAAGAGAAGAGTGTGGTTTGCAAGATGATGTTGTGACCAGGATTAAGAAAGGAATGCTTCGGTGGTTTGGTCATGTGGAAAGAATGAATGAGGAAAGAGTGACAAAGAAAATTTATGTTGCAGAAGTGAATGGCAGAGTCGGAAAGGGACGTCCTAGGCGAAAATTTATCGACCAAATTGGCGATTTATTGGAAACGGGCCAAATTAGGAGTACCCTTAACCTACAAGCATGTATGCGTAGGTGTATGGATGTAAAGGAGGCGAGAGAGGTGTGTCAGGATCGTGCCAAATGGAAATCTGTAGTCTCTGCCTACCCCTCTGGGTGACAGGCGTGAGTGTTTATGGATATTATGGATATGGACAAATTATATTCATGTAATAAACACAATTTTAGATCATTCATTACATTACATTAAATGTAAGTACTTAATTTTAATATAATAATCGAGTTTCACTAGATTATTAATACTTATTTTGCCATTATGATTTCACCAAAGAATAAATAAACGATAAAAATTAGTTTAAGTAAGCTGTTAAATAAAAAGAACAATAACATTATTACCATTTTGTTTGAGATGCTGATATACTGCTCATTGGATTCGGTTTTCTCTGACGGCGAATCTGCAGTATCTGTTCGCTGGAAATGGGTTTCTCGTATTGATTGGCTGTTTCCCATGCTTTTACCTGGAGTTATATTAGAGTCAGATATCATATTGGAGTATATAAGCATCAGTTATTGAATGTATACATAGTAGTGCCAATTTGCAGCTATATTATAGCTGTAGCACGAATTGGTTCAGCGAAGGACCACGCTCTCAGAGAATACCAGCGTAAAATAGCAGCTTTAAGCTGCTGTTTTCATATGATGAGTTTAGAGCACCGGAGACCTTTTTTACTGGAAACGGGGCATTTCATCTTAGTCCTCAAGAGTGAAAACGCATCTGAATTTTGATTCTGAATCGAGGTTAAATGTAGATGTTTATGGACCATATCATCCACTTACCATCAGATGGACTGTGTGCTCGTTTGTCACCAACGCTTTATAAGAAAAACTTTGGTCAGTTATTGTTGTGGCGCACTTGAAGGTTTCTGAAAAAAATATTTGTTTTCGATTCGATTGTGCCGTTATCTATGTGGTCTTATACCATTACTTAGATTAAGAAGAAACTGTTAAATTGTGGCCCCGAATATTACTGACAAAAAGGTATGAAAGTGATAGTAAATATTTAATATTATCATGTAAAATAGAATAAACAAAGGACATAAACCTAAGATGCATTACTGGCGTATAGAGTAGGACTCCGGCGTGTTAAGATTTTAAAAGGGCAAGGAATTTTTTAGTTATGCCGCAGTATGTTTGGAGCTTTAATAACAGTGCATCTTGAAGCTTTGGTAATGGATGTGAAAAATGCGGATGTTCTTCTTATGGCGAATAATGGTCTTTAAATAATTTTGTATGACCACATTTAAATGACACTTTTAGTTTTAATAGAAATAATTATATTATAATGTCGCGGATGTGATAACATATTAGAGAAAATAAATAAAACCATTTTGTCAAAATGTTTTGTTTTTTTCATAAACCGCCACCGTTGCATATTATAGTTTACTAGGTGGTAGGACACCTTATCTGACCAGGAGTCAGTCTGAGTACTTACTATGCTTTTTCCAAGCTGCATGTGTCAATGGATTACAGTGACCACTTACCATCAGGTAGACTGTAAGTTCATTTGTAATTTTGTTTTACTTTTAAAAAAAAGTTTTAATATTTTATAAAATTTTTCATTCGGCACAAAAACGACTTGACCGATTATGCTCAAAATTTAATGAGGTCTAAGTTACATAATTATGCGTTAAATGAAACTAGTCCCATGTCAATATCACTCTTTGTTCTCGAGATACACGATCCGAAAATTAAATCCGAACATACATATACATACATAAGTACATACATACGTACATGTGCACACACGGACATCATCTTAAAAACCATACTATACATATATTCGACTCTAAAGACCTTGAAACGTAGAGATACGTTGAAATTTCCAATTTGCAGAATCGAACCCATTACAATAACTTCCCATTGGGAAGTTAAAAATTTAGAATTCAGAAAAAAAACGAGAAAATAAACTTAGATTAATAAATTTAGATTTCTATTTTATTGGTACAATAACAACAGAACTAAGTTATGCCTCGAGTGCAGACCGCAGTTAATAAGACGAAGTATCACTTAATGTTGTGATCGAGTGACAATATAAAATACGGGGCAAACATTAAGTTTTTTATTAAACGATACAACAAAGTCTCCTGGGCATTATTATATATTTAGAAGGCAATACACGGAAAGTAATATTAGCAGTTTCTGCAATCACTTAAAATCATTATTATTCTTGGACGTATATGAGGAGGACAACATAGAAAAAGCATTTACAAAATTTTATGACACGTTTGTACAATTTATAAGCTGTGCTTTCCCATAAATAGAGTCAAAGTAAATAATTTTGATCAAAAATTAAAATGGCTTACAACTGGTATAAAAATTTCCTGTAGAACCAAACGTGCACTTCGCTATAAATATTATAAAAATAAAACTCACGAGAACAAAATTAAATATACACTTTATAGAAATATCCAAAAAAAAAAACTATTTTACTGGCACAAAAGCAGATGAATTACAAATACGTACTTAACTCAAAAAATAAAACTAAAACCACTTGGAACCTAATAAAAGAAAATAGACACATCCAAATCTCATTGATAGACTCACAGTCAATAATCAAAATATACTAAATCCCATTGAACTAGCTGCAACATTAAACCAGCATTTCATCTATTCCATTAAAGACAGAATATCACATAATAGTGCGGATAAATTAAGCGTAACTAGTCTAAGAAAACAATCTAGTATTTATTTAAGGCTATGTATATTAAAAACACAAAATCTACTGGCTGTGATAAAATACAAACAAAAATTTTAAAGAGGTGTCCAGGAAAAATCGTAGACGTATTATGTTTTTTCAATAATAAGTCGCTTGAAGCGGGAATTTTTCCTAAAGAATTGAAATTATCCGTTGTTATACCATTGCATAAAAAAGGTGACAGATATAATATTAATAACTATAGACCAATTACATTAATATCAATAGGTATTATCAAAATTGTATGAGAAAGTTATGCAATTAAAAGATAGAAGAATAGAGAAGGAGGCTGGGTACTACCACCTGCTTGGGATCCTATAATTAATAAAATTAAAACTAAACTCAAGCATACCACTGCAAGACCTCAGGACATAGTCAGTTCATTTTGCATAGATCGGACCATAAACAATAATTAAAAAAGCTGAAGGTACTCCGGGTTTAACAATGACATCGGTACGTCAGTAATCTCAGTCCCCCGTACCATGGGTGCTGGAAAGCGCCCGAAACGTCGGGAATAAAAATAATAGTAAAATAAACGCGATAAAATCCGTAAAAGTAGTTTTAATCAATGTGTAGTGTTCGCGTAAATATAAGAAATCATTATTTTACCTTCATTAAAAACTAGCCTGTACTCAAAAAATTGCTATGTGATGGCTATTCAAGTGTTTAATAAAATCCCAAATGAAATAAGGCAATTAGATTATACTCGATTTAGACGTAATTTATTAAAGTGGCTTTTAGAAAAACAATTTTATTCGGTAAATGAACTGTTAAAAGTAAAAGAACGTTTCTATTGACTGTAAAACTCTGTTTCTTATCTGATTGTGTTTTAAAGGATTAATATTAAAATTGTAAAGTGATGCATGTTTAATTTTACTTAAATTTTGTATATTGTAACCATAAGTTAATCATTAAATAAGTTTTCATATACCAAAATTGGTGAAATATGTGAATCATTATTATTTTATAAGAACATCTTTGTACCATATTTCTTGTGAATAAATTCATTTATTTATTTATACGTTTTAAATACTTTTAAAAAGAGTCAAACAAAATATAATATATAACATACGAATTTAAAACCACTAATACTGACTTTACTTAAAACTTAAATTTTATTTATTCATTTATTTTAAAAAATATTGAAAGTGTAAAATAGGAGAATTTAATGCCTTTAGGCATTCTCTACCTACATATGTATAGTTATACCATTTAACATATTTGTAAGGTTGCCAAATATAATAAAATTATAATAAAAAAAAAAAAAAAAAAAGAAAACCTAAAAAAAAAAAAAAAGGACCAAAAATTAAAAAAAAAAAAAGAAAAAAAAAAAAGAAAAAAAAAAAAAAAAAAAGGAAAAGTTAACTTACTTTACATGACATATTTGAATTGTCCTTAAAACAGTGACCATAAAAATACTAAATTTAACATTTTGTTGCCATGTGATGTTGCGTCATATTTTGTTTTTCATGAATGCGAAATATTCTAAAATTTCATTACTAATTTTTAAAAATAAAGTAGTTTGAGATGTTAGCTGCTATTGGAAAACGTTTAAATAATAAAAAAAACAATTCGTAGAAATTTACAAAATTTGCATAATAAGAGCGAGCACCTGCGTGATAAAATAATTGATAGCAATAAAAAAGTGGTCAAGCGTGATTCGAGTTTGAGCATATTAATATCATTAAAATGTAGTTCTTAATCTATAGTACCATTATGAAAAGTGAAACTGCAATTATGTTAGTACTATTTTTATTCTGTGCAGCTGCGTAATGTTCTGAGAGTGCTCTTTAATTTGCTCTTTTTTACCATTAACAGAAACATTTTTGCGATAAAATCCGTTTAAGATTTTTTATTACGAATCAAATTGTTAATATAAATATTTTAAGCGTTGATGATAAATAATTGTATAGAATGCACGTAAAATAATCGCCTTAAGGATATCTACACACCTCATTTCGTCCCATGGCTTGACCATTTCCTCTACAAAGGTAACTAGAATGCTTTATGGCTTGCGGTAGAAATATAATATAACATAATCGAATTAAATACAATACAATAGAATAGAGTAGACTAGAGTAGAGTAGAGCAGAGTAGAGTAGAACGGAACAGAACAGAACAGCATAGAATGTAATAGAATAATTGTTATTCACTGATGACAAGAATGCTTATGAAAGTTATTTAGGCTTTTACGAAAAAAAAAACTGTCCTGGGAAGAACCAGCAAGAAACCGTGCGACAGGACACCTTTTTAAATTATTAATTAAATTGTAATAGAGCCCTTTTTAAGAGCTACTGACCTACCGTCAGAGGGGTAAAGCACCGACAATTTCATGGCTCCGGGATGCTGCTAAGAATTTCTTGACACAGAAAAACGGAATATCTGATTATGGCCTGACCCTTTTTCGAACTACATATTACGAATTCAGGGTCCCGGGACCGCATCATCAATGGTCGCGTTTATTACCTATACTAAAGAGACATCAAATTATGTATATTAAGGAGGTAAGTAAATACTTTATCTTATCATGCAACAGTGAGCATTTTGAACGATTCGGACTTACAAGACTTGCAACTATATTGTCAGCACGTACAGGTTGGCTTGACCGAGGTAGGATCACGCTCTCACAGAATACCAGCGTAACTTACCAGTTTTAGGTTTGGCGAAGCATCTACATTTTGATTCTTAATCGAGGATAAATTTGTGTGTCCATTATGGGCTACGGTACCCTCTAAAAACATTTAGCAGAAAAAAATCTTATTTCTCATACCGGTAAAAGGTATCAACGGCTGTTTATGTATGATGTCGATTATAGACAAGTTACGCAAACTGACATGTCCGCTTAGTTAATAGGATTGACATATAAGCTAATAATAACTCTTTGATAGCAAGTGGTTAAAAAACACTCATGTCTTTGTTCGAATCTTTTTTTAAAATAGAATAATGGTTTATATAATGATTTCTTATATTTACGCGAACACTACACATTGATTAAAACTACTTTTACGGATTTTATCGCGTTTTATTTATTTTATTTTTAATCCTCGACGTTTCGGGCGCTTTCCAGCACCCATGGTCACGGGGGACTGAGGTGACTAACGTCCCGATGTCAAAGTTAACACGGAGTACCTTCAGCTTTTTTAATTATTGTCTTTGGTCCCATCTACGCAGAGTGAACTAACTGTGTTTTGAAGTCTTGCAGTGGTATGCTTGGGTTTAGTTTTAATTTTATTATTTATAGGGTCCCGAGAAGGTGGTAGTACCCAACCTCCTTCTCTATTGAAATTTGGATGTTTTTTAATTTCAATAGCCTCACGTATTATCCTTGGTAGGAATCGATGTTCTTTCGCGAGGATTTGTGGTCTATCAAATCTGATGTAATGGTTGGGGCCATCTAGGATATGATCGCAAACTGCAGACTTCCCGGAACGTTGATGCTTCACGTCCCACGTCCTACGTGACACTACAACCACCTGCTTGGGACCCTATAATTAATAAAGTCAATAGAATAATGGCGTCAAACGAGCACAAAGTCCACCTGATGGTCAATGATTGCTGTGGCCCGTAGACATCCACATATAATATATCCTCGATTCAAAATGGATATGCGTTATCATCCCTGAGGTCTAAGCTAGAAAAACTAGTCTCCAGTTCTCTACACTCACCATACGAATCACAGCAGCATTAAGCTTTTATTTTACGCCAGTATTCTGTGAGAGCGCGGTCCTTCCCCGGTCGAGTAGAACCATACTGCTACAACCTTATTATAACTGCAGCGTGGCTCTACCGCGTGAAAAAACACTAAAACTTTTCATGTCAAAATAAACTAAGTTTTATTTCATTTATTTATTATTAACGATCAGCCGCGGCTTTGCATGAAAGATTTCTGAATCTCGACAACAGCGCCACCTACCGGGTCCAATTGAGTTTTTTAACCATCCAGTAAGTCATTCAAATACACACAAACCAATCATCAAAATCGGTCGCGCCATTTTCGAGTATTTGAAAGACTTACGGACATCAATTTATTTTTATTTATAGATATATTTGTATATGTCCCAATAGTCGTCAAATTATCCTAATGATTGACTTCCAAATTAAACTAAAGATATTAATAGTTACTTTGCAACCATCCGCTCAATAAAATAAAATCAAGTGTCTTACCTAGTTTGAGGAGCACCTCCCGCCCTCCCTCAACTGCGTGCACTAATCCCGTCACCACTAATCCCAGCTCTACTACTCCCAACACCACTACTCTAGGCAAGACACACCATCGACGATAATACCATGATGTAGACTCTACGGCGGCTGACCGCTAAGTCAAATTAAATTTTATCTGTAAATTCACAATCACATCGAGTAATTTCTTTATTTAAATGATGCAAAAACTGATTACTGAATCTGTACTTGTGGACAACGTGATTTAGAGCTAAGAGCTCCGGATTGCTAAGTCGAGAGTTCTCGGTTTGAATTACTGTCAGGGCTGTTTTAAAAAAATACACACATTTTTTATTGAATAAGGTGACTAACGAGCACATAGTCCTGATGGTAAGTGGATGCTGTAGCCCATAGACATCTTGATTTATCCTTCATTAAGATTCAAAATGGAGATCTGTTATCACCCCCGAAGACTAAGATGGAATGTGCCCCGGTTCCAGTAAAAAGGATCTTCGGGTTTCTACACTCACTATACGAAACACAGAAGTATTAAACTGCTTTGACATATCTTTGGTACCTACTGTGATTTTTTTGGCATTGTAGTCCCATCCCTATAGCTTAAGCAAGAAATACAGACACATTCGTCACATTGTTTCTTTTATAAAATAGAGTAAGACGTAAGGGTTTCATTACGATGTTTTACTTCACCACCGATCACGTGGTAAATCAACTCTTAAAATAGCAATTAATGGTTATATTAGTGCCGTGGATCGAATTTGGTTTATAGAGCACATTAGTTCTGATATTTAAGACGAGTGCCTATCCCCTGAATTACCATAGCCCTAATATTAGTATTATTATTACACCTAAAATTTAACCCAAAATTCTGGGGCAGGGGCACAAAAAATCAATACTCATTTTTTATCACCATACGTGCTTCATTCCAGAAGTCATTAAATACTTGTAGGCTTGTATTCTATGATTCTATTCAGGTCAGGTACATATTGATCAATGCACATTTATCAGTACCATACGGGCCTTATTTCAGAAGTCTGACTATTAAATCCTCGTAGGCTTGTATTCTATGACTCTATTCAAAACTTTCGTGATACTGTGCGAGGTGTGCGGTGTTGATAAAATCCGATCAACTTAAAATTAAACATGTCTAGACGGGGGCAAGTTGTTATAAGGCTTTGCGTTTTTTCCGTAGAAAAACCTTGAACTTTTCACGCCGTCCGGCACTAGCCACTATACCTTCGCCTGAAGAACACAACCGTCTTGGAATATCATTAGCATTTATTTGCGAACGGAGACCGCATTCGGCGATACGCCTGATTGAGGGTTGGAGTAAATAAACGTTTTTTGTAGAATATATTTTAATATCATGAGCTATTTCATGTTTCACTTTACTAAAACGTTGCCTCAGTAACTTTCACTCTGTAATTTGTTTACAACTATATGGTTTATAATTCTAATTAGTATAAAATTATATAAACGAAGGGAGGGATAGCTCCTGCGAAAATTGCTAACTGCTACATTTTTTTCAACATCAAAAAAGAACATAAATATTGTCATAATTTATTAATTTGCTTATTTCATTTATAGACAACCCCTCCCCCTTCCTATGGTCTTTCAAATATCATTGTTACTACAACTCCTCTCCTCCTTTCTAGGCATGACCCCATAGCGACGACACTTTGCGATGACCTAACTAGAAAGTAGATAGGTCTATTATTTACTATGGTATATTATTTATTCCTTGTATTATTTTTCTGGTGGTGACAGGTGTGGGCGCACTTTCGTATCTTCTGCACTACACTTATTCTCGTTAGCGTGCTTGAGTCACTGACATTGTAAAAATACGTTGCATTTATTTGCATTTTTATCGCATATACCACGAATATAAGGTAAGAAGTCGATGGATGAAATTGGCTCAGACCGTGATTTGCGGCATTTTTTGGTGGGGGCCTATATCCAGCTTAGTGAAGGGCTGTAATGATGACGACGATGATAATACCACGGGCAGTTCTTTAAGAAATTATTCAAAATAATTTTAGCCGCTATATCTACTGTCGTACGCCGTAAGAGGACTTTAAATTTCATCCACATCTTTTCGATGTTCGGATGTAACCTACCCCTGTTTTTTCTAGAAAACATAAGGCCACATTGTGGATTTTACAGCAACCTGCTGTTTTTGTTGACCGATATGCCTTTAGGCATATTCAAAAAACAACCAGCTTTCTTGAAACGTAACAGACCTGCAATTCCATCAGGTCAGTTCCAAAGTAACATAACTAACCTAAATGTTTCTCTCGAATCCAGGATTCGTGACTTGATACTTGACTCAAAATTCTAAGCAATGCGATGGTATATTCCTATGAGTAGAAGTTAGAATGGCGTCTACGAGAGAACATAACTTTACAAATCTTCAACAAATTTTCTTATAAATTATAGGTTAGTGCTTGGCTACATCGTTCAATTTCTGTCTATCTGCGTTAATGTGTTTTGTTTTACAATAAAAACACACCGGAGTATCGTGCAGTGGCGGTGTAAGAATATCCACTATACTGTGGCGCCTAAATCACGCTATCAAAATTCCGAATCATAAACAGTATTTATAGAATATCTCCGAACTATCACAAGGAGTGTTGGCCGCTCCCCGGGCAGAACACCTTGCCTGGCGGACGCCCCTTTTCCTTCACGGCCACTATCCCATATCATCCAGTGGGTTTCGTAAGAGGCGACAGAGAGAAAGAAACCAGGAGATGGGCAGCAGCGACTTCATAATAACGACTAAAATTACAAAAACTGTAGTTGCCAACCCGCTTGAGAAATATCTCCCAATGAGGCAATCTACGGGGGAAGCCAACGCTGAGCAGTGGTCTTTAACAGGCTGTAACAGTATCTGTTTCGTTAAAAACACACCACCCACGGATATCATATTTAATTGATATACGTTACGGACTTCCGTGTTAGTAGCGAATCAAAACCTTGAGTTAACATTCGTATTTCAGCGGTCTGTGGTCGTGTTAACGTGAATTATCGGGCGTTTGCGCTAACAACAGTAAAACTTATGAATTTCAATAAAGGAAGTATTGAAATTCATAATGTAAAGTGCGAGGTAACCAAAATAGCGTTTCTTCATTGCTAATACGTTCTCTGCTTTTGGTTGGCGCAAATAGAATAGAATATAATATTTTTTAATTCAGTTATTTAGTATTTGCCATCATAATCCAATGGGAAAAAAAACATTTTTTATTTAGAAAAAAGTCAACCTCCCGAGAGGAATTAAAGTAAAAGAAGACTACTCCAAGGAAATCTTACAAAAACGTAAACAACTTCAACCACAAGTGTAAGACGAAAAAAAGAAAGGAAACATTGCTTATTTAAAGTACGATAAACTAATAGTGAAAAAACAAAAGAAATCAACAGAAAGAGGAGGGAAACAGAAACCTCAGATTCCCCTAAGTAATCAACACAAAATAGAGTCAACCACATACAGCCAATAAAGTAAGCCAACACAATCGCTAGCCAAAACTTATAGGAAACACATTATCAGACCTAAAAAGAATATTTATTGAAAGTAATTTATGCTTTTACTACTAGTTCGAAAAAAACCGCTGTTCTGGGAAGAATCAGCAAGTAACCCAGCGGGACTTTCTTTTTAAATACATTTAGTGATAAACGCATGGTAGCAACTAACAATCACCTTATTCCAAAGAGGTTATTATAAATCATGTAAGTATATAAGAAAAAAGATCACTGTTTAGCGACAAGGGGATCAGCCGTCGGGTATAGCGATCCTCAATCTTATCTCAATGTTAAAATGACTTTCAATAAGAATTAGATGTACACTATATTGAATGAAAATGGAAAAAAAATGTTATCGCAGCGATTACGTTAAACCCTTTTAGTGGAAGAAGTTCATGCCTAGTAGTAAGCTGTTAGCCGATAAAGAAACGAAAGTGATAGTCGTTTTATATTCATTCAGTAACCGTTATTATTATTCTCATACTCGAATAAATAATATGGCTTCTCTTAAAGTTGTAATTTATTTGTTATATTAACATTCATATTAACATATTTCAACGATGAGACTGTTTTTTAGTTTCAAGCCGTTCTGATTTAAAAAAAAAAAAACATTCAGCGCTTAATTAAAGCGAATTAATTTTTATATATTTAAAGTATTTTTTTTTCAGTTGGACCATTAAGTTGGTTTTGTTTTTTATAGATATTTTGAAGGTCTAATTTTTAAATAAAAAGTCGTTGATCTTCTTATCTTAATATGTCAGCTCTTTCATAGTATGTGAGTTCTATTACTGTCAACACCAGGAAGTTATTAATGCCAATAATTATAAAACTATTTTGACTCTTCGTGCCTATTTCTGTCGCCAAGGCCAATCAAGTAAGCCAAGCAGCAGTGCAAACCACTCCGTTTTAATTTGAAGGCTAAGGAAATTATATACATTAGCATATACATAAGGAATAATATACATTAGCAGGCGGGGGGCTAGATCTAATGGTGCGCCACACACGGTCAGTTCACTGATCATTCAAACTGATCATTTCAAACTAAAACTGTTGATATTTTTTAAAATATTAGATTTTTGATATATCGATCATTATAAATATATTAATATCAGAGTATTACATATAAGTTTATTTATCGATATATCAAAAATGCGATAGTTTAAAAAAATATCAACAGTTTTAGTTTGAACTGATCAGTTAGAATGATCAGTTGAACTGACTGTGTGTGGCGACCGTTAGTGCTCAGGACGACAACGCACTAACTTGTAGCCTTTGTTAGAAGTTGGTTGCAAACGTCTATGAAGTGCAGTAACCACATATTATTAGTCATGTTTGTCATCATAATATAATATAAAAACAGGATATTAAGCGCGTTTTAGATCTTGAAATATGACGTAAATTAAAACGACGTTAGTCATAACATAATTAGGTACTCATGGCAACGCAGAAAAAAACGCGAATAAAACTTTTTTGTATGAGACACTGGTTAATATGTATAGCCGTGGTAGCTCAGATGGTTAACGCTCGCTGTAAATATAAAAGAACGCGAGTAACCCGGGTTCGATCCCCGCCGGCACCAATGAAATTGTTAATTGCAATTTTAAGTGCTGATTTACCACGTACTCAGCGGTGAAGGAAAACATCGTGAGGAAACCTGCATGTCTGAGGAATAAGAAAAAAAATATTTCGAAGACATGTGAAGTTTGCCAACACGCATTGGGGCAGCGTGGCGGACATTTCCTTGCCCTAAAACCCTCTCAGAAATGAGGGGAGGCCTGTGCCCAGCAGTGGGACGTATATAGGCTGTAACTTTAATATGTATAATTTATTTTGAAAACAACTTTACACTTAAATAGTATTTTACTTTTACTGTTTTTATTTGTATAACATCATTAAATAATCGTATTACTTAAAATTAAAAAACCGTTTTTCAATTTTAAATTTCCCGACACATTTTAGAAGCTAAAAAGAAATTAAAATTAAAACATTTTCGCGCGAATGTCTTTTTTTTTACGAATTCAACTGTCGCATAAAATGTATAAGCATATAGGGATAAATGTTAAGTCAACCGGTACTGTTGGTATAAAAACTTTCAGTCGATCAGTCAGCCGGGTTGACTAACTTTAAGGGATGAAATAGTGGTCACACTGTGCGGCTGTTGACGTAACGTGCTAGCGGTGAAAAATTTTTTTGAAGAGAATAGGCGAATTATGTACGAAGAGATTCATGCTCTAATACTCGAATGCTACTCAATTTGAAGACGCCGTTAAGTCTCGTGCTGTCTCTGTCTGCGACTGTGACACTATGACATCTTGAAATTGAGTAGCGTTTGGCCATCAGCCAATGAACACAAGATTTAGCACAAAATGCAGATTGAATCTGGAAGCTTTTACGACATTACAAACACCTTCGCGTGATGAACATAGATTTGTGTTGGGTGCCGCACAACCTCACCGATGCTTGAAACTCGGAAGTAGGTCCGAATTAATGGTGCCGTGACGTTGTAACTAAATGTGAAGCAGAATTGTCTTGGCGTATTATCGACATTACTACAGGCGGTCAATACGGTCAGTCGAAGGTTTTGCTGTTTTAAAATGAACCAACTACTACCAAAGTGTAGCGATTAAAAAGCGTAGGGATGAGTTTGTTTAGTAACAAAACGAAAATCACAAAATCTGGACCCGATGGTATATATATTATGGTAAATAGGATGATAAAACCTCGACACTTCTACACTAAAAAGTCTGGATTGAATTTGGAGTAATGTACCCATCGCGCCACCTACTGGAGAAACAGAAGAACATCTGCCGCTTTTCATACAAGACATACATAAACACTCACGCCTGTCACCCAGAGGGGTAGGCAGAGACTACAGACTTCCATTTGGCACGATCCTGACACACCTCTCTCGCCTCCTTCACATCCATACACCTCCGCATACATGCTCGTCGGTTAAGGGTACTCCTAATTTGGCCCGTTTTCAATAAATCGCCAATTTGGTCGATAAATTTTCGCCTAGGACGTCCCTTTCCGACTCTGCCATTCACTTCTGCAACATAAATTTTCTTTGTCACTCTTTCCTCATTCATTCTTTCCACATGACCAAACCACCGAAGCATTCCTTTCTTAATCCTGGTCACAACATCATCTTGCAAACCACACTCTTCTCTTATTACACAATTTCTTACCCTGTCATTAAGATTCAGCCCTAACATACTCCTTAACGACCGCATTTCTACTGCGTTCATTCTACTCTCGTGCTTCTTCTGCCACACCCAACTTTCACTACCATATGTTAAAGTAGGGACCAACACAGCATTGTGAATTGCCATACGTGCCTTTTTCGACACATTTTGACTCTTCACAATAGAGTGTAGGGCCCCATTTACTCTATTTCCCGCATTCACTCGTCGTTCTATATCCTTATCATATCTCCCATCCCTGCTAAATACGCAGCCCAAATATACAAACTCATCTACTTGCTCGATCAACTCCCCTTCTATTCTTATTTCACAAATCGTTTTACTTTCTTCTCTTTCAAAAACCATAACCTTCGTCTTACTTGCGTTCACTTTCATACCCCTTTCTTTTAATGATCTGTTCATTAATGTAACCATCATTTGCAACTCGGCCGCCGACGACGCAAGTATAACTTGATCATCGGCGTACAAAAGGCATTTGACGGTTAACTCACCCATTCTTAATCCGCATTCTTCAACTTTCAAATTTTGCAAACAACTGTCCATAAATAGGTTGAACAGCCACGGGGAAGCTACACAGCCCTGTCTGACACCTTTATGGATGTCAAACCAGTCCGAGTAGACCCCGTTGATCCTAACACAAGCACTAGAGTCCCTATAAAGGGACTCCAATGCCCGTATCAAGCCAGCGCTCAACCCAAATGAGTTCAGTGTTTGCCATAGCACATCCCTATTCACTTTGTCATAGGCCTTTTCCAAGTCCATGAACGCACAAAAAACCTTTTGGTTTTTGGCCAAAAACTTCTCCGCGATCATGCGCATGGAAAAGACTTGATCTGTACATCCCATTCCCTTTCTAAATCCTTTCATACAAGATACTGAGATGAAGATAATTAAGTTGACAGATTTGGAAGCCGATGATTAATCTGTTTGCAAATGAAACTTAAATACATAAATTATAAAATCCTTGAAATATAAAGCCATAATTTATGGGAGAGGCTATTTAATAAATCATAGTTCAAGTTAGACAACCGCCGTGAAATTGATTCGCACACATCGAATGCACTAGTTGTGATTAATAGCGTTAGGGTTTCCAGTTTTTTTATTTTAAATATACTATTATTACATTTTTTATTCCTGGTTTCGACTTTACTCATTCTTTTCTCAAACGCACTAAATGTGGCCTCATCATGACATTTATCATCTGTATTGAACCTCATCTGTAACAACTTTAGACTCTGATCTAATTAAATTAATATAATAATAATATTAAATTCCTCAGTGGTATTGTTCGCTGAATTATGGCATTATTTTGGAGAACAAGGTGATAGCGATAGGCCTGTAGTTAGACGGATCTGAGCGGTCGTCTTTTTTAAATATCGGGTGCACTAAAGCTGTCTACCATGATATCGACTATGCCTAGGGAGTATGAGTACCGGACAAGACGTGTTAAAACCGGTACCAACTCCGGAGCACACGTCTTCAGCGTAATAGAATCCTTCCTATCCCGCCATCAAGCCCACTCGACTTGATGACATCCAGGGAGAGGAGTGCTCTGCGCATTGAGCGCTGGGTAAACAGCGGATCCTGCATTCGCGCGACTGTTAGCGGTGTGTTCCCCTCGTCATCAAGAATCGAGTTAGATGCAAAGAGGGAGCCCCGCAGATCGGCTTTGCCCTTTGCGGCATGAGCCAATGAGTTGTCGTCCCTGTGCAGAGATGGGAGAGATGGCTGACAGAAGTTCCCAGGACAGGCTTGGCGAGAGACTAGAATATACTTGTTCCCAAAGAAAGACGTAATAGTTTCTCGCCAATTCTGCCGATGTGCTCTGACTTTGCCTTGACAATGACACTTTTGAAGGACCTGGAGGCGGAATTACACTTCATTTAGCAAATAAATAAATAAAAAAAAATTAAAGAGCGCTGATATTGGCATTCCGAGACGTCCATGCGAGAGCCCAGGCCTAGTAGCACTCTTGCTTACGACATAATGCAATTTTGCAAGAGCGACCAAATCAAGGCTGGATTCTGCATCCAATAGGTTACTAATATTTTTTTATAGGATCGAGTGATAAACGAGCACACAGTCCACCTGATGATAAGTGGTTGCTGCGGCCAATAGACATCTACATCTATCCTTGATTACAAATCAAAATGCAGATGCGTTGTCCGTGAGGACTAAGATGGAGTGCCTCGTTTCCAGTTAAAAGGGTCTCCGGTTCTTTACACTCACCATACGAAACACAGCAGCATTAAGCTACTATTTTATGCTGGTATTCTGTGAGAGCGTGGTCCTTCCCCGCTCGAGCCGACCCATTCGTGCTACAATTATACTACTAATATAGCTGCGGCATGGCTCTACCACTCTGAGCTATATTCAGCTGTACGTATTAGTTCGTCTTAAAATAAATACCAATTCGATAAACATTTTGTATATAGCTCGTTGTCAAACCAATAACTTTTTTTTAGAATATTTATCTTTTATAGAATATAGTCTTATAGTAGAAAATGAGTCTCATAAGATTACCTGTAAAATATAAAAGTTAAAAACATAATACAGTAAGTTTTAGTTGATGAAGTGACTACCTGGTAAGACATGCCTTTTTCCGGACCGATACGACTACCTATATACAGGTACCTAACCTTCAATAAAAGAAGCTACTCCTTTTTAAAAGGCCGGCAACGCATCTGCAATTCCCCTGGTATTGCAGTTGTTCATGGGCGACGGTAATCACTTACCATCAGGTGAGCCGTATGCTCGTTTGCCCCCTCTCTGCTATTTTAACAAATACATGCAGGAAGTCTATGAATGAAAATGTGGCTGCGGACCGTGTTTTGTGGCATTCCTTGGAAGAGGTCTATATTCAGTGTGGACTTAAAAAGTCGTTTTGATATAAGGCTTAAAATCAGTATTTTATTTCTGAAAACAATATTTGTGCTACTTTGTGCCTTCATTCACAGATTCACGTTATTTTAAAATATAGTAGTTTCGGAACCATTGTCGTATCGGCGGTTATTTCCTAGGAAAATCCTGGCCCTTGTTAAAGCGATTGCCGAACAAGCCGAAAGCCAGTAATGTACGCACAAAATAATCTAGCGATACTTTATATGTTATATCCTCGGTTTTAGATTATTTATTAATTTATTTATATCAAATGTTTTGTTTGAAATTATTTGCTATTTTGGGGTGCAATTCAACATCACATGTTGGGGTGGGCACGGCCCCAAATATAGTAGAATACTAAATTATATAGTAGTGTTGGCAACCCTAAATAGTGCGGTTCATCTTCAGTCGTTACAAAATGTCGTACGCATATTGATGGCGGTCGCGCGACAGGAAAGGCCTTCGTGTACGCTAAATAAATCGACCTGAATCTTAGTGTATTACATATATTTCACAAATAAATGTTTAAATCTGTCAATGATAGTAATTTTGCATGTTGCAAAATCGTAACTAAGCAGATTAATCAAAGGCATCAGCATGTGTTACAGAAAAGTAAACAGTGCACCCGATAGTATCCACAATAATCGATGAATACATATGCAACCCTCTTCAAGCTAAATAAGATTCCGGTTGCATTTCCATCTTTGTGATTAAAATGGAATTGACTGGTGGGGAATACTTTTAGCAATAAGTTCGCCACATGTAAGGTTCAATAAAGAATACATAAATAGATAAATAAAACGTCTCTGGCGTTAGAAATGATGAGATTATTCTGAATATTAAGTGAAGGAACGTTATTTCGTCTAGTGAAGTCTGTTCGAGTGGGTATTATAACTTAAAAGTCGCAAAACAAACAACCCTTTAAAAAACCCAACCCCACTTTTATTTTTATCCTAAAATAAAATTAAAAGCCCCCCCGGGGTTTCCAAAAATTAAACTATCTTCTGTTGATCAACCATAAATATTTTCTCTAACTTTATGATACCTATTGTAATAATATCCCCATTCCGAATTTCGGTCACAGTGGCCAGACTCAACCGATAATATGTGCACGAAAGCACACATGTACTCTCTTCACTCTCACAACTCGATTGAACGACAATCTGACATAATAGAAGAGAGATAAGGCTCAGGACTAACAAATTTATATGCGTAACTGGGTACGGGGGTTAAATACCGTGATGTTCCTAACTTCGGGCGGCTATTGGGAATTTGTTGTCAAAAACCAAATATGTGATTATTGGTCCGAACCCGGGATTCGAAACCCCGGGACTACATGATGCACTTATGAGTCATCTGAAGTTATGAAATACATATGTAGTGCATTATGGCTGCCGCACGAATGTAATAGCCCGACCAAAGAAATATCTCACTCACACACCAACCGCAAAGTAGAAAATAATAGTAGAAAATAATAGTAGAAAATAATAGTAGAAAATAATAGTAGAAAATAATAGTAGAAAATAATAGTAGAAAAACCCGAGACTAGCAGCACAATGCTGCTGCAAAAACACATCTACATTTCGATTCCCAATCAAGATTGTCGAAGGGCCACAAAATCATCTTACCGTCAGGTGGTGGTCATAATTTTATCTGTAAAGAAAAATATTAAAACTTTCATAGTGCATTGCATACCGGTCGAACCTTGATTCATACCTACTCTTTTTAATGTTAATGGGAAATGAATATGATGATCTCACGGTTTATGGTTAATGAAATAATATAGTCATATAGACAAGGGTGTTAATTCGATGATTCGGTGTTGTTAACCGTCAACGCGTTTTTTATATTGACGACTAGCAACCTGCACCGGCTTTGCCTGAGTCAGAACTATTAATTAGGTGTTGTTTAGCTTTAAGATAATCCACCTACTACTGTTAATATTACACAATAATACATAAACACTCACGCCTGTCACCCAGAGGGGTAGGCAAAGACTACAGATTTCGATTTGGCATGATCCTAACACACCTCTCTCGCCTCCTCCACATCCATATACCTACGCATACATGCTTATCGGTTAAGGGTATTCTTAATTTAGCCCATTTTCAATTTATCGCCAATTTAGTCTACAAACTTTCGCGTAGGACGTCCTTTTCCGACTCCGTCGTTCACTTATGCAACATAAAGTTACTTTGTCAGTCTTTCCTCATTCATTCTTTCTACACGAGCAAACCACCGAAGCATTCATTTCTTAATCTGGTCACAATGTCATCTTGCAAACCACACTCTTCTATTTATAAATTTTCACTCTAAATCACTCTAAATCAATCTATTATTTATAAAATCAGTTATTGGTTCAAAAAATATCCGAAAGTTTTTAGGATAAAATACAGCTTATATCACTTTTATTACAATCAGTTCAGCCATTCCAAAAATTAAAAAAAGACTCTTTATTAATGTCTTATTGACATGCAAATGACGCTCTCGGCTCAATAAACAGTTTTAACAGTTACTTTTTTATAGGATAGGGTGACACACGAGCACACAGTCCACCTGATGGTAAGTGGTTGCTGCGGACCATAGACATCTACATCTATCCTCGATTACAAATCAAAATGCAGATGCGTTGTCACCCGTGAGGACTGAATGGAATGCCTCATTTCCAGTAGAAAGGGTCTCCGTTTCTCTACACTCACCATACGAAACACAGCAGCATTAAGCTACTATTTCACGCTGGTATTCTGTGAGAGCGTGGTCCTTCCCTAATGTAACTGCAGCATGGCTCTGCCACGTATAAGTTAGTAGTTATTGCGATATTATGGACATCCACTGGTTTTATTTATATGTGGATAGATAGCGATCAGCAGAGCGGGACGGTATTTCATGCCGGTACACCGCCTGCAACTTTACTAGGAGCGGGTCCGCCGCACATGGAATACTGTTCACATCTCTGGGCTGGGGCTCCCCAGTATCTTTCATTTGATCGTATGCAGCGCGGAGCGGTTCGAATCGTCGGCGACCGAGCTCTTTTTGATCGGCTTGACTCTCCGGCAGTGTGGAGAGATATTGCATCTGTTTGCGTATTGTATCGCATCTACCACGGTGAGTGCTCTGAGGAATTGCTCGTTATAATTCTAGCCGCTAAATTTCACCATGGAACATCGCGACAGAATGCGCAATACCATCCATACTAACTGGATGACTGGCAGTCCACCACTGTGCGATTTAGAAGAAGTTTACTTCCTCGCACAACTTCCTTGTGGAATCGACTGCCACCAGCGACTTTTCCGGACCGATATAGCTAAGGCTGGCAACGCATCTGCAACTTCTCTGGCGTTGCAGTTGTTCATGGGCGGCGGTGGCCACCATCAGGTGATCCACATACTCGTTTGCCCCCTCTACTATAAAAATAAAGTTCCGTCTATCTTTCTTGTTGGACTCAGGTTCCCAGGCTATTTTAGCAACGTTGCTGACTCGGACATTGACCGGTTTTTATATTGAGTATTATGTGGCTTATTAATCAGTATCTAAATCTCCCAGCTGGAGCCAACGTTTGTGTACATTATACAAATACAATGTACATCAGTCTATTTCGTCTCAGAGGTTTTTCCCGAACCAGTGGTAAGATTTAATTGAATTTCAATAAGCATTTTCGAAATCTATATTGAATAAATTTTGAATTTTGAATACGTGGTAGAGCCACGTTGCAACTATATTAGTAGTATAGTTGTATCACGAATTGGTCGGCTCGACCGGGGAAGGATCACACTCTCACAGAAAACCAGCATAAAATAGTAGCTTAATGCTGCTGTGTTTCGTATGGTGATTGTGGAGAACCGGGGACCATTTTTACTGGAAACGAGGCATTCCATATTAGTCCTCACGGATGACAACGCATCTGCATTTTTATTCGTAACTGAGGATAGATGTCGCCTCCTACGACTAGATGTCTATGGGCCACAGAAACCACTTACCGTCACTCGGTGGACTGTGTGCTCGTTTGTCACCCTATCCTTTAAAAATTTACTCTATTCTATTCTGTACTATTCTTGCGGGTGTCATAAAAGGCGAACATGGGAAATGCCAGAAAAGTCTTATGACTTCCGACAGATGGCTGCAGAACCACTGACGATAGAAGTAAAACTCTCGACGACGGGCAGCCATCAAGTATCTGTATATTTGTTTCTCATTGCAATTTTTATGTGAAACAACCTTCACAGGTCCATCTGGTGGGTTTTATTTTCCTTAAAACCTCCTAGAAAACCGTGATCAGTACTTAAAATTGAAATTAAGAATTTCAGTGGTGCCGGCGGGGATCGAACTCGAAATTCCAGTAGTAGTAGTATCACTTAAGTCACACAAGTCTGGTCTAACTATGGTCTGCCCCAATGATAGCCACAAAACACGATTCCGAGGCACATACTTCCGTCAAAGTTTTGCACCACTCCATCTATTGAAATGACGAACTATACTTAATGTGCTAGTGGTGTACCAAAAATACCATTCGTCATGCGTATAGTAAAGGAGTGGAATAAGTCCCAGCTTAAATAGTAGTTTAGCAGCAGTATTTTTCCTGCCTTTAAATTTTGATTACAATGTGGTTGTCCTCAAGGAAAGAGTGAATAAGCTTTTGTTAAGTCAATACGCTTTACCATCTTCGGCTGCATTACCACTTATCATCAGATGGAATAATATTCTAGCACTTACTTAGAATAGTAAAAAAAATATTTTAAAAGATGTAAAATTTGCGTTGGCTTCTAAACGCCGTCAGAGCTTTCGCAACACGAAAAGCGTGATGCATTGTACACGCAACAAGTGCACCGTAAGTTGTGTTTCGTTCTCAGGAAAATTACTCATCCGAAGTTGTAATCCGGGTGTCATACAAGGATGCGTAAGCTATCGGCTATTTAATGACATACATACAGGGCTGCTGCCTTAAGAAATCAGAAATTTGGGAGCAATTTTATGATTTTAATAGAATAAGGGTGACAAACGAACACAAAGTCCACCTGATGGTAAGTGAAGACTGTGGACCATAGACATCTACATCTATCCTCGATTAAGAATACCAAAATGCAGATGCGAAGGGTGGCACCGTTGAGAACTGAGATGTAATGCCTCGTTTTCAGTGAGGAGGGTCTCCGGTTCTCTACACTCACCATACGAAACACAGAAACCTTAAGCTGCTATTTTAAGCTGGTATTCTGTGAGAGCGTGATCCGACTCCGGTCGAGCGAATCCATTCGTGCTACAACCATATTATAGCTTGGCTCTACCACGTAGTCAAAAGTACACCGTTGAACGGAAGGCTTATCTTCTCCATAGAATGCCCCCTAGGGTATTTGCTGTAGTTCCGCGTGTTTGAACTATCCAAGTTATTAAAAAATATTGGCTTGGGATCTGAGAGATTGGTTGGGGCACCGTCGGGAACTAAACTAAGTAAAAATAAGTTGGATTAAACACGATAATTCTGTAAAATTGATTTAATTTAATCTGAGGGATTTTTAGGTATAAGTTTCAAGGACAATCCCGGATCTCTGGTGAGATGTCAACCTTAAACACTAAGGTTTAAAAAACCGAAGGTGATCGAGTCCAGCTTCGCAATGCTAAGCCCCGTAAACAATTGAATCGAATAAAATTTGTAAAGCCAACTCGTCGGTCAAGTTTACGAAGTTATATTTATTATAATAAAATATTATAGGAACTGAAAATACTATTTACTAGTCTTCAGTTATTTTACTAGATACGAAATGTCTTTTAATAAAGAATTATTGGTTAGTAGAGGTGTTTTTATTATACTATATGTCTTTTTGTTTAAAAACGTTACTCCACACTAGCATTTCGCTCGTGTCGAGTTACAGTTTACATACATAAATTCCACAAGAACAAATATCCAGACCCGGTTCAATTATTTGTAGGCCATACAAATAATTATTCCGTGGGGGATTCGAACCCGCGACCCTTAGCACTGCGACTCATTGCTAAGACCCTGCACCACGGAGCCGTCTGCTGCTTGTTATCTCCGTTTCTGCTAATCGTGGTGCCTTAACGTAATGAAATCGTTTGTTACCTTTACTTGTATAAAAAAGTGGTCTACCGCATAAAGAAATTCCCTTATATCTAAAATTGTCATATAACAGCTTGTACCTACCGGCGTAGTGCCAGCGTAACAGAATTCGTCATCAAATCTCATTCCGTTACAACTTATCATAAGTCAACAGCTGATGATATGCCTACCCCATAGATGGATTCGCAGGGGGGATATTTGCCATACTTACCAGGATTAGCAGACGGGTTGGCAACCCCAGTTTTTTAAATAGTTGTTATTAGGAATATCCTGGTTTGTCTCTATCTGTTGCCTCTTACGACTGTGATGCAAGCCGTGGTTCTCTTTTTTTAGGGTTCCGTAGTCAACTAGGAACCCTTATAGTTTCGCCATGTCTGTCTGTCCGTCTGTCCGTCCTCGCTTAATCTCTGTGACCGTTAGCACTACAAAGCTGAAATTTGGTACCAATATGTGTATCAATCACGCCGACAAAGTGGTAAAATAAAAATTGGAAAAAAATGGTTTATTAGGGTAGCCCGCCTATATGTAAAGTGGGAAGTGATTTTTTTTTAATTTCAACCCTAACGTGTGATATATTGTTGGAAATGTATTTAAAAATTAATAGGGGTTTACAAAAATCAATTTTTGATAACGTCAATAATTTCGGAAATAATCGCTCCAAAAATAAAAAACAATGTGTGACCCCCCCCCCCCTCTAACTTTTGAACCATAAGTTTAGAAAATATGAAAAAAATATGAAAAGTAGAACTTTATAAGGATTTCTAGGAAAATCATTTTGAACTAGGATGGAAACAACATTACCCACTACCGGGAGCGGTTGCAGGACCGCGGAGCGCTGCTGGAGCGCGAACATAATGGATACCCACCTTTAAACTCATAAGTGGGAACACTTATTGTGACGGACGGGAAACTACGGAACCCTACACTGAGCGTGGCCCGACACGCTCTTGGCCGGTTTTTATTTAAATACACATATCTATATTAAATTTTAGTTATGAGAAATCCCCAGCGTTTAAATAATAATAGTACTTAATTATCATCACAACCTGTAGTAGTCCACTGCCGAACACAGGCCTCCCTCATAGGGTAGATTTTGCCACAGTTGCCATGCGTGGCAGGTTGGTTGGTAACAGCATTTTTTATTATCTGAGTTGTTATTACAAAGATGCTGCAGCGATCGTCCTCTTCCAGTTTCCATCCGTCGTCTCTTACGACAACCACGGGTCAATATGGGGCAGTGGATAATCTTACACCGCTATTTTAAATAATATCAAAATATTAATTCAGTCTCGCCTCGTTTAAAGAAATTAAAAGTGACAGAAACGTAAGAATGAGTAACAAATATATTCCGCTAATTCCACTCCAACTAAACCAGATATTGCGACTCGTATACAAACAGTAGTGGAAGTCTTGACAATGGCAAAAACAAATACCAACTAATTAGATTTGTACACATTGAAGAGTCTGAGCAATTTAACTAACTAGCAACACATAAAAGCGTCGATGTAAGACTAACGGCGGTCAGAGTCGTGAAGATGAACCTCAAAACGAGTTTGTGGGGGGTGAGGGGGGCCGTGACGTCACCGGAGGCTGAGGTTGTATATAGATGCGCCGGCGCATCAGTCGACTAAGTTATTATCTTTGAGAGAGTACACTTGAGTGACACTGACACAGAGACGGTAAACATGCTGCGATTCGTGACTTTGCTTGCAGCGGTGAGTAAATAATTTCATATGTTATTAGCAATATTATAAAAACGCAGTGGTTGTTAATTTATGCCAATGAAATATTTTAAAATATTATTGAATTATTATAACTATATAAATGTGATGTTTTTAAGGCTTATTTAAAATACAGAAATTATTTTAGTTAATGACCGAATAAAATCATTTACATTTATTAAATGTGTGAGAATTTCATTTTATAAATTTCCTTTTAAATATTCTCTTAAATATTGAACTATTCACTGATATACTACTATTTTATAAAAAAATCATTGTCTAATGTTAAAAAAGACTTCCTATTAAAATTTGTCAATATAGTTTTGTCCGGGATCAGCAATAGAACACGAAATCTGTCTGGGTCCCCCACACACATCCATCCACTGTTGAGCACAAGTTCTTTAATTTCTGAGAGAATTCTAGAACTTATTTTGATTCTTAATCCAGGTTAAATGTAGATGTCTATGGGCCACAGCATCCGCTTACCATCAGGTGGACTGTGTGCTCGTTTGTCACCCTTATCTTATAAAAAATATTAAAAATAGTGATGTACATTCTGTAAATACTTGGAAGAAGCAAAAGTTAGTTGTACCACTTACTTGACTCTAAGGAGACAGTAATTACTTCATTGTGCAATGTATACCTACGTTTTTACAACAAAGTCCAGGAAAACATGCAGGCCTTATGTATAAAATGTTTTCAAATTTTATCAAGCAAAATTTGGTTAATAAGGGTTATTACAGTATTAAAGAATACATGATTTATCATAGCCCTCAGGAATGACTACCATACTGTTTCTACATGCTTTTATACTAATTGTATTAGACAATATATATTATTTAAAAAAAAAGGTCCCGTTGGGTTACTTGCTGGTTCTTCTTAAGACAGAAACTTTCAATAAGTATTCATGCAATCTATATTGAGTAAAAATTATTCTATTTTAGTCTAATCTCAATAAGCCGCGGAAGGACTACGCGCTCATAGAATACCAGCGTGAAATGACAGAATAACGCTCATTTTATTTTAAATTTTCACTTCCTCTCCACCGTAAAAGTGAGTGTCAGATATTATTAGTTAGAGTAATAGACCACAGAGAATATTAGTCAAGAAACAAAAAAAAAAGAAACAAATTAGTTTTGTAAAATTTTCGCGTTTTTAAAAACTTGAAACAAATGTAATTGCATAAAGAAGATTTGAATTAAATTTTGCATAACCAAACTAAGAGATAGTTTTCAGGGTCAATACACGATATATTTTTATTAAAAATGATATTAAGAATTAAAAAACTATAAATAATTAACAAATTGAACACTGAGGGGAAATATAAAAGGTCATTACAACAATTTTTGATGTTAAAAAAGAATGATAGAATTTTTGTTCGTAATGGATCAGACGTAGAATTATCACAAATGAATGATGAATATACACCTAATTTTAGACATGGCGGCCAGTCTCAAACTATCTATCTACACAGGACGGGATTATAGTGCAAAAGTGTTTGCGCAAGCACAGCTAGGGTCTATTCTATTCCCTATTCTCTCACTCTCACAGTCGATGGATGAAATGAAATGAGTAAATGATATTTATTTAATAATATAGATTATTGTATAATACTAATTTAAAGTTATTTTTTATTTACCACTATGATGATACGGATTTACGTGCTTTACGAGGAACGGGGTTCAAACAGGCTAATGCCGGACTGCTAGTGAGAGTTTGTTGACAAAAAAACTCAATAACTGATTTTTAACCCGACTCGGGATTTGAATTAGCAGCCGTAACTGCGACCACTACAGTAATGAGGTAGTTTGAGTAAATATGACTTTAATGATTATTTCATGTTAAATGAAACATTATAACATGATTGTATGTTGAAATTGTGAATAATATTAGTGAAAAAGTGATATGCACTCTGTAAACACTAGGAACAAATACAAGCTAGTGATACCAGTTTCTCGACCTCCATAGAGTCAGTAAGTCATTCTTGGGGTAATGTATAAGCTATGACAACAAAGTCCAAGAAAATATACAAGATCTCTCTATAACCAAGACCAAATATTTAATTAAACAAAAACTGTATAAAAAGGGTTATTATGATGTAAATAAATACATGGTTGGTAATAACCCCTGGGAATGAGGTTGTAGCTTCCAAGCTGTTTCTAAAATAAATTTTGTAAATATTTTGTGTCTATTGACATTGTAAAATTATTTTGAAAAAGTAATCCCGCTGGGTTTCTTGCTGGTTCTTCCTGGGACAGAGGTTTTTTTCGAAACAATGGTAAAGTAAAAAACAACTTTCAATAAGAATTACAACATGTAATCTATATTGAATAAAAAATATTCTATCCTATTCTATTCTGTGACCTCGTGAAATTACTACTCTGTAGAACAAAAATTACAGAAAAAAAAAGAATATTTAAAAGTAAACTATTGACCAGCAACATGTCTAAATAATCCTCAATGGAACTCGGACACTCCATTTTTAAAGCATTTAGTAGTTTTCTTGGGTCTTTAAACAGGATTCTTACGAATGAAAATAATTATATATACACAGTACTATGTAGTGGCGGTGTAAGAATATCTACCATCCCACAACGTTCCGTGCGTGTCGTAAGCGGCGACAGAGGGAAGCAAACCAGGAGATGTGCAGCAGCGTACTCCTAAAATACTACTACTAGAAAAAAAACTGCAGTTGCCAACCCGCTTGCCAAGCGTGACAATTATGGCATATAGCCACACTAAGAGGCAATCTATGGGGGAGGCCCATGTTCAGTAGTGGACTTTGATAGACTATAATGATGATGATGATTAGGTACTTATATTTTATAATTATTACATTAAAAATAAATAGAAAATTAAAAAAAGGGTAAAATGTGCAAAAAATTAAAGAGCAATCCACTAGGGTATTGTTTTGTGTATTAATATAATACTCTATAGAAACTGATAAATTTTTATTCAAAACTTCAACAAATTGTGTAACAAAAAACTTCACCTAATTGTCAACTAGCGACATCTGGTGAACGGAAGATTAATTGACTTTCTTTACTCCTCAGACAGGAACACAGCAGTGCACTGCGATTTTCTGAGTTATTTCACTAGATGTCGCTTTACGAATGATAATAATAGAATTATAACACGCTATGGTTTCGTTCACAATCAGCATGTATATAACAATTTACTGACTATTTCTATTCACTCTGGTTTCCCTTCAAAACGTATAAATCTTTCGCCTTTTACTAAAGATTTCCGTGGAGGGGAACACTCAAATGAGTCTTACTCAATTTTTGATGCCCTACGTCCGTAGGGCTTATAAAAAATTAAAGTCTATGAGTCATATGTAAATACGAAATCGTTACACTCCTTGTATCATGGCTACAGCACAAATAGGTCGAATAATAGCGTGAACTAGCAGCATAATTCCACTTTTTGTACTATGAGTGACGAGACCCGGGGAATTTTTTTATGGTATTGAATATCGATACATTCCACCTTACGCCCGATACCTGTATTCGAGAAACGTTTCGTACTCCGTAACGATCCTTTTTGTTACGTTCGAAGCGCATTTAAAAACAGTTTATATTACAAATTCAGCAACTTAGGATGACTTAAAATGAAAAGCCTTTCTTCAAAAATACTCGATATATTTTGTTTTAAAAAGGGGTTTTCATGTAATCATTGCAAAACGGTTCGTAAAATAAAACAAAACGGTTTTAAAATATAGAAGCCCTGCATTAGTCCAGATGCGTTGCCATCCCTAAGGGCTTTGACGATTCTGATTCCTACGAGGATAGATTTTGGCTATAGGCCATAGCATTCGCTATACAATCAAGTCGACTGTATACTCGTGTCACTTCCAAAACAAAAATCAAGAACGTCTCATCACGTTCAAAGCCAGGGTTAAATTATTATTCGTTAATATAATATGTATAAATGAAAAAAAAATGTATAAATTAATCAGAGACTATTAAAGTCAGACCGGTTTTAGACATTTTAACCTTTACGGGGTTTCTCGTTGAAGCTATTATAATGGTTGATTAACATAACCAAATTGGTCAGTAATTATGACGAGACAATCTCGTTATTTAGGGGTCATAAACAACCGGCGACTACGTTGCATTTCTCATTTCGCAGATGCATTTTATTTAAATTAATTGCATACGGTTAAACAACGAAACCCGGAAGTATTAAGTGGTAGAGCCAGTGCAGCAGTAATACAGCTACATAAGTCGACCGATTAAGAAGCATACTCTCACAGAACACCAGCGTAAAATAGCAGCGTAACGGCTTTGTTTTGTATGTTCCCAGGACTGAAACTGAAGACTCCTCCCAATGATTAAGTGACATTCCTTCTTTATAAAAGTAAGAGTAAACCCCCCACCATACTAGGATTTTCTCCTGTATTGTGGAGGCAGTTTACATTCACAAATTGCACAAGGACAAACATCCAAACCGGGAATAATTACTTGTGGGATTCGTACCCGCGGCTGCAGTGCCGCAACTCAATGCTAAGCAACTGTGCCATGGTGCCATCTATAGTTCTTTATAGAATAATGGTGATAAACGAGCACACATCATACCTGATGGTAAGTGGATGCTCTGGCCCATAGACATCTACATCTATCCTCGATTAACATAATGCAGATGTGTTTTCACCCATTGAGGATTAAGGTGGAATGCCTCGTTTCAAGTAAAAAGGGTCTCCGGTTCTCTACACTCACTGTACAAAAAAAAAAGAAATAAAAAAAAAAAAAATATATATATATATATATATGTATATATAATTTAAGCTGGTTTAGTGCCAAGAAGAACTATCACCAAATTCGGACCTGAAAGGTGGCGCTGCGCTCGAGTTATTAATAATTAAATTCTGAAATGGTTTCGGAGTCACCACTGCTACTCACCAGAAAAGTAGTACAACATCTCCCGATCCGATAGTTTATAGTAAATCATAGGATTCAGTGTTGTTTTGGTTTTTTGTTTGCGAAAGTTTACCTCGCGCTCAACAATATGTTGTTAAAATAGTTATGCAAATATTGTGTTGATAAAATATTACGTAAAGTACCAGATCTCACGGCCAAGGTCCACGTAATACCGATTGTATGTTATTACGTTATTATAAATTATGATTTTACCTTGAAAAACATTAACACAAAATATAACGATAAGCTATACTTTGAGTTTCTATATGTGATAATCTTAGAAATGAAGATATCCGCAATAAAACCAGAGTAACTGACATAGCGCAACAAATTAGTCAGCTAAAGTGGCTTGAAGAAACGACAAACTATGGGGAAGAAAGGTTCTCGAGTGGCTGCCTCGTACCAGTGCGGGAAGTGTAGGCATCCTCTCACAAGATTAAGATTTTCTTGGTAAGACATGCAGATAGTCGATGGATACAGATGGCTCAGGACCGTCTTGATCGTAACCGTGGCATCTCTTAGATAAAGCCTAGGTTTAGCAGTAGATTTGTGAAAGGCTGTGGTGATGATGATGATAACGAAAAGTAGCCATGTGGTGGAGACGTAAGAGAATCCATAAACTCATTTCACCACGTTAGTGTCACATATTTAATAAAAAATATCAGACAAAAATTTCGGTTCCTTTGCATAGAAAAAGTGGGACGATCGAGCACACAGTCCATTTGATGGTGGTCCATAGAAACCTACATATTTCCTCCATTAGTATCAAAATGTAGATTCGTTTTCCAGGATTAAGATAGAATGCTTAGTTTCTTTAACAAAATAATTTGTGTAATTAAAACCTTGGATTAGGTTAGCGACAAAACAGGAAGTCAAATTAAACCCTTTATAACGATGATACACAGTTAATTATAAGTTTTTAATATATTTATAATTTTGATATACTTTTATGTTAGCAAGCGCAAGCAGGTGTTAAAACATACTCAAAACTTCGAAACTGTATGTAAAGTAAATCCTTACATAAAATTCCGTAGTTTCGAGTATTGCGTCTTAATCTGTAAAATTAGTTTTATCGAATGTTTTGTATTGACTAATAGGATAAAATCTCAATTATTACAATGTTGCAATATTAAAATAAACTCCTTTTTATTTCCCGTAACTAATGTAGCAAATCTTTGTAACGAACAATGTGCCGCATTTTTTGGATCTACCACGTTACCGTATTATTAGGGTATATACAAACATGGTTATTTTAATATAAAGTCAGTATACATACCTTTTAGAATCTTCGTACACATTTAGTCATCAAATTCACAATAATTTGTCCGATAACCTAGCCATGTTTTGAGCTACTGTTTAATATGACACTTCTGACAAAATTCACTAAAATTTTCATCTTGAAATGTCTAAAGAGGTCAAGGTGTTATAGATGAAACATCGGGTATTCCATTTCTGTTATGTAATGTTTACCGCATCTGAAAGGAAAAATATTGATTTTTTAAAGGTCATGAATAATAATAAATTTTCAAAAATCCCATTCAAATTAAATATAACAAAATATGTTAAGACGCTTAGGAGGACGGGTTGGCAACTGCAATTTTTTATTATTTGGGTTGTTATTACCAACATGCTGCAGCCCATCTCCTGTTTCAGTTTCCCTCTATCTCTTCTTACGAGACCTGCCGGATGATAAAACGTTTTAGCGAATACAGAATAAAGAGAATATTATAATCATTACCTTTAAATTGACACCAGCAGGGCTAGCCAATTAAACTTTCTGTGATTGTTAACGTCAAGAGAAAAATAAAAATCAATAGAAATCAAACAACATTGTATTCCATTCCATTAAAGGCTACATAGAGTCCACGCTTGGCGAGCGGATTGTCAACCGTAGTTTTTTTTATTATTTTGGGTTGTTATCTGGAAGATGCTGCTGCGCATCTCCGTCATCTGTTTCGATCTCCCTCTGTCGCCTCTTACGACACGTGGGGCGATAAAGGATAGTGGATATTCTAACACCATCACTAATTACACGTTGTATACAATATAATAAATATATACACAATAAGTAAAAATTTATTATATTGTAAGGGCTTAATAATTCTTTTATGTCGACTAGTGTTTGCAATTCGAATTATTTTAAATCAGAAAGAATAGATGAAAATTATACGCAACGTGATCTGTAATAATTAATTTTATTTAAATGACTATTTCACGAATATTAAGCACAGTTCTAGTTCACAGTTCGTTCTAATTTGAAATTGGTGGTCGAATAAAATATAACTTAGGACTGTTTTAAATTAGTAACAACTCACAAGCGTTTTTTAGCCAAGTTTAGCTTTAGAATCTGACGTTTACAATTGATTAAATTACTTCTTTTGTATTATCTCCGTATCATATATTATTATGCCACATGACGATCGAATAGTTCAGTGGTGAACTTACTGGCTACTTAGGTAACGGTTCTGGATACTGGAAGGTAACTGAAGAAACCGGATAATTATATTTTCCGGAACGAATTTTAGTCAGAGCGGCCAGGATTAATAGAGGTTGACGATCTGTGTATGACAAGACTATGGAAATATAGTAAATTAAAGTGGTAATTAAACGCGATAAAATCCGTAAATAATAGTTTTATTCAATAAGCAGCCAAACTGGTTTATAATTATATCAATTAATGCATGTTTTAAAATAATATTTGTATCTATTAAATGTATAACACGTGTTTTGCCTCAATGAGGTATAACAACCATCAAGTGCTTAACTCATAACCTATCAGCCTAATGATAGGACTAAGCCGATATGACATATATCCTTTGCATTAAAATACTATTAAATGAATTTTTACTTCCAAAACACTTTCGCTATTTAAAAACATACTCGTTATTTTTTAATGGTTGTATTTATTTGTTTTTTAATGTTAATATTGTTTTTTTTTGAAAATGCACATTTTATATATAATATACAAGTTTACTAGATGCAGCCAAGGGTCGTTTACAGTACATATCAATGCTAATTGCTTCCATGAATAAATTACTCTTTAATTTTCCTTGGTTACTTATGAATTATTTCGTATTAAAAGGCTGTAAAAGACTTTATCGATTTTTTTGCATCAATAACGATTCTGTTCGAAAAACATGTTCCTATGTTATTTAACTTTATCCTATAACGTTTTATCGCTCATTATTCGGACATTATGGATTTAAAATTAAAATATTTTCTTTCCTTTAAATAACACACATCGGCAACAATAAATTTCTTTCTTTTTTTTATTCTTAATATTAAAATGAACAAGAATTGAACAACGAATACGATATAATGATTGAATATCAAACATGGTTTTAAACTTTTGCATAAACAAAAACGTGATTGCAAAAACTAGTTCTTTTTAATCGTTTATTAGTATGTTGTTCCGGTTTGCTTAAATACTAAACAAATTTTGTTTTACACAAAGATTTATTTTCGTTACATACTAGTGATCCGCCCTGAATCTCGAAAACAGCGCCGCCTACCGGGTCCAATCGAAATTTTAAATCATCCAGGTACCAACTCAAATACACAAGAAAAAATTCATCAAAATCGATTGAGAATAGAGTCTGGATTTTTTTATAGAATAGGGGTAAAAATCAAGCACACAGTCCACCTGATAGTAAGTGGATGCTGTGGCCTATAGACATCTACATTTATCCTCTATTAATAATCAAAACGCAAATCCATTGTCACCCCTGAGAACTAAGATAAAATGCCTCGTTTCCAGTTAAAAAGGATCTCCGGATCTCTACACTCACCATACGAAACACAGCAGTGTTATGCTGCTGTTTCACGCTGGTATTCTGTGAGAGCGTGGTTCTTCCCCGGTCGAACCGATCTATTTGTGTTACAGCCATAATGTAGCTGCAGCGGGGCTCTACCACGAATAAAAATATAATATAGGATAGACTTTAAACAAAAAAGTCTAAAGTTGCGTTGTCACTTTTGAGAACTAAGATGTATTGCATTACAACCTGTGTTTTTTTTTTATAAAAAGAACATTAACAATGCTATAAACATTACTAATATTCCCCTTAACCACTCGTGGTAAGCTTAAATTGCTTGTGTTACGAGTGGTACACGTCAGTAGTCGAATAGCGGATTCGAACCCACGACCTTTTTGAGTTCGCGGTCCGCGCTCTGCCGTTAGGCTACTGCCGAATTAGAATTATGCGGGCCTTCTATATACTTTTTACGTGGTAGAGCCACGCTGCAGCTATATTATAGTTGTAGCATTAGTGGGTCGGCTCGACCGGGGAAGGACCACGTTCTCACAGAAAACCAGCGTAAAATAGCAGCTTAATGCTGCTGTGTTTCGTATAGTGAGTGTAGAGAGCCGGAGACCCGTTTTACTGGAATCGAGGCATTCCATCTTCGTCCTTAGGGGTGACAACGCATCTGCATTTCGATTCTTAATCGAATGTAGATGTCTATGGGCCACAGCATCCACTTACCATCAGGTGGACTGTGTGCTTGTTTGTCACCCTCATCCTATAAAATGCTTCAGACCAGAACACATCTCACAACATGCTGTTTGGTGAGAGGATATTGGTACGAGGGTGGCACATTATCGGACAGTTTCTTAGGCATAATAGGAGTTCTGCTACAGAAACACCTAACCTAAAACAGTGTAGAACACTTAAAATTTGTGAAAAACAAAAATAGTATGAGTTTTTTCTAATCACGGGATAAAGCATTTAATTATGATCAATTGTTCGATCTACAATTTGACGGCGATTCTACCCAATGAATACATATAAGTATGAAGTCATACAATATCAGATTTTTTACTATACCAGTATAATAATACGGTGTAGCCGTAATACTGATACATCACGTCTTTATTAAATATTTAACTATACTTAAATTAATACTATATCATCAATCATATTAACTGAATAGATGTTTTTATTTAGTTCGTGTGAGGTATAGGATGAATTAACCGCCATTTTGAATGAGTATATACGTATGGACTATGACCCCTATTTTTTTTGAGTATAATTAAAAGTTCTAGGCAAATAACAAACTGATTACAGATCACTGCTGGTCAATATAATTGTTTGTATAGTATAATTGTTTGGTACTAAAAAAAGGGAAAAATATGTGTGTACAAAGTAAAAATGTATCATACTATAACTTAAAATATTCATAATCCTAAAGTAATATTCATAGTCAGAGTCATGAGTCTTTTCTATTGTAGTTAGGACCAAACTTGAATTATGGGCTGGTTCCAGTTGTCTTGCACCTTTGATGTTGCTCTCCGTTTGTGGTCTGGGTATTTTTTTAACTATTATATAGAGGAAAGAGCTAAGAGATCTACCCAAGGCGCAACTGTGAATTTAAACAAAAAATGTGAATGCAGTAATCTTTTGGAAGCTGTAAGATAGTCTTGCCCCTTTCTAAATCGCTTTTTACGATACCCACAAAATGATTTTTTATATAGAAGATAGAGTTACTCTTTCTTCAATAAAAAAATTTATGCAATTCCACCCGATGTTAAGTGGATGCTGACCCATAAACACCTACAACTATCCTGCACAAAAAATCAAAATACAGATGTATTACATCTCAAGACTAGGGTGGAGTGCACCAGTTATAAGTGTCTCCCATTCTCGTTACTCACCATACGATACACAGCAGCAAAAACTGTAATTTTACGCTAATATTGTGTAAGCGCTAGGTCCTTCTGCAGTCAAGCCACGCACTCAAGCTAATTGTACAAAAATACACACGAAGCTTGTATGAGTAGTCACAGCTTAACGTTAAAAGACACGTGAACCTAGGACTAGAAAGTGTTGTGTTAAAATACCGGCTGAATTAAATCGTTTCTTTGTGAGTGTCGTATGATACTTTCGTTCAGATATAATCTGACAACTCAAGTCAGAAAACGCGGAGGAATTCAGGAATTTGCTCATTTGGGTGTGGTCAGTAATTGTGATGAGACATATTCAGAATTTACAAATACACGGTTAGGGTGTATTAACACTCTAACAGTTTTATTACGAATAAGCTTAAGTATGTGCTTTAGGTATATATCAGCTAAAGTATAATTTTTATTGTATAGTCATGATAGTAACATAGTTGGTCAGTTTTGATAACTAAATTCGATTCTATATAACAGTTCTATATTATAATGTCTTATTTACTTTTAAAGCATTAAAAAGACTCATAACTCTTCTGAATAGCATAGGCTTTTTCTCATTTTTCAGACTGTATAGCAAAGAGCCCCCCACTCTGCTCCAGTGAAAGTTTGCAGAGCTTTAACAATTTTGAAATATACTTTTATATACGAGTATCTTGACTATGTACTGGCTATCCTCACGATTTTTATGAGTACATTCAGAACTCAAAATTGCAATAAAAATTCGGTTGTACTCTCATCAGTGATCGACCAAAATATTTAAAGTCAACAGCTGTTCAAATGATGATATAAAACAAACTGTTTACTTTTTGTCTTGCAATGTGTGACTACCTTTATTTGCTCAACACAATTTGCATGAGTTTGGTTCGTCAGACGTTAAAATTAGGCCATTATGTCATTAAAGTGATCCACGACGCTTAAAATTGACTGTTTTTGCTATATTTTGCTTAGTTTTCTGATTGGGTTTGGAGTATTGAATCGATTTCCTAAAAACTTTTGGAGATTGTTCTTTAAAGTTTTGAAACACTTTTGGATGTAAATTTTATTACCTTTTTATTACGAAACATGCAACAGTGAATACAGTACCTACAACAGTAGTTGATTGTATTATAATCGATTTTTATTACCACGTTTTTATTATTTTGCTTTCGTGTGTGTCTGTTCGGGAGGAATTAGGTAACTGATTTTAAACTAGCATCAACAAGTGGTATATTAAAAATAAAACATAATTTTTAAAAATTTCACTTGTTTATACTATACACCACGCACGCAAAAATGCAATCACAAAAACACATAAAAATCGTTAGTCCTGCGCCTGGTTTCTGTCTGGTCGTGTCGGACTGAAGTGCTATCGAACTATAAGAGTGAGGGAATAAAGATTATACCTATGTTTGTGAACCCAGAGGGAGACACAGAGACTAGGAACTTCCATTTGGCACGATCCCGACACACTTTTCTTGCACCTTCATGCTTACGCGTACAAACAAAATATACTTATAATTGTCGTGAATTGAACAACATTTTTAAAAGATGTTTTATTTGTATTCTTTATTGCATCCTTAAAACAAAAGAATACAAAGGGCGGACTTAATGCCTTGAGGCATTCTCTACCAGTCAACCCATGGAGTGGTGAGAATTTGACAATATAGAATAAAAGAACACAAAACTCTGACATGTAAAATTATTTACCATGAGATAGGATTTCTCTTCTATTCATAAGTCAGTCTGGGTAGGTTCACCATCTTATCTATTTCTGCTTCTATCTGACGGGATGCTGGTATACTTGCAGGCTATGAGGAATTTCATCTCGGACTTCAATGGTGACAACGTTTTTTATAGACTAAGGGTAACAAACGAGCACATAGTCCACCTGATAGTAAGTGGATGCTGTGGCCCATAGACATCTTCATCCTCGATTAAAAATCATAGCGCAGATACGTTGCCACCCTTGAGGATTAAGATGGAATGCCTCGTTTCCAGTAAAAAAGCGTCTCTGGATCTCTACACACATCATACGAAACACAACAGTATTAAGCTGCTATATTACACTGGTATTCTGTGAGAGCGTGGACCTTCCCCGGTCGAGCCGACCCACTCGTGCTACAACCATAATATAGCTGCAACGTGGCTCTACCACGTATAAACGTATCTGTAGCCGTCTTTCTTTAAAGTTGGTTGTAAGTATTTATAGACTGCAGAAACCGCTAACCATCAGGTGGAATGTAAGTTTGTCAGTCACTTTAATTTTATACAAAAAAGTTAGACATTACATGATACTTAATAACAAGTTATTTGTTTATTTGTTATTAAGTATCGTTTGATCGTGTTATCTTTGAAGTAAACAAACTATTAGTAGTTTAATAATTATCAATGTAAAATACACGCTCCATAGACTTATGAAGGCACAAAACCTGTTAAGTTATACGTGACGTGTGCATATAATTGGCAAACTCATCCACAACCTTAGCGGTCAACATAAGTTCAAGTATATTTTCACACGAGGTTAGTAGGTTTTTTCGTAGATTGTATAAGGATAAAGGTAAAAAAGATTAAGTAGCGAAAAAACAGCAAAACATTTGCTTTTATGTTATATCCTGTTACGTGTGTACACACAAAAATGTTATGGCAATAGAAAATTATCATATTATAGCCGGGAAATTATTTATTTTCGACAATAGGAGATTTATAATTGTGAAAATGATACGATACGATATTGTTAAGCGAGCATATAACAAAAGAACAAGTTTTTATCCTCGCTAAACCTCTTTAAAATCAAAATCTTCAATCTTCATGAACATGGTATTCAAACATAACAAGATCTAACTCGAATTACTTTACATCATTTTTATTTGTTTAATAGAGGATTAGTGACTTGTTTCATAGTGTCATCGTTGACACTAAGAGGGGCTTAGGTCAGCTTACTTGTGGCAACATTCTTGTTTGTTGTCATGTTGTGCTTCTAAACAGAATTACAACATAAAAACAACATTATGCCAAGGTGAAGAGCAAAGCAAGTAGCGGCTAATTTATATATATATATATATATATATATATATATATTTTTTTTTTATTGATTATGATTGTGAATTATGATTGTTTCTCTCATCTATCATATTTAGCCGCCAAATTATCATGAAATATCCAAGCAGATTATGATCTGCCCAATACTAACCGTGGTAGCTCAGATGGTTAACGCTCGCTGTAAAAATAACAGAACGCGAGTAACCCGGGTTCGGTACCCGCCGGCACAAATGAAATTGTTAATTGCAATTTTAAGTACTGATATACCGCGTGCTCGGCGGTGAAGGAAAACATTGTGAGGAAACCTGCATGTCTGAGGAATAAGAAAAAAAATATTTCGAAGACATGTGGAGTTCGCCAACACGCATTGGGGCAGCGCGGCGGACACTTCCTTGCCTGTGTCCAGCTGTGGGACGTATATAGGCTGTAACTTTACTTTTTACTCTCAATTCTAACGATCGGACTACGACATATAGAAGACGGTAATGGAGGAAAATTCAAGATGCGCGATAGTATTAAAAGCAAATTTTAAAGAGTAGTCGATGTTAATTCATTAGAATGCGTTGCGTCACCTCTACGTATTGGTTAAAGGCCACTTTTTGGGTTAGTTGACAAAGTGGTTGTTTTCAAGACGGAGAACCGGAACTCGATTTCTATGTAACTGATGCGTAGTTTGCTTTATAAAGATAGATTATGATGTATCTGCTGATTCATTTCTGCTTTATCAGAATGATAAAGTGTAAAAACTGAGAATCATCTTTAAGTATAAAAAGATAGTAGTAGTTATAGTGCTTACCAATTTCCAAGAAGTGTGAGCAGGAATTACATGACTTTTTTTCTCCCTTCCGCTTTCATGGCCAGACAACCATGTAGTCGGCTTGTCTCCACTCTTTCGTTGTCGATATACTACGTATTCAAACCAAACTGTTTGCTTCGTGATTCATTTATTCGTATTGCGTACAGTAATTTGACAGCTCCGTAGGGCAGTAGTTTAGCAATAAGTTACGGCGCTGGGGAGCGCGGGTTCGAATCCCGCACGGAACAAGTATTTGTATGGCCTACTAATAATTGTACCGGGTCTGGATGTTCGTCCTTGTGAAATTTATGTAAACTGCCTCCACGACACAGGAAAGAAAAGAAAGAATTTTTTTGAAAAGAAGAAAAAACGAAGCAATGGAGTGGAATAATGTGCCAGTAATGCAAGTGTGCATGAGCCTTTGTTGAGCTAAGTAGATAAGTGCGCTTTATCACCTTCGGTAACATCACCACATTATCTAGATGTGTGTCATCACTGCGAAAGTTATAAATTTATCTTAGAAATTCTAGCAAAGCTCGATCGTCCAGGTACTAATAGTAAAAAGAACAATGCGCCAGCTAGCATGGATAATATTTTCCTTTACCATGGTAGGCAGGTGTCGGTTTTTTGAGCTATATGACCGGCCCATTGCCACTTCAGCTTACTAATCCGTTGGGCTATGTGCGTAACACGGGTTTTATCTTTTAAAATAATTTATTAAAATATCATTAAGAATAATACCTATGTTGATTCCTTTCACAATGACGATCGACGAACGATAAAGATTCATACCTTAACAAAAGAATTAAACGCAATGATGTCCAATGTCGCAATTGCATATACGTGTCCCGAAATTATTCAAGGTCCCATTGAAAATGTTTTGCAACAATTTAAGCTGCTTGAATCTTGAAATTTACATTCATAATATCTTTCCGTCTGATTTCAATAGTTACGTTATATATAATCCCATAAACGAGTTGGCACTATACAGATAAATATAAAGTTTGCTTCTTCGTTATCGAAAAAGGGGATAGCTTTCGAATTAATTAGAAGTATAGTGATATATTGGTTATATAAAGTCTGCTGATGAACGTTGCCGCGGTTGGCAGGCGGTCTGGCAACGGCAGTTTTTTAATTTCAAGTTGTTATTAGGAAGACGCTGCTAACCGTCATCCGATTTGCTTACCTTTATAACCCTTTACGACACCCACGGGATATGCAGTAATGGATGTTCTCACACCGCCACTACATGGTCAAGCTTGTATATGGCAGACGTAAAATAACAACACCGGCGACGGTGTGAGCTGGTACCATCAAGTCCTCGTTTATTTAAAGTGTTAACCATCACTCCAAAGTAGCGAAATTATTCTGATATTTTTCTGAGGCGATAGAGAACCAAAGAACTAAAAGGCTTGCCTTTTGAGTCAAGAGTTTTAAAATAGAATGGCATGATATAGTGAACTCTCTTACGATACGGAATTTATTAATAGATATTTTAAAATACTAATTTCTATTCCTTATTTGTTTTAAAAAATTACAGACTAGGAGTTTCTCCTGTATCGTGGAGGCAGTTGACAAACATAAATTGTACAAGGAAAGACATTCAGACCTAAAGCAATTATTTGTAGGTCGTACAAATACTTGTCCCGAGTGGGTTTAGCACTCAAAGCTCCCAGCAGCGTCGAAACTCATTCATTGTAAGCCACTGTGCCAAGGAGCCGACAAATTTAAAATGACAATGAAGTACTCAAAAAATTGATTTTAATAAATGCCTTGAGTTATTCTCTCTCTTTTCACTAAATAACAATAGAAAGAAACAAGAACAGAGAGCAAACGATAACAGGTTACATCTTTAATCATTTGCTAATCACCTTCCATTAATAATAATTGTACACATGTACAATCCGCATGTTCATAGTGACGAAAAGGTTTTTGTTTATCTTTGACGGAGAATATGATGATGCTTCTTAATTATTATTAATAAATGTAAATAATGCGTGAGGTAAATAAATAAATATGTAATGACATTGCCGTGTCGTGGTGCTGAAAGAAAACCGATCAATCTAACTAGTCTTATTAGCGCTTTAAACTTACACGTGGTAGAAACATGCTGCAACTATATCAGTTGTATAGTTGTACCACGAATGGTTTGGCTCGACCGGGGAAGGACCACGCTCTCACAGAAACTAGCGTAAAATAGCAGCTTAACGCTGCTGTGTTTCGCATGGTGAGTGTAGAGAACCGGAGACCCTTTTTGTTGGAAACGAAGCATTCCATCTTAGTCCTCACGGGTGATAATACATCTGCATTTTGATTCTTAACTGAGGATAGATGTACCACCAACCACTTACCATCAAGTGAACTGTGTGCTCGTATGTCACCCTATCTCATAAAAAAAGTTGTAGCACGACTGGGTCGACCAATATCAGTGTAATATAGCAGCTATCCACTAATGTAGCTTTGATTGGATTCAAAGACCATTTGTTTTATCAATTTGTTTTTTTTTAAATCTCATTCTTCATTTGTTTTATCAATTAGTTTTTTTTTAAATCTCCAAATTTTTCGCATAAAATATGTAACCTAGATTCCTCCTGGTATTGCTTTCTATTTGTTCATAAAGTTTCATCACAATCAGTTCTGCCATTCCATAGATAAGCCCGGGAAAACAGGCATATTGTCAAAATTTTAATAAAAATTATTTATATCATAATAATTCATACATACAGCCTATAGTATGACGGCTCCATAGCGCGGTGGCTTAGCAATGAGGGGCTGCACTGGGGGCCGCGAGTTCGAATCCCGCACTGAACAAGTATTTGTATGGCCTACAAATAACACACATATATACAAATATGACACAGGCCTCCTCTCATTTCTGAGAGGGTTTTAGGGCAAGGAAGTGTCCGCCGCACTGCCCCAATACGTGTTGGCGACCTCTTATGTCTTCGAAATATTTTTTTTCCTTATTTCTTGGACATGCAGGTTTTTTTCACGATTTTTCCCTTCACCATCGAGCTGGTGGTAAATCAGCACTCACAATTTCAAGTAACAATTTCATTGTTGCGCGCGTTGGCCGAACCCGGGTTGCTCTATTCATGGTACATACCGTGAAATTTACAGCGAGCGCTAACTATCTGAGCTACCACGGCTAACAATAACATGCAAATAATCCCCTGAGCTCAATAGAAGCCAGTTTCTGTAATATTACAGGTAGATACTTCAATTTTAATGTATATGTATAGATAACTCACTTTTTATTCAATACGATTCAAAATAGACATAAAATCCGATTTATCAGATGACACAAATGTCACAAACGTAATGGATGCCAGTCAAACGGTCCGTCCACTTGTCATTCAACGTGTAAATATTGCTTATACGGACCGACGGCGTGGCGAATCGAGTAATGAGATATTTATGTATCTTGGACGGCTATTCAAAACCGCGTGCGTGTCTAGGTTTTGTTCTATATATGACAAAGACGTGTTGTTTCGTGGTATTTTTCGAATTAGGAACAAGGGTATTTTTAAATAAAGAACATGGATAATCTGGACAGAAACTTTCTAATAATTATTCAAACTGTGTTATTTATATAACTACTTCCGTAGTAATTAAAATAAGTTAGTCAATTGTTTAAAAAACGGCAAAAAATTATTACACAAAATGTTGTTATATGGGGAGAAATAGTAATTATTTAAATCTGAAATGCCAACACTTACAGTATTTAAACTAAATTATTTTAATTTACATTTATTTAGTTTACGTTACATTGTAAGTTGGTATCGGAAAATCGAGTAGTATTTATTGGCATGTAATTAAATCTAAAAAAAAAAACAAGAAAATTCTTAAGACAGATCTCATATTCATCTTATAACTGCATCTCTAAGTTAGTAAAGCTCCTCTAAGCATCGCTTTGATTACCTATTTGCTAAGCGTTACTCTAAAAGTTGAATAAATTTAGTTAAGTCAAAAATATAAGCCAATGTTATGAGTGAAGTGATTGAAGAAAAATGCAGATGCGTTATCACCCGTGATGACTAAGACTAAATGCGTCTTTGCTAGTAAAAAAGCCCTTTAAAACGCCAAGGATTCATTACAAGGATAAATAGTTTATACCCTTACCTAGTATGTAATATTGCAGACCACCCCTGAAACAATGTTTAGTAAATACCACTTGCGTGGAATAAAACCTAGAACGCTGACACAGTTTTCTAGTCATTTTCGGTGAACACAGTAGAAGCTCCCATCATCGGGACCACAGTAGTCAAGACCTAACATTCGTTGTATTCGATTCGGCATCCCTCGTTCTCATTAATATTATTATAATTTATTATCTAATCGAAGCAGAGTCTCATTCCTCAAGTTCTTTAAAAACATTTCATAAACCGTAACATAACATATCGTTCGATGTATCGTATAGCATAGACACAGACGTACAGCATAGATGATGTAATAATACAGAGTATGGTGTGCACGCCAAAAGTCATATCCACTGCACACTTGAAGAGAGTGGCCACTCAATTTCTATACTTATACTATACCTGATGAATAATAACACCAAAATAGGCATGATATTTTCAACGTGTAGTGAATATTTTTACATCGTCAGTGTAAGAATATTCACTCTTTCACTTTATGACTTTCAAAAAGTATTGTTTATTATCCATATTGAATAAAAAAGTTTCTATTTCTGTTACTACCGCATATTACCACGTGAGTATTGAATGAAGCGACGGATGGAAATTAAACAGAACATGGGCAGTAGCATATTCGTGTTAACAACTCAAAGTATTAATAAAAAACTGCATTTGTCAATTCGCTTACTAGACGAGGCTACTATTATAAATATCTCTACAATGAGGCAATCTGTGGTAGAGAGTTTATATGTTTAGCGGTAGACTTTTGATGGGCTGTCATGGTACTAGTAATTTAGTTTATTCAAGTACAAACGCTAACAAAACTGTTTGTGTAACAGAAATGTTTGACCTAGCGGTCAATTATCGTACCTATATATAATATTATGAATAACAGCAAAATAGCAACATATCATGATCAAACCCAATCACGATCTTTTAATTTGTAAATCCTTGAAATAAAGTTGTGAACAGTTATGATAAACTCAGGAATAAATATAGCTATTTTTAACTTTATTTGAGGTTACGATGTTGTTCTATATGTGAAGGAAAACACTTGGACGTTTTAGTATCAGAATGTAATCAACTCTCTCTTGGATAAAACATGGACATAGATCAAGTACAAGTTTGTGGGATTATTGTTGTCACAGCAACAAAACGTCTGTTCTAATGTATCTCAACATAATACCTCCAAGAGTTTTTGATAGTACTTTTCCAAATAATTAATATATAAAGGCGTTACTTTGCGGAATTCCGTTAAAAAAGTTGTTAAAAACTAATTAGCTAAGATCCACGTAAAAATAAAATGAAGACGACTTGTCTTACCAAGTTAGAAAAGCACCTCCCGTGTTAACTAAATTACGTGCGCTATCCCCGTCACCAGTTATCCTAATACCACTACATTAGGAAAGACCCACCACCGTGGATAGTACGACAACTATTTCGCCACTAAACAAGTCATCATTAAACGAAGTTAACTCTGCAATGTCTGAAGTGACTATAATAGAAATTATTTTTCCATATATTATACTCCATACCATGTGTATTTATTTATTTATCTATAAACTTACACGTAACACCTTAAGCTAAAGGGTACATAGGGCGGACTTAATGCCATGTGGCATTCTCTGCCAGTCAGCCCTGGGTGCCAAGGACAATTGTTGGCAGGTGCGACCATTATACGTAAATAAGTGCTTATACATTAAAATATACATATATGCAAAGTACATACATACACATTACATTTAAATATACACACATATAGTATAAATATACGTACAATAATACATAAATACAATATATATATATATATATATATATATATATATATACATGCTTATAAACTTCGTAAATAAATATCCAAATGAATAATATATATAATATAATGTTTGAATAATATATAATGAAATAAATATTTGAAGTAAAAAAGAAGAAAAGAAAGACAAAAATTGTAAATTGTGTATGTGTACCTTGCCTATACATAACAAGTAATGAAAATTTTCAACATTTCATTTGGACTACTAACATTTGCAATCAGGTGAATTACTATCTCATTATACATTATCTTATTAGTGTTGCCTACCTTGCTATTTACGGAGACTCACATTGTGTTAAATTAATAATAACGCTAAAAACGTGTAAAACTGTGTAAAACGTTTTTCTTTAACACGGGCGCAGTGTAATTATGACAGGGTCACTCAATGCTTGCATAATTTAAAATATACTTTAATTTGTGCTGGCAGCATTGCTTTACTTAAAAAAATGACAAAGAACAGATACGATTTACCGCTATATAGAGAATAAACTTAAGTAACCGTATATGAGCATTTCGCTGGAGATATAAGTAATGTGTAAAAGAGAGGGACCGACATAACTCCTTCAATTCTTGAAGCCACTTGTCCCGTGGCTATAATTCAGTAGCAGCGTTTACCACGTAGCAGTAATATTGAGTAGATACACACGAGCACGCTGCAGATATATAGTTGTAACACGAACCAACCGGGGAAGGATCACGCTCTAACAGAATACCAGCGTAAACTAGCAGGTTAATGCTGCTGTATTTCGTATGCCTTGCAAAGAGAACCTAAGACGCAACGAGGTATTCCGTCTTAGTCTTTAAGCATGACTACGCATCTGCGTTTTGGTTCTTAATTGAGGATAGATGTTGATATCTATGGGCCACATCATTCACTTAGCATTAGGTGAACTGTGCGCTCGTTTATCACCCTCATTCTATAAACAAGTCTACTTATGACCAAGAATAAAATAATTCAAAGGATCCAACAAGGTCCAACAACGCCCATTGTAAAAACATTTCTGCATATTTATTCACGTTATAGGTAGAAGGTTGGAAAATAAGAGAAAAAAAAGGGAAGGTGTGTATCGTTATGGTTGGTTTCTTTTATTTACTCTCTTCGTTTTTATTTGTCTGTTTGTTTATACAACTCGTTCTGATTCAAGACACTTGTAATGCTCAAAAACAAATATGCTTATAGTATAAGTTTAGGTAAATTTTTAACAAGTGTTATAAATTTGTATTTTTTATTCGTAATAAAAATGAGTTATAATAAAAATGCTAAAATTCTGTCCTCTTTATAGACGTAATAAAATTTTTGTTTATTAGGTGGTAACCGTTTAATATGTGGTATGTCCATGCTGCGACTGTATTATGGTTGAAACACGAATGGGTTGGATCGACCGGGGAAGGCTCTTCCCTTTAACAGATTATCGGCGTAAATAGCAGCTTAATGTTGCTGTTTCGTATGGTGAGTGTAGTGATCCGGAGATATTTTTTACTGGAAACGGGGCATTCCATCTTAATCAGGGGTGACATGTTGACAACGTATCTGCATATTGATTCTTAATCGTAGATAGATGTAGGAGTCTATTGCTCACAGTATCGACTTATTAAGTGAACTGTGTGCTCCTTTATAATTTTCATTCTATTCATAAAAAAAACATTTTGATGTCCTTTAAAATTATTTTTAATATTTATGTAAGACTTTTAAATCATCTGCTATTTAAATTAATATTCACCTGCTTAGTAAAACAATAAAAAAAAATCTATCTAGAACTGGTTTTTAAAATTCGTTACGAATAGAACTTCACAAAAAAAGGAATATTAAATATCAAGAAATGGAAATACAATAAAATAATAGGTACCTAGCTAAAATGTGAAGTTTTTTTTTTAATTTTTATACGTAACATAATGGAACGTAAAGAAAAATAAATGTTAGTTATATTTTATAGATATTAAAGAAAATATATAAATATTTTATTGATCGTCACACATTCAAATAAAGCTAATAATTTACAAACTATAGTTGGTATTCAGTTTCATATGATTGTTCTTGGTGTTTAATAATAGCCGCTTACCATCAGATGGATTATTGGTTTGTTTGTCACTTTAATTTTATATACATTATATTAATCATACAAGCGTTTCGGGTCGCAGGTTTAAATACTGCACGAATCAACTATTTGTATGGATAAAGTCCATCCATAATTGCTCCGAGTCTGGTTTCTTACCTATGAGTAATTTATGTGGGTTACTGCTCTCGCTGGTCTAGTCTTTGTAAGCGCAATTGCTAATCATGAGGTCTCGAATTGTTGAACGTTCGAATCCAGGGTCGGGCCAAAATCAGTTCTCAGTAGTACCTCAAAGCAAAAGCACGTAAAGCAGTTGATCCTGCGCCTGATCTCTCTCGGGTCGTGTCAAATTACCGTTCCAGCGGGTTATGGGAGTGAGGGTATATAGAGTGCACCTATGCCTGTGCACTTGGGCTCTATAATACTGTTCTGCACAGTTGGCTAGTCTTCGTTGAGACTAGCCGCCGTGACCGAAATTCGCTCTGGAGGACATTATTATATAGTTTTAACCACCACAACGATAAAGCGTAAGCCCTAGTGTGGGGAAAAGTTGTTTTTCTAAAATACGTATTAATTGCTAAACATTTAAATGTTTAAGTCAAGCAGGTTTCCCCAAGACGTTTTCTTCACAGCCGATGGCATAATTAATCTGCATTTTTTACTTATATGCCAGTTCTTGAATACAAAAAAGCACCCACATCGGGTGAGCTATGTGGGTTCCTTAATTCGTGTTCACTGTGGGTGACCACCGCCCCCTAACACAAGGAGAGAAACCGAGGCAAGCTCTTATCCCCTAAGCTATCATAATTTTTGTACGGTAAAGTGTCACATATCTTCGAAATATAAAATCTTGAATGTGAGTCATCTTAACTTATGTAACGTTATTACTGACTATTACTACGAAATTCTGTCTGTTAATATTTATAGAATGACGCCACTTTTTCGAGAATTTAGTCGATTACGCAAACACGATTTATCAAGTTCAGTTTCGATCCGGTTATAATTTAGACGTTGTATGATCTTGACCTCTAAAAAGTAATGACCTAGATCGATTAAGAGCGCATATTCAAATATGTCCAAGTCGAAATCTACGCGATCGCTTTGGAACGGCGTAATATTGACGCACACTACAATGTTATCTCTGTGTGCGTGTCAGGACGAGCGTGAGGCTATAATAGTTGCCTTTAGTTGCACGAATCACTTTGAACTTTGATTATATACCTGTCTTTGATACTATTGGAACTAAAATAATAAAAAAATAATTTCCATATAATGGCTTATATAGTGTATAGAAATCGGAGGCTAATATGTGAATATTGTTTTATTCTTTTAGTAAATTGAGGTCGGCTTTACATTTTCACCATATTGAGTATATTATAATATATGTTCTAATCGAAAAATATGTATTATATAAAGTATACATCATTTGATAAACTTTTATTCTGTTTCATGATGTAAACATAATTCATCAAACTAACAATTTCATTAGTGTCGGCGGGGGTTAGTGTTGCCAGGTCTAGCAAGTAAAATTTCGGGACGGAAGGTAAAAATAATCGGGGATTTGGTTTTCATATCCAGACATCTAAAATGACTACAAAATATAGGTTTCTTTGTAGCCTTTTTGTGCTTTATTGAGAGCCGTGGTAGCTCAGATGGTCAACGCTCACTGTAAATATCACAGTATGCGAGTAATGCGAGAAATTGTGACTGTAACTTTACTTTACTTTTGTGCTTTATAATTATTATTCGGTTCTGATCTCATGAACGAATAACTTTTCATCGGAACATCATAAAAACTGATTTTTTTTTTCATTTTAGGCAAATTCAAACATTTTTGAACTAATCGTTTTTTTGCAGTTCCTGAATTTTTCAAATCACTCATTTTAATATAATTCTGTTTAAAACTTTTGTGTTTTTTTTCGACTGGTGAGACAATGTCGTAGTAAAAATATTTTAATGTGGTAGTAGCTAACAGATGTAATCATTTTTGCAGTCAAAATTATGGATTAAAGTATAGAATAAGAAGGTTAGTGAAAATCGGGACATTTGGCGTTCCGATCAAGGGTGAATCGGGACGTGTCACTAGAGCCTTGAAAATCGGGACGTCCCGCGTAAATCGGGACACCTGCAACGCTAGCGGGGATCGAACCTGGATTGTTCGCGGTTACGGCGAGATATCTGGGGGCATGGCAGTGCCCCCGCCAAGTCGAGCAAAACAGCAGCACGGCCGTATCATCATTACGAGACTTGGTTATTTTACAAGTTATGTTTTTGATGGCATGTCTTTGTTTAATCATAATTTTTCCTAAGTACATCGTGGCAGTTTAAATATACCAATTGCACAAGGACAAACATCCAGACCTGGAACAATTATTTGTAGGTAATACAAATTTTTGTTCCATGTGGGATTCGAACCCGCGGCGCTCAGCGCTACAACTCATTACCAAGTCACTCCGCCACGGAGCCAAAGGTGAAAGCCAACGATTTTGTATTTTTACTTGATCCGAATTGCTTACGTTCATTACTCATTTCTAAAAAAATATGTATGAAATGAAAATTTGCCACCATTACGTCATTTAATATTTAAATATTACTATCATAAACATATTTCAAAATTACTTAGTAAAGTAAAAGTAAAGTTACAGCCTATATACGTCCCACTGCTGGGCACAGGTCTCCTCTCATTTCTGAGAGGGTTTTAGGGCAAGGAAAAATGTCCGCCGCGCTGCCCCAATGCGTGTTGGTGAACTTCACATGTCTTCGAAATATTTTTTTCTTATTTCTCAGACATGCATGTTTTCCTTCACCGCCGAGCACGTGGTAAATCAGTACTTAAAATTGCAATTAACAATTTCATTGGTGCCGGCGGGGATCGAACCCGGTTTGCTCGCGTACTGTGAAATTTACAGCGAGCGCTAACCATCTGAGCTACCACGGCTCAAAATTACTTATGCTGCGGCTACACCTAACGAGCAACGTCAATGCCCATGAACGCAACAATTATTGCCTTAAATAACGCGATAAAATGAGTGGCTACACTTGAACGGTCAACGTCGTTTCCCGTTGAACGGCATTAAATTTGCCGTTGAACGGCGTTAAATGTTTTTAATGTTCCTTGAATTTCAAGCAAGATGGATGTTGACGCAGCTACTCTATATTTGATGAGTGTAAATTTTTATTATATGAATATATTGTATCATTGCCAAACGAAGAAAAAAAGAATACAAAGAAAAAGAATAATTTAATGTGTGATTACTTTCATAAACCCCTCGTAGGAAACCATCCATCGTTTCGAATGCGAACCAACTAGTTGTATACACGTCCTTTGTGCCAGCTCCGGACCTCAAAGACTTTATATTTGTTTAAATTATTTTCTATAATAACCCATTAGGCTTTCCCTTTTCTTTTTAATTTCTTCAATTGATGATTGAAAGGGTAGCAGTTGCAAAATACGTCGCCAAGCATCATATTGCGATGTACGATTTTTATAACTTTTAAGTCTCGGATCCCACAAACATGGCTCTGTTTGCAGGATCTCAAGAAACGTTGTAACTTTTTCGTTACTCCACTCCATCGCAGCCATATAACCCCGTGGCACTCACCGTGCACAATGAGACAAACGTAGTGTGGCCGCTTCAACGCGATAATTCGCGCGTTAATCCTTTGATGTACCGACACTCGAGTTATCGGCAAACGGGAAACGGCATTGTTAATGCCGTTGAAAATTATCGCGTTAATTCGTGGCCACACCTAAATTTAACGTCCATCAACGCGATATTTAACGGCATTTCTCCTTAGTGTGGCCGGGCCATTACTATCAAAAATATCGCTTATAAAAGTCTCAATCGTTTAAAATGCTCGATGTTGCTATAGGCATCTAGTTATAGTATAGTGTAGTATAGCCCTATCGGTGTATCAACTCGATCGCGCGGGGTCGGTGAGAAAAAGTAATACGTCCTATCGTTAGGATTACCCGGAGCGTACTGAATCGAATTCGAACGGCGTCTGCGCATGATTATTTATAGTATTTTTAAAATAATTAATTAAATTAATTGACAAAATAAAACGAGCAAAATTTTTTTTGGATATTTAACATTACATGTATTTGGATAAAATAATTAAAATAGATATATTACCAAATACATGGAAAAAATTACATTGAAGTAGACAGTTTTGGTGATTTTATAATATTATTTTATAATATTAAATCGAAATATTTTCGTAACTTAGGTTTTGCTATACAATAAAAGACTATATATTCCATTATAATAACGCTTAAAATAAAGTATTTTAGCTTATAATAATGGTTGTATTAAGAATAACTCTGATGCATATTTTCGTAAAACGCTGTGAAGGGATTGTCTTCGCCCTAAAAAAATCGTCATTAAAAACTATGATTTTGCATTGCTATGTACTAAATAAAGATTTCATCTTTCTAGAGCCCTAATTTTCAGCAAATAATCTCCTCACATCGTTACGATATCGCCTTTGGAAAAACCATAAAACATGTAGTTTTCGACGCGAAACGCATATGCCCTCTTAAGTATAATGTTTTTAATAAAATATTTAAATTAAAAATGATTATTAAAGTTTTCTGATGAACTTTTTGATAACATGTATTAGATCACGAATACTTTAGCTATTATTTTAGCTAATATTAATTCAAATTATTGTTATAATATATAAATAAGCTATATTTCCGAATCTCGTATTGCTTATTTAAATAAATAATATGAACATTTATTTACAATGTTTGGGTTCTAATTAAACCTCAATTTGATTAAGATAATCGATTATATATATATATATATATATATATATATATATATATATATATATATATATATATATGTACGCGTGTTTGTCACTGAACCACCGCTAAACGTATGGCAGAATTTTGATGAAAGGTTTGTGTGTGTTTGAGTGAATTCCAGGAGTTTAGATCCACAATTGTGCATGGAAGGTGGCGCCATTATCCAGAAATCAGCCACGCGAATTAAATCGGATCGCTAGTTCAATCTGAAATGGTTATCAGTGCCAGTTGATTAATGGATAACGAAAATAACTATAACAATGTAACTGAAATATTCTCAAAAGGGTCATCTATCATTCAATCAGAGATCAAACTGCAAAACAAGCTGGTTTACTCCAATCGAATTCCAAGTACGTCACAAGAAATATTGTAATTAACTTGTGCAATGTGATCAAGTGACAGCCTGTAGGGGTGCATTGCAAATATGCAGTTTGAATACCATTCAACATATTTCTTAGAATTACTTGTTCTAAATTTTTTTTTAATCATTATATATACATCTTAGACTATTTGTTCGCATCTTTATTTATAACTTACGGGGATCTTTATGGAGAGTATTTATTCCGTTGTTTAATATATTTTAATGAAGTTTTAACTCTTTGTTCTCAGGTGCTGTATGTGTCTGCCGTACCGAACCCTATCTCCAACGTGTTGAAACTTGACTTGGATCCTGATGAAGCCCAGAACTATATCAACAACCCACCTTACACCGAGCCTCAGCTGGTTGGACGCAAGGCTGTTTTACCTCTGGTTTGTGGTTTTCACATTTTGTTTATACATACATATTCTTATTTTATTATTAGTTTGTAGGTTAGGGCAAGTGTCATAAGAATGGCACATAATATGTATTATTTATAGTTTCAAGTGTTCGAACGCATTTATTTTTGTGTATTTGAGATATAAAGATCAATAATATTTAATTTCCTGCCAAAAGGAGTGAGAAACGCGTGAGCGTGGAGCCTACGCTCGGTGTTTTCTACAAAGGAAGTCGACAGCCTAGTATAGCTGCGAACAGTTAGGAGTATTAATGAGACTGGTCGCTGAGAACTGAATGTTTAAAATGCTCAAAGCGGTGGGTCGTAACATACGTGAACGACCACTATTAAAAAAATTAACTGTCAAATGAAATTACAGTTCACCTGATGGTAAGTGGTTATTGCACTCCATAGGTACCTGCAGCTAACTTTATAAGGCTTCAGATGCGTTACCAAAACTGAGGACTAAGATAAAATACATCATAGCATGTAATTATACTGGTTTTATATATCCCTTATGTATCATTTACCATCAGGTGAGCCGTATGCTCGGTTGCCTTCCCTTTCCGTATGTCTACCCACCTGCTCAGAACACTAACTAAGTTAAAATCACTACTATAAGGCGATCTATGGGGGAACACTGCGTTTAGTAATGAACTTTAATAGGCTGTACTGGATGGATTTCTATTAGAAACGACTATTTATAATGCTAGAAAAATGTTATGCTTTTAGTAATAATAATAAAATATTTATTCATTGACTAAAAGTAACAAATTATTTAAAAGTTAGACTACTTAATAAAAAAATAATATTGTAAGAAGTACAATGGGAGATTTCGACTCAGCACGTGTTGCAGAGAATCTACAACGCTCTGTCAGCACCCGTATACTTAATTAATCATGGTATAACAGTACGCGTACATAACTGAATAGTGATTATATTACAAATAACAATTGATTTGTTTGATTATTTAGTAAAAGTAGATAATAAATTAAATAATATTACAAAAATATAAACGAAATATAAAACAAACATATGCAATAAATAATATTAAAAGTAAGAGCTACAGTAGTGTTTGATTTATTCAGACTAATTATAGAATAATTATACTAAACAATCGGTAGACCGTACCTCGTTTACGCCGGCGTAAAATACTCAGACATGTGAAGGACAGCAGCGTTAAAGGTAGGGTTCCCAATCCTCCCGAATTGCACGGGAGACTCCGGTGATAATGGTTTATCTCCCGACCTCCCAATAAGGTGGGTGCAATAATTACTCAGGTTTTTTTGCGAAATCGACAAATATTAGATGTTGCTCTAAAGAAAAGTAAATAAAATTTAAAAATTAATAAATGATTGAGATTTTCTCCCCCCCGTCCTTGATTACATAAAATTGTCCCGGGTTGGTCGTCTGGTATTGTAATTGTCAATCCGCCTGCAATGTGTGGCGGATCCTCGATACAACAGCTCGCCCTCTAATGTCCAGCAGAGAAATGAGCAGAAGAGTTGTTAAAGAGAAGAGAGTCTTATAAAGAAGAAGAGCTAGAAGGAGCGAAAGCTAATAAATAGACTAATTCATAATATTTAATATTTCAGATCAGGTTTGACGATCCGAGGTTTCGCTCTGCTGAAGCAGGCCCAACCCTTGGTCATTACTGGAGGAATGGAGAGGAGATCACGAACCCAGAAGATTACGTTGAAGAGGTATGTATATCAAGAGAATTTTTTTAATGTTTTGAAATTTATAAATTTGTATATTGCCTTTGACTTGGTCGGAGTGGATTTTATCCAAGTATTGGCGGATTACGATACGTTGTAGAAATGTAGAATAGTAATTTTACATTACAATTATGAAGGCTCGGTAGCTAAGAGTTTAGCTGAGACACAATAGTTAAGAGTTTGTCTGCGACACTGCGGACCACCGGTTCGAATATCGCACGGATTTTTTATATATCTGCAGAAATTGTTCGTGGTCTTGAAGCTATGATTATGAACATTGGTCTCCATGTGCTACTTATATGTATGCTAAATACTTCCACACATATAGAAGACATTCTTAGTGGTGTGATAATTGTTTCCTCCTCCTCCTTATCACCTCATCTAGTAAAGTTTAGGAAAGTAAAGTAAATATGGGCCAAATTAAGAGTACCCTTAATCAACGAGTTTGACGGCCCGATGTTAAAGTTAACCTGGAGTACCTTCAGCTTTTTAATTATTACTTTTAATCCGATCTACGTCGAATGAGCTTACTGTGTCTCACTAGGTGTATTAATAGGTATGCAATAGATTGTTCATTGATATTAAGATATTTTTATTTAAATCATATTCAACAAATATTCTTCGTTTCTCTGTTTGTTCGTTGTTATTAATTACGGAAATAGACGGGAGTGTTCAGTCAATACTAACTTTGTATGAACATTGTCCAAGGCTTAATTTAGCATAACTGCTTAATATACAATTATGAATATTATTTAATATGCACTTGTTAAATATTAACTAAGTATATAATCACGATTGTCGGTTTATGCAGATCCATTATTTGCTTGAAGTCGTTACCGCTCCAACCGGTTTCATTATTTGAAAACAACCCATCAATTTGCGTCTTCATCTTGTATTTATTCAATTAAATAGTTGTATTTGCTTTTTTAAATTTGTATTACATCATTTTGCAAAAAAAAAATACGGAAAATAGTTAAATTAATAAAAAATACGGATAATAGTTTATATAAATAGATGAAGTCTCCGTACTGCTCTCATACGTCCTACTCAATGGATACTTTTCAACGTGGCAGAGTTAAGCTACAACTACATTATGCTTGTAGCACGAATAGTCTGCTCGACCGAGTAGGACCACACTCTCACAGAATACTAGCGTAAAATAGTACATAGCTTAATGCTGCTGTGTTTCGTATGGTGAGTGTATAGAACCGGATACCCTTTTTACTGGAAACGAAGCATTCCGTATTAGTCCTGAGCGTTGAAAATGTATCTGCGTTTTGATTTTTAATCTAATATAAATGTAGATGACTATGAGCCACAGCATCCCCTTACCATCAGGTGGACTATACGATTGTTTGTCACCCCTATTCTATAAAAAAGGGGCGAGGTCTCCCCTCATTACTGATTGGTTTTATATACGTACAGTGCCACTTGATTATTGATAATTAAAAGTCAAAATGTGTTGTTGTTTGCTCGTGAGAACTAAAATGGATACAGAACAAATTTACCATGTCAACTCCTTTGTAGTCTGCGGGTAGGTTTACTATATGTACACAAGCGACAGTGGCCCAATGGCAGGGTGCGGATTGTGAACTTAAACGATCTTGCGTTCGAATCCGCTATTTAACTACCTTTGTGTACCACTCCTAGCAAAGCATTTTAAGCTTATCAGGAGAAGCTAAATGGAATATTAGTAATGTTGATAGCATTGCTAGTATTCAAAAAAATATTTACATGTAGGAATGTTATCCGATGGCCTGCAGTACATTCTCTATGATATTATAAAAACGAGTAGACAAACTCCTTTAGCTGTATTTACGGAACATTTGAGCATTTTTATATTTTTTTCAGATATACGACGCTTCTCAATACCATGGCCAGGACGGCCGTGGTGCATACGTCTACGGATATGAGACCCCGGAGTCCGCAAAAGTAGAAGACCGCGCAGGATCCGGCAAAGTCAAGGGATCCTACACGTACAAGAGTGGCAACGACATCATTAAGGTAAATCTATTTATATATCTATTACTTACATTACAGGCTAACAAAATCTACTGCTGAACATAGGCCTCCTCCATAAATTGCCTCATAGGGGTGCGGGTGCGGGGGGGGGGGTTTGCTATAGATGATGATGAAGATGCTGCTACCCATCACCTCTTTCAATCTCCCTCCATCGCCTCACGACACCCGCGGGGAATGGGTTAGTGGATATTCTTACACCGCCACTTACTACACACACTATTCTTACACGGTGAAGGTAAATCGCTTTTATTTTTTTATTTATTACTAATTTAACGTTTTTATATATTTTTAGCCAAGTTCTTTTTATTGTAAACTCGCGTGCCTCTGCTATTATTGGACATATCCAAAAAGAGAAATCTGAGCGTAGTAAGCAGCCACTCCGCTAAATAGAAGCTACCGTTTCGTTTAGTATATATATATGAGCCGTGGTAGCTCAGTGGTTAACGCTCGCTGTAAATATAACAGAACGCGAGTAACCCGGGTTCGATCCCCACCGGCACCAATGAAATTGTTAATTGCAATTTTAAGTGCTGATTTACCACGTGCTCGGCGGTAAAGGAAAACATCGTGAGGAAACCTGCATGTCTGAGGAATAAGAAAAAAGACATGTGAAGTTCGTCAACACGCATTTGGGCAGCGCGGCGGCACTTCCTTGCCTTAAACCCTCTCAGAAATGAGGGGAGGCCTGAGCCCAGCAGTGTGTAACTTTACTTTACTTTTTACTTTATATATATATATATATATATATATATATATATATATATATATATATATATATATATATATATATAAGCAGTCCATATTTATCTTTAAGGCAGATTGACTTTGAACTTGACCTGAGAGCCGTGGGTTCGAATCCCAAACCAAGTATTTGTGTGGCCTACGAATAATAGTTTTGGGTCTGGTCTATGTTTTGATTGTTCTACGTTTGCTAGTTAATGTATGCCCATGTGCACTTTATGCATGTAAACTGCCTCCACGAGACAGGAGAAAATCATAGTGATTGGTTTTTTTAAATGAGTATAGAAAAAAAACAGATTCTTAATTGAGGTGGGTATGGGCCACAACTTCCACTTACTATCAGTTCGATTGTGTGATCGTTGCTGGATTTTATGGGCTGTAAAGGTATTGATGATGTTAAAGTATACGTAGTAACATAAAGAGATACAGGATGTAGCCCTAGTGGAGGTAGGGTACAGGCTATAGTGTCAAAAACAAGGCAACGTTCAAAACATTATAAACAACCAGAAAGCACACGACGTTAACTAAAACTCAAAGAATTTCTCAGAAAAAAATTAATGATGTAAATATATTAAATTTGGCCTCTAAGTATATTTACGATAATTTAATGTGTGTTCATAAAAACAAAAGTAGTTTTAATTAAAAAAAAAAAAAGATATATACACACTCTGTACACACGAGTTTGATACCAGTTTCTCAAATTCTAAGAGTAATTCATTCATTGGGCACGTAGATGCTATTACAACAAAGCCCTAGAAAATATCAAGGTCTCTTTATTACAAAGTTTAATATTTTTGTAATGCATTGTAGCTATATACCATATATACACAATCTTTATCAAAAAGTACGTATGACAATAAATATACTAAGTAGGGCACATATTTAAATAATAATTTTAACAATTTTTTGAAAGACTCAATGCTTTGGTCTTTCTTAATTGTGAATGGAAGTGAATGTGTTTTTGCATGTCAGATGTAATTAATAAAATATGCATGTAAAATAAAATTTTGACTGTAGGTTACTTACTGGGCCGACAGCGAGGGCTTCCACCAGGAGGACAACCTGCCCAAAATCGAGCTGAAGCCTGCAGAAGAGACGGAGGCAGTACGCGCGGCGCGTCTCGCCCACGAGAAAGCTTGGCAGGAGGCACGCGCTGCCGCGCTGCTGTCGCCGCAGCCCCAGTACGTAAACACACACGCACACATCATAATGTCCTCCAGACTAAATTTCGGTCACGATGACCAGTTTTAACAGATACTCGTCATCTGCGCGAGACAGGATTATAGTGCTCGAGTATATGAGCACGCCCAGCTGCATTCTCTATTCCCTCAGTCTCAAAAAGTCTAATCCGATGGGACGGTAACGGACACGACCGGAGAGAGATCAGGTGCAGGACCAACGTCTTTACGTACTTTTAAAGGTATGAGGCTAAAACACCATCAACCTCCTGACTCCAGGCTGCTACTGAGAATTTCTTGACAGCTAAACCCAATAACTGATTTTGGCCGACTCAAAACTTGAACCTGGGACCTCATCAGACACAGACACCAACGAGACAGTCAAAAACATTCATACATACACACTCATCACACAAACGTATGCGCACGAACACCTATAATTTAATTGGGTTTCTTAATCCATAATTATCTTCACTAATCACTCAGTTCCGTCAAATATATGTACACCTCCAGCCCTATGATAGGTAAATCCTGAAAACATGAACACATCGGCCATCTAACTTCTGGAAGACTTCTTTAATTTACGCAAAACCAAAAAAGAGTCGCCTTGTTCAGACCCATCAAACAACAATACCACTATCACCCTTTTCAACAAAATGTTAGAATACAGAAGTACAGAATTATAGCTTACTGTGTTTTACTCTTTTTTCTTTCTTTTATTTACGTTACTCTGGGATTTTATCCTATATCGTGGAGGCAGTTTACAAATATAAATTTCACTAGGACAAAATTTTCAGACCCAGAACAATTATTTGTAGATCATATAAACAATTGTTCCGCGCGAGATTGGAACCTGCGGCCCTCAGCACTCAAACTCCTTGCTAAGCCACTGCGAACTTTAGAAGACTATCGTTAAAGGATGAACATTAATTTTTTTAATTCTTTTGTTCAATATAGATTACAAGTAATTCTTATTGAAAGTCAATTTTTTACTTTACCACTGGTTCGAAAAAATCTCTGTCCTGGGAAAAACCAGCAAGAAACCCAGCGGGACGTTTTTTTAAAAATAAATTTTACAATGTCAATGGTTACATAATATTTACAAAATTAATTTTAGAAACAGCTTGGAAGCGACCACCTCATTCCCGGGGGTTATTATCAACCATGTATTCATTTATATCATAATAACTATTTTTATACAGTTTTGGTTTGATTAAATATTTAGACTTGGTAATAGTATTTTCTAGGACTTTGTTGTGATAGCGTATACATTGGCCACAAGAATGAATTACTGACTCTGTGGAGTCGAGAAACTGGTATCACTAGCTTGTATTTGTTCCTAGTGTTTACAGAGTGTATGCCACTTTTTTTACTAAAACTACCTTTGTTTTTGTGAACATACATCAAATTTTCATAGATATACTGAGAGGCCAAAGTTATATTTATTTCTTAAATATTTTCTTTAAGAGAATTGTTACTTCTAAACACATCTAGGGGTGAATACGAGCCATCTGCATCCGAGCTGCAAGATTCCGTCGTGTCTGCGCCGGCTCCGGCAGAAGCACAATCGCGCGAGGGCAAAGCATTGCCGGCCTACGGACAAAACTCCTACCCGCAGCAGTCCTACCCTCGGCCGTCCGTCTCGACAACCACAGAAGAACCTGAGCCCACCGTAAGTCTATTTAATTATATATTCCTAATTACAAAATAATATAAAAGGCGGACATAATGCCTTAAGGTATTTCCAACCTGTTAACACATGGGGTGGTGAAAATTTGACGTAGGTGTAGTAATATAGAATAAAAAACAAAATAAAAGTGATTAACAAAAAAAGTAAAAGTTAACTACGTTTTACTAATAAATAAACTACAAATATAACCTATACATACCTGTATACAAATATACGTATTTATGTATATATATATATATATATATATATATACATATATATATATATATATATATATATATATATATATATATAATAATTAGTACATACAAGAAACTATGAATATGTACGTCTGTTTAGCAATACATATGACATAAGTCTACTGCCATGTTTATCTATACAAATAAATAAAATTGAAATGTCTGTATATATACAGTATATACAGTACTTATAACAAAAACACAATTTCTAATAATTTTTTTTGACTGTGTGTCTGTTTGTTCCGGTTAATCTCTGAAACGGCTGGACCGATTTTGACGGGACTTTCACTGGCAGATAGCTGATGTTATAAGAAGTAACTTAGGCTTCTTTTATTTTAGAAAAAGATTTTGGATTCCGCGCAAAAAAATTAAATGCTAAATTACACACGGGCGAAGTTGCGGGAAACAGCTAGTCATTAAACATTTTGTAGATCACGGTTGGACGTGGGCGGCCAAATAAAGAACAAAATTAATCCTATATAAAAATACTTCACAGCCTGTTATTATATTGGTTCTAAACATAAGAAGTAATGCCTTCCAGACTAAATTTGATCACGGTGGCAGGATGTATGCGCAAAATGCCGCGCTAGTGGTTATTTGTGAGGTTTGTAGGAGCTATCTACATGTTATTAAAAAGATATTTCAACTAATAAAAAACCTAATAAATTTTTACATAATCTTGATTCCATAATAGCCAATTGTAATTTAAAAAATTAAGTTAAGGTATCTTTCTACAACTAAACCACAGAAATGCGAAATAATTATTGATAACATGCATCTCCTCATAAAGTAAGCATTCTTTTATTTTGCGATTGACACTAATGAATAGGCAATTATTAATGAACATTTTATCTATTTAATTCTTTCAAGCGACTAAAATTCGATTTTACAGAGAAAATATTTTAAAATATGGGCGTATTTCTTACGCGATATATTGTACCGAGAGCGCGTGGTATGTATAGGATCGAACGCTCAAGGTCGTTCGCTAGGAGAAGCGCCTTAAAGTGCACGAATATGTGCGTAAGCACAAGTGCACTCTCTATTCCTTCACTCTCATAGTAAAGGGACGGCAATTCGTTACGACCTTACGACCGGAAAGAGACCACGCGCAGGACCAACGCCTTTACGTGCTGTCCGAGGCACGGAGGTGGAACACCGTTTACCTTTGCTGACTCCGGATAGCCACTGATAATTTCGTGACAGAAAAACCCAATCACTATTTTACGGCCTGACACGGGATTCGAAAGCTGTTAAATATGTCCAACAGAAATACAGCAGTAGCTACATTGCTGCTTGGCGTCAGAGATATTATATTATCGATTCAGATGGATTCGTAGACAGAAAAAGTGTCCGGTTTTTAGTGATTGTGTAACTAATGTGGGGCATCCGCGACTTTTTCTGCCACCGGGGCGGCACCACTTTGTTATGATGTGAAATATTTGGCATATGCATTGGGTGAATTTCATTTATTTCTTAATGAAATATTTGTTATATTTTAATTTATTAGATTAGAAATGGAAACTAAACCAAATTGTGGATATTCCTATATGCCAGCTGGAGGTAAAGAGTGACGAATCCTTTTTAATTAAAAAAAAAATGTTTTTTAAGTTCACGTCCCAACTTGCGACTTTTGGTTAGCTTAAGATTCCCTCATTGACTCAACCTGACATAATTCTAACTTAATTCAAGCTTTTTGTACAATATGAACTAAGAACATTATAATCTTTTTGTTTTCAGGGTCCCCCACGTGGTTTCTTCTACAGTTTCACATATCCGGTCTCCATCATAGTTCCCAAGGAGAGTGCACAACCTGAACAGAACTATAACCAGGACTTCAAACGCGCTTAAATTAACTAACCGTTGGACCAATACTTATGACAAATTGAAAGTACAATGAAAGTGATAAATAAAATACTATTGTTTTAAGTACGTATAATTACAAAAATAAGGTGGGGAGAGACATTGCCAAACTTGAATTTTGATCTACACGTTGCGACCTTTATTATTATGTTGACTTAAAAATGTTTGCACTAAATTTATAGATAGACGCTTTTTTTCAAGAGCTATATTTACCACAAAGTTCCCAATTGTTATCAAAAATTTTTTAATTTTCTTTAGTGAATTTTATTGTATATACGTGGTAAAACGTTATTCTACGTATGTGTCGTAGAAAATGGTCTATCTTTTGCCAAATTTTATCAAAATTCGTTTAACTGTTGCATGTTGAGTAAAAATATCGAAACATCTTAGCGAATTTCACGTATATAAATTAGTATTGTATTGCCATTTTTTAAAGTGATAGTAAAAATATTAAAGTCTACAGCCAATTTACCTTTAATTGTGGCTTAGTATGTGATGTCTGATTTCACCTTTTAAATTCTAGTGTTAATATTTTTACATGTGTAATTATAGTATACCTAAAAGTAAGGTTAATTTTTTTATCAGTGATTTTTAAAGACCCATTGGAACGAAAAGTGAATGGAGCGAAAAGTCCGCAAATCGTCCGAATTTTTATGTGATAAGTTTCGAACATAAGCAAGTAAGGCTACATTGGCCAGGATTAGGGTCGATCGATTTCTAACTGTACCGTCGACAAAGTAGGATTACTGTGTTGCCATTTTTGTTGCGAGTAGGTTAAGTGAGCTATTATTGACTCTTCAATTGAAGTCGATGTATTAAAGTAATAAATAAATCCAATTAGAAATGATCGTTTTATTTTTGTATCCTACGCACGAGAGCAAGGAAGATGTACGACGCTCTATAAGAAAAGCTCATACAGTGGACTAAAACCCTATTAGTGTTTAAGTACACATGGCCATTAAGTTTCACGGATACTAACACCCATGGACCTGGACTAAACAGATAGAAAAAAAAAACAAAAAAATGCGTTGCCATTGTTACACGTCGTTGGCTTGTGGATTTTATATCAAATATGAATAAGAGACATTTATACCGGCGTTTATCGTAAACTATAATATCTAGGTTTATTCCTAATTTGTATATTGCTTAACACGGCCGGTGGAACAAAAAAGTGTTTTCAAAATAAATTATTATAAAATATAATTAAAAAAAAGTTATTCTGTGTAGTGGCCGTGCAAAAATAAGAAATTGATTTAAAAATATTCTATTCTATTTTTGGATTTTTTTCCTCAGTTGCCTCCAGTTATTTTATGGTTAGATAAGGAAAGTCATTTTTAATATTTATCACATTAATATTTTGATCGAGACAAATAAGATCATAACGCAAATAAATAACTGGTAATAAATTCTCTATACTTGACTCTACACTTTTATTCACCTATACTTGAATCGGTAGCTGCATTGGTATTATCTGTGGACTGATCGGCATTATGATGATAGGCACGAAGCTATTTTGTTTCTTCATTTGCAACTGCTGTAAAACTGATCTCAGTTTGTTCTCTTGATCTTGCATAGAACTCGAAGTAAAAGGCAGCCGTTGCCCAATAATCGAAATAATACTTGAAATCCCACTGGAAATGCCATTGTAAGCCCATCCAATTGTATCTGGAACATTTATTTCTATCGGAAGGAACGGAATCGCTGAAATAATACCTCCGATTGATATTCTTGCAAAGTTTGGTAGTATAATTGCAGTTCTCTGCGGTTCAATTTCGGATTCATTGGAATCAGCATCGATTATTACAGAATCTAAATCTTCGTCGACTCTTTCCTTGTTTGAATGTTGTTTAGACTTCGTAGCTTCATTTTTCGTGTGCTTAGTTTTCGTGTTCGCTTCGTCTTTTGGTATGAGGATTAATACCGGAGGGAAGCTCCTGAAAATTAATAAAATGTGTTGGTTAAAATTAGTGCACTTTTAAAGTATTTCAGGGATTTTCTCATTTCTTCTCATTGATTTTTTTCTGGTTGAGAGATTATTGTTATTTATTTTTTTAGTACTTTTTATTCCTAAAGATTTTTTGTCTATCTAAATGATGTTTATTTACCTCTGGGCATGTCAAACTTTCATAGATGCATTTGTAAATTAAACTCATAAGATTGAAATTCGATGTGTTATGAATTTATGACATAAGGACAGTGCAAAAATGTCCTAACAGTCTTGATTGAATTGCTGATATCTAAGCAACGTTGTATTCAATATATGAACAAAAATGGGCACAAATCTACTTTGATTTCTGAGATAGTTCTGGAACAATAACCGTAATTACGGTGTAACAATAAGGTACACGGTATTATTTCGTAACTTAAATTACCATGTAGTTGCGGTGTAATAATATCCACTACTCCATATCATCCCGTGGGTGTCGTGAGAGGCGACAGAGGGAGACAAATCAGGAGATGGGCAACGTCTTTAATAACGACTAAAAATAAAAAAAACAGCGGTTGCCATCCCGCTTGCGAGGCGTGGCAACTGTGGCAAATATCTCCCCTGTGAGGCCATCTATAGGGAGACCTATGATCAGTAGTGGACTTTAATAGGCTGTAACAAATATGAAGTGGAATACAAGTGACTTCGACTTTCACTTATTTTATTTGGCATCTCCCGGCGAATGATAATTAAGATGATATACAGGTGACATTACGGTAACGATTGTGGAATAATTAGCCCGACGCGCTATTTCAACGCGTGTTCACATGTTCTCGACATATTTTATTTCTTAGACGTACATTTATTCGACGTTTTCCTTTACTACCGCCGGGAACATAGTAAATCAGCACTTAAAATTGCAATTAATAATTTTATCGCTGTCAGCAAACCGGGTCTCTCGCGTACTGAAAAAAATACAGCGAGAGCATAACCTATGTACTCGTCCAATAAAGAAAAGGGTGATCGGAAAACAATTCCACAAAATTTAATTTACAACCGGCATTATATAATATATATTAATATATCTGTTGATAAAAGATATAATGTCTACTTAAATAGATCTATATTTTTGACTTATTCCATAGTCGCGTCTAACGATAGTCACGGAGCGACTTGGGAAGATAAATTCGTTTACGCTACTATCGCACAACAATATAAGTACGTCACTGTCACAGTGTAGTAATATTTATTTTAACCCCTAGCGAAAACACAGGGTTGATATAAGTTTGTAGTATGTATTTGTGTATCTGTTTGTGGCATCATAGTTCCTGAACGGATTAATCGATTTTGATTATGTTTTTCTCGTTTGAAAGGTATCTTAATCAAGACCGTTCTTAGCTATATTTTTCAAGGAAATCTGCTCAGCCGTTAGAAGATCATCAACTTTTTTTTGGGTTTTTTTAAATTATTAATTTATGTTATTTTATATATAAGACAAGACAAATGAGCACACAGTCCACCTGATGGTTTATTTATAGAATAAGGGTGATAAATGGGCACACAGTGCACCTGATGGCCACAACAACAGCTTTTTACAAAGTTTATATTAAAGAATATACGGCACCAATAACAAAAAGATCAAAAATCAAAATTTTTGTCTGCCTTTCTGTTTATTCCGGTTTATTTTTTCTGGTACGATTTTGACTAGACTCCCACCGGCAGATAGCTGCTGTTATAAGTACTGAGGCTACTTTTATTTTAGAAAAAGAACCGAATTCCGCGCAAAAAATTAAACCCCATGAAATTGTAAACAAAACCCGATTCAAATAGGAAGTATGATATTAAATTAGTAAAAACTATGCATACGAAGTTGCAGGCACAGCTGGTTATTATAATAAAAAACCGAAATTATAGACTAAAATTAGAGCTCTACTCCCCGCGATATAGTGCTGTAAGGAATGAATATAAACGTAAAACAATTAAACTTTTTTATTTTCATAAAAACTTTTTATTTGTTTATGGTGTATTTTATTTTATGAAAAACCTCTATCCGATGATTGAAAACATTGCCTTTAAAGAAATATGTTATTAACGCATACTTACAATTGACCGAAATTATTAGTATTTAATTGTTGAAAATTTTGCAGCTGTTGTAGAAGCTGTTGCTGCAGCATTTGATGAGAAGGTTGCACTGAGGTCTTCTGATACGATGGTTGCAAAACTTGCGGATGCAACGGAGCGGAGTATACTGCAGTTAATTGAAATAAACACGCCAATAATATTTTAAAACACATTTTTACACTTTCTTTAATTTCTATTGTAACTTCTGTTTATTTTTTAGGTATATCACAATATTGAAATACGAGATTTATTTGTTGTTATTATTTTTTACTTTTTAATCAAAAATACGTTTAACACACTTTTATGTCTCTCAGTGGATAGTAAGGCGGTCAAAACACGAATGTGTGATATGATGGTATGGCACCATTGTTATGCGTGGTTGTCAACAGTGCAGTGGCCTACTGCCAGGACCTGACCTTGTCATTAGTTACTTTCTTTTTTGGGGTTATTTTACTACAACTCCTTAACAGGTATCCATTCATTCATTTATTCATTATGTAGTTTGAATTTCAATAAGACTTTCTTCACTCCAGTTACCATGTGTAATAGTTTCTTATGAATATTTTTTGCTCGAAGTTTTTGACGAGTATGTTTGCCTAAGACAAATTGTCCGACTAGGTAATTCTAATTTCGAACAGGTTCGGGAGATTACAACTCATTTTCTAGTCACCGATACTTCAAAACATGAGAACAAGGGTGGACATTATAGATCTAAGGTGACGAAGTTTTTCACTTTTCGCCGTATGAAGAAGCTTAAGTTTGCTCAGTGAGCTAAGGAGGGGCTTTCGGAGTTTCTTCTTTTTTTATAGGATTGGGTGATAAACTAGCACAGAGTCCACCTGATGGTAAGTGGTTGCTGCGGCCCGTAGACATCTACATCTATCCTCGATTACAAGTCAAAATGCGGATGCGTTGTCACCCGTGAGGACAAAGATGGAACGCCTCGTTTCCAGTAAAAAGGTCTCTACACTCACCATACGAAACACAGCAGCATTAAGCTATTATTTTACGCTGGTATTCTGTGAGACCACGCTGCTCCTTCCCCGGTCAAGCCGACCCATTCGTGCTACAACTATATTACTAATATAACTGCAGCATGGCTCTACTACGTATGAAAAATGTGATGTGTTCTTCGATACAATGCTTAATGAGGATATACGCAGTAAAATAATACCCAACGATACACAGTAGCCCAACGAATCCGTAAGTTTAAGTAGCAAGGGCTGGCCGTATAGCTCGAAGAACTGACACCCGATGGGGAAGAAAGTTTTATGAGTGGCAGCCTCATCCCTAAGTGACAAATAAGAGATGTAGGTGACTCAGGTTCGTCCTTTGTTTCATTCCTAAGGAAGGCCTACGTTCAGCAGTGGACTTGTGACGAGCTGTAATGATGATGATGATTATGATGAATATTTTTAACTAACAAAACATATTACTGTCTTAACTTACTAAACTTACTAACTAATTTATTAGCTTTGAACCAATACAATAAGTGATTAGAAATACTGTGATTTTTAAGGAATACTTAAGTCACGGTATATTTACGTCCCATGGCTAAGTACAGGTCTCCTCTCATTTCTTTAGGAATGCTTAGTTTATAAAATTAATACAGTAGAAAGCGTTGCGTTTGTTGTATTTTTGCAGTTTTTTCATATAAACGTGTTTTTTTTCAATTTAAGACATACGAGTAAAAAGCGGTAAAATTAAAAAAAATTGTGCAACCAACTTCAATATATTTAAAAAAAATTATAGATGAGGAGGCAAACGAGCACACGGCTCACCTGATGTTAAGTGACTACCGCCGCCCATAATCACCACCAGGGGAATCGCAGGTGCGTTGTCGGCCCTTTAGAAAGGAGTAAGCTCTTTTCTTTAAAATGAGAACAACAGTCAATTAATACGTGTTATTAAGAATAACTCAAAACTACCAGTCAGATATTGATAAAACTATATGGGACCACACGAAAAGTACCAGCTTTCAGATAAAAAAATAATCATCATCACAATCTGTTCGCTCAGAGAAAAGTTCTGAGGTATCACACATAAAAAGAACCATACAGTCGAATTGAATACCTCCACCTTTTTGAAGTCGGTAAAAAATGTAAGTACCATCGTACCCGGTAGGTCAAATACGATAGTATGCACATACCTATAAAATACTCAACAAATCATTCGATACAGCTCCAAACGGCACATACGATACGTTATTCACCTCTTAATAAGAATCATGGGCTAAATATAGACTGCGATTGCTAACCGTTAATATTGTTGCGCGGCTAAGTTGACATCTGGCACTAGCGCCATCTAGTGTCGGGTAACGGGGCGAGGGGAGAGCTTTCCAGAAAATGACATCACTAATCTTTCAACCGACATCATCAGTGCAGACATTCATCGACGCCATCCGCGACCTGGAAGTCAGAGCTGCTGTGAGGCTCGGGCACCACGAGACGCTTGAGGGCGCCTTGGTGGAAGTTGTGCGGCAAGATCATCGTTCCTATCGCGTCAGGGAGGTTGCAGCAGCTACAGTTCGCGACTGCAACAAAGGATACAGCCCTAGGTGCTATGGCTGTGGGGAAAGGGGCCATCTTCGCTCCAGCTGCCCTAAGCGAACTGTAGAAAAAGAGTTGATCGATCTCGAGAGGGTAGTGCAGCTAACGGCACCACCTGGCGGTGGCAGGATCGTCGTTCCCCTCGCGCTAGGGAGGTTGCGGCAGTTACGGTTCGCGACCACAATAAAGGATACAGCCCTAGGTGTTATGGCTGTGGGGAAAGGGGCCATCTTCGATCCAGCTGCCCTAAGCGAACCCTAGAAAGGGAAGGTGAACGATCTCAGAAGGGAAGTGCGGCTAACATCACCGCCCAGCAGCAGCCGGGATACGACTTTACTATCAGACATCGCAGCGGGAAATCTCATGGCAACGCAGATGCATTGTCAAGAAGACCTTGTCCTGAAGATTGGAAACATTGTACTAGGCAAGAGAGTAAGGAAGTGGTATCCGTGAGGATGCTCAGGACAGACCACCTCAGCAACAAGTGGAAGGACAGCCTACGACATGCACAGCAGGAAAATCCGGACATCAAGCCGATTCTGGAATGCATGAAGGCCCGTGCTACCAAGCCTAAGTGGAGCGACGTCTCATCGATGAGTTCAACCACGAAAAGCTATTGGGCCCAATGGGACAGCTTGCTGATTCAGGATGGAGTCCTGTGCCGTAAATGGGACAATGGTCGAGGAGACAGCTGTCGTTTGCAAATGGTTGTCCCTAAAGCTAAAGTGCCGAATGTTCTACAGCTGTGCCATAATGGTCGTTCAAGAGTCCATCTAGGAGTTAAACGAACTCTACTGAAGGTCCGAGAACAGTTTTACTGGGTCCACTATCGTGACGATGTTGAGGATTGGTGTCGTACATGTACAAGTTGTGCGGCTGTGAGGGGACCTCAGACACGTAGTAGAGGAGCATCGAAATTGTACAATGTTGGTGCACCATGGGATAGGACAGCCCTTGACATTGCGGAGCCGTTACAGAAGGGCGCAAGAGGGATTCCTAAGATCGTCCATGTGGATCGCCTGGCACGTTATTATGGGGCCGATAATGCTCGGGACGAGCATGTCTTAGGAGGGGGCAGTGTTGCGTGGCTAAGTTGACATCTGGCACTAGCGCCATCTAGTGTCGGGTAACGGAGCGAGGGGGAGAGCTTTCCAGAAAATGACATCACTAATCTTTTAACCGACAGCGTTATCTGTTGTCGAAACGAAGAACTAAGCTTCTGGAAGCTGACTATCGAACTTTCGGCGCTTTGTCGATTGGTGCGCTTATTTACTTGAATATTCTGGATGATTCGGTACTAATGTGTATAGGCGCTGCAAGGTGCGATCGGGGAAGTATTGAATTTGGCGAGACAAGCGAAGCTTCGGAGGGGAATAAATTGAATTAGTGTGCTTAATTATTAGTGTTTTAAGTTTTAATTTGTGTAAAGAAAATTAAAGTGTTAATTTAGGTAATTTTATCGGCAATTTTTATTGTCACGAACCTCAAGCTCGTAACAATATCTTAATATTTAAGATCTAAGATACATATCTCGTTACAACGACAGTGGTGTGTTTTTCCTAGTGCAGTGTTGAGTTTGGTGGTGTCAGATAGAGCACGTTATTGTGGAAGGTAGCTCTTAGAGGTGCTCTTAGAACTAGAAAAGATACACTATTTTATATATTATGCGAATCTAAAATGCAGTTGTATTAGTAGTGTAGTTGCTGCACGAATGGTTCGGCTCGACCGGGGAAGGACCACGCTCTCACAGAATATCGGCGTCTAATAGTAGCTATATGCTGCTGTGTTTCGTATGGTGAGTGTAGAGAACCGGAGACCCTTTTTACTGGAAACGAGGCATTCCATCTTAGTCCTCACGGGTGACAACGCATCTGCATTTTGATTCGTAATCGAAGATAGATGTAGATGTCTATGGGCCACAACAACCACTTACCATCAGGTGGACTGTGTGTTTGTCACCCTATCATATAAAAAAATGATTATCACATCTTAGGTAAATTCAATTTCAGGTTTTTTTTCAGCGACATAAAGCCTACTAAAGTGGTTGCATTTTTATATTTGGCGTTAGAATAAAAAATCAGCGACGTAGTAGTCAGATATTCTCACAATTACACATTGTTTTGAGAGAACCATCATAATTACTACATAATCATACCTAGCAATGATAAGAAAGGAATGTAGCACCCACATAAACTGAACGTTCGTTATCAACCTTGTAATTATTATTTAAAGACTTGTCCTATATTACTTCTAAACCTTATAAAATAAACTGATAGTATATTAACATTACATTTCTGTTGTTTTCTTCTTTCTTTATTAAAGTGAATTGATAACTATACTTATGGTTCACTTGATTGTTCATTTCATTGAAATCTGCAGCCATCTTTAATCAAAGAAGGCTGTAGATACGTCGTCACATCTGATGAATAAGATGTAACTGTCAATCTATATCCTTTAGAACAGAACACAGTGTGGTACCTGCAATACTATTTGAGGCAGAATGATTTAAGAAAGTGGTTACAAAGTAAGTAGACCTACAACAGGAAGAAAGAAAAGGAAGAAAATTAGACCTACAACCTAGTACATCAATCAATCAATTAGTACATGAATAATTTCCTACTATGCGTAAGGATTACACACAATCATTTTTAAATAATTATTAAAACATATTATATGCCGTATGGTTGTGATGCAGGAGAATCTATCACTCTATGTCCCTACGGGAAAAGTAGTTCTAGATCCTTAAAGACCAGGTGGATGATTACGCTATAGAAATAGAAACTTTTTTATTGAATGTAGATTATAAATAATGATTATTGAAAGTCACCTTATGGTTAATTTAACACTGGTTCGGAGAATACCTCTGTTATAGGAAAAACCGGCAAGAAACCTATCTGGAATTTGTTTTTGAAAAAAGAACAGTTTAAAATCATTAAAGTTACACAGTAAATTAGAAATAGCTTGGTAACGATCATCTCATTCCCAAGGGCTATTATCATTAATAAATTCCTTAATATAATAATCCTTTTTTTACAATCCTTGCTTAATTAAGTTTTCTTTCAAGTTAAACTTGCCGTACTTAAATTTCGAATATTTACAATGATATTCTGCTGGTCATTTATTCCATACTCCTATGTCTAGTGAAAGAATGTGAAAATCTATCTACTGTCTTTTGTCTATTACTGCAACTTTAAAACAACGTTGTATTTATCGCAGTTATAAGGGTTGAAGTGAATGGAGACAGAAAACTTTCTCAGAACACTTGTACAGCGTGTTCATTTAATGTTAACAAGTTCTTTCTTTCTCGCGTACTGTGAAATTTACACCGAGCGCTAACCATCCCCGCCGGCACCAATGAAATTGTTATTTGCAATTTTAAGTGCTGATTTACTCTCGGCGGTGAAGGAAAACATCGTAAGAAAACCCGCATGGCCGATTAAGAAAAAAAAATGAATTCGCCAACACGCATTGGGGCAGCGCGGCGGACAATTCAAACTTCCTTGTGGAATCAACTACTACTTAGGACCAATTTTGGACAAGGATTTTCCCAAAACGACCTTTGTTCTACCTTCATTGGTCCGGATTGCAGTTGACCGGATTTAAAAAAAGGAGTAGGCTTTTTTATTGAATGTCGCTAAGTCGTATGGGTCCAAAAAATCTTTGGTGATAGTCAATTCCACGATAAAATCGTGCAAGCAAGAAAACTTCTTTTAAATCGCATAGTGGCGCAAGCATCCAGATGGTATAGATGGTATTGCAAGTTTTGTCGTGATGTGCAATGCTAAAATTGTGCAGCTGGAGTTAGTCCGAACAAAGTGGTAAATGCGATAAAATACGCAAAGAGATGCAACATCTTCGCAGTGCTAGTGAGTCAAGCCGATCGGAAAGAGCTCGGTCGCCGACGATTCGAACGGCTCTGCGCTGAATGCGATCAAATGGAAGGAGCTGGCACTGGGGAACCTCAGCCCAGAGAAGGGAACAGTATTCCATGTGCGACCGAACCTAGCGACATTGTACAGCCCTTACAGGCGGTGTGCCGGCATGAAATACTGTCCCGCTCTGCTGAGCACGCCAAGCTTTTTAGAGGTCAATTTTGCCTTCACTTCCAAGTGACCACGAAACTGCACATCACTCGATACTCGTATGTTGACGCTGAGTCAGAGAGTCAGTCCTTGAAACTGAGGAGATACGACGAAGGGGTTCGTTTTAGCGGTAAACGCGCAAACTTGTCTTTTGTGGATAAAGCGCCTGAAAAAATTATAGCCTCGAAATCACAAGTCTGCACTTTTTAGAGTTTGCTGTATTACTATTAAGAATCACTTGCAGTTATAAACCTTACAATTGTTTTTTTTTTTTAATTAAACAGAAGTGATAAAAGTTACAATCCATAGGATGATAAGTAGATACTGCAATTCTTTTAGTTGCTTACTGCTTCTCTGTCGCCTATAAAGTTGAAATAATTTATATCAAATATACGGTATGGTATTGCCTGCATGTAGCTACAAGAACTGACTAGCGATGGGTAAGAAGCTTTCAAGTGGTAGCCTAGTACCGGTAAGCGAAGTGTTTGTCCACCCCTCACACACACACACACACACACACACATATATATATATATATATATATATATAAAAATATATATATAAATATATAATTTTTCAAATGTTTGTTCGTCTGTTCGGGCTAATTTTGGGAACGGCTCAACCGATTGTAAGGAAGCTTTACGAACAGATACAGAACAATGTCTGGAGTGATCTAGGTTTAACTTTATACAAAAAAACATTTTAGATTTTTTTTGAAAAAAAAACTAAAATTTGGGAAAAGAGATGCCTTTAATTAACTTAAATCTAAATAACGCCACATGAATGAGTCCTACCTAGGTGCGGCTTGGGCGGATTGCTAATATTATAAAACTAAAAAATTGAGCCGAAAAAAAAACGTATTATGAGGTAACTTCGCACCTATGTGATTTTAATTTAATTCAAACTTTATTTATCAATTTGAGATTGATTTTATATTCTTTTTGCTATTATGTTTTTGAAGTTAAATATTAAATATTCTGTATTTTACATATAATTAAGTTGAATTGATTTCACAGATTTTTCACGATATAATCGATTATTCAATATTTTTGTTACCGACAATTAAAAAAATGCAATTATAATACAATATTAAATATTACGATAAATTTTAATGATGATTATATGAGGCACTTCTATTCTGAAGGCGCAAGACCATTTTATATTCCCCTTTATTCAGTAATAGTTTTATACCTATTCCGTCCAACATTACAGGACATTATACGTGGTAGAGCTATGCTGCAGCTATATTATGGTTGTTACACAAATGGGTTGGCTTAACTGGAGAAGGACTACGCTCTCACAGAATACCAGCGTAAAATAGTAGCTGAATGCTTCTGTGTATCGTTTGGTGAAAGTAGACCCTATTTACGGGAAACGAGGCATTATATCTTAGTCCTCCAAGGTGACAACGCATCTGCATTTGAATTCTTAATCGAGGATAAATGTGGATGTTTATGGGTCACATTATCCACTTACCATTAGGTGGACTGTGTGCTCGTTTGTCCCCCTTATTCTATAAAAAAATAAAAATATGATTTGATTTATATTGCTTAATTATTGTTCTTTATAATACAGGCTCTTGCAATGTGGTAAACTCGGGTTTAATAATATATGAATGCCATCAACGATTACATGAGGTATGTAAACACAACAATTAGAATCAAGTAACACAGTGGATCAAGGGGTAATGACGCAGCAAACATACTGGCCAGGAAAGGATCGGCTATGGCCAGTATTGGACCGGAATCGATCATATCAACCACTTTTTGTAACGTTCATTCACTGTTCGTAAAAACGTAAAAACGTTAGTAATCAACACGCTCAGCTTTGGAAAAGTCAAGTGGACTGTAGGTAAGCTAAGGAGACCCTCCCAGAAATAAACAGTCGTATCACCAAGGTCTTAATGAGATTGCAACAAGCCACAGATCAGGATAGCGACAAGTGACATTACAGGACATGGGTCTTTTAACAAACATTTGTTTACTATAGGTGTTAGAGATAGTCCCCGTTGCAGAGCGTGTATGGGGGAGGAGGAAACGGTGGCCCACGTGTTGCTGGTATGTACGGTGTTTGCTACTAGACATGTGTCAATCATTCACAAGTCACGCGTACTGGTCTACTGGTACATCCGGATCGATCATTCATGGATCATTTCAGGCTCCAGTACTCTGTGAGTCTGTGAGATCCATTGGGAACCGAAAATTTTCTATTTGAGATATGTAATAGCGCCATCTACTACATGCTATAGGTAGTAAAGTCATTTTATCGAACTAAAACTTATTAACTTTCAAGGTGGTAAGAACAATCGACGCTATATGGCATAAACAAAATAACCTCAAATTATCATATATTTTAAATATTTAATAAATTTGTTTATTCTTAAATGTCATTCCTAACAATACACAATTTCATCTTACTTTACATGTCTAATAATAGGGATTGTAACATTTATTTGCTACGAAATTAAACTTTTACCTATCTTATACTTATATAAGGTGATTGAAAATTATCATTTAATAAATTATTTATCATGAAATCTTTTGAAGTGTTATTTTTAGTAAACTCTACGAAATGATATTTTTAACTCATAGATTTAACAAATAAATATAATAAAATGTAAAATGATTTTTAATTTAGGTAACAATATTATAATAAAAATCCCTTAAATAATAAATACTGATACTCTGCAGTTTCCGTATATATTACTCTACTCTATGCTCTGCAGTCTTTAATTCGATTCGCCTGTTTATTCAGATCAATCGGGATTCGGTCGGTTAGCGGCTCATTCAAAATTCAAACAAATCGCGGGCTAAAAAGGTACCGTCAATCGTTTGTGATTGGTTATACTAGTACATTCAAAAACAAATGAATTAACCATCAATACTTTTAAGTGTACTAGCTCAAAGAAACGAATCATGCATGATTGACACTCTGCTTGCTGCGATAGCTCCCCGAAGTTCCTCGCAACATCAAAGGGCTGTTGAACATCTTCGGGGAAATTTCATGCCTCAAATAATCATAATATTCCTGTCCACACGCAAAATACGCGCCTACACGAGGGATTGCGGAAACAGCCCGTCGTAAACTAAACTAATAATTAACATTTATTAGATTTAGATTGCGAATATCCTAGACTTATCCGATTTTATCGCGTAGGCGCGGGTAAGTTAGACTGAGCGAGTGCCTCTGTTTTCGCGTACACTGTGGTTCTATAACTACTCTTGCGCAGGTGATAGCTTCCGTGAAAATGCTTTACTTGTCTCCATAGTCTAAAGCGGATCGAATACGATTTTAAAGTTTATTTATTCATCTTTAACCTAACAAATACAAATGCGTACAATAAATTTAAAGTGGTCCAGTAATTATATTTCCAACACCATCGCTCACTAAGTACAATTAGCTTACAGCCCTTCGAAAATTCATAAATTGCCTCATAATAATAACAACAGCGACGAATTTTTTTATAGAATAATGGTGACAAACGAGGACACAGTTCACCAGATGATAAATAGATGCTGTGGCCCATTTACATCTACATTTAACCTTGCTTAAGAATCAAAATGTAGATGCGTTGTCACCCTTGAGAACTAAGATGGAATTCCTCTATTCAAGTATAACGGATCTCCGGTTCTCTACACTCACCATACAAAGCAGAGCAGCATTAAGCTGCTATTTTACACTAGTCCTTCCTCGGTCGAGCCGACCCATTCATGATACAACCACAAGAGCTGCAGTGTGGCTCTACCATGTATAAAATGGGACATATAAAGATATCTCCCATGTTTGCCACAGTTGCTACGTTTGGCATGCGGGTTGACAACCAATGTTTCTTATTATTATTTTATCCTGTTTCATCTCACTCTGCCACCTCTTACGACAGCCACGGGCTAATGGAGGGAAGTTGAGAATCTTCCACCGTCACTACACCGTATGAGGTACAATTTGTAGACCTGCGTACCTTTATTAGTATTTAAAACAGGTTACACCTTTTAATAATTTTTAAACAGTTTCTCCAAATGGAACAAGTCTATTTTAATGTACTTTTATTACAAGTAGTTGTAATCTTTATTAAGAGTTTTACAGCAATATCACTTCTGTTGACGGAGGGGCTAGTGATCCCATAGCACAGGGCAACCTAGTTTGGGCATCAGTCTCCCACCTAGATGTTATTTAGTTAGTATTTATAGCTGTTAGCTGTATAAGTTTACTTGTACTTATTTTATTGTAAAGTATTGATAATATGTGGGAGAAAATAAATACTACTTTATTATTAACTTATTATTATAAGTACATTATATATTGTCATACACTCAGTTATGCATGAGATTCGAAGGATTTTGATGAACTAACCAAGAAATAGAAAATATACAAAAAAGCATTACTTACTATAGTACAAAGTTATGTAAATTAGGCAACATCAAAGTATCCGATACGGAACCTTCCTTCGACAGCGTTGACTAAAATTGTATCTGATAAAAAAAGATTCTGTCTGTTATATCGAAATAAATTATATTAAACTGAAGAAGTTATCTGCATATTTACACTACATTACATTAAATTATGCTATTAAGACTCGAATCACGATTTTTTTTTAATCTGCTTATGTGTTTGTATATAAGGGCTGATCTTCGGAATACTGAAAAAACTGTAATGGAGCTTCACGAACAGATAGACTGCAATGCCAGAAGTGATTTTATACGAAAAACTGGTGGATTAAAAGAACCGTATTACTTGTAATATATACTGTTTAAAGTCGGTTGTGGGTACCCATGGACTGAAGTCTCACAGGCCATGTAAGTTAAACAAAATTCAATTCTATTTAAAAAAAAAGTCTAAAGGTAAACATCAATTCGACCCTTTTGAGGAAAAAGCCGTTTACGACCGTCAAGTAACTTGTTTAGAAATAAAATACTACTGAAAAAATAATCAAGAGATTTCATTAATGTCGAAAAACACAATTTTAATATTATTTTTGATATTTTTACCTTTATTTTAGCATTTATGTTTATATTTTACTATAGAAATATAATTAAATAAATATTATGATTTCTTAAATTTACGCGAACACTACACATTAAATAAAACTAAATTTACGGATTTTATCGCGTTTATTTCAATACTTTTACTTATTTTTAAATAAATATTATCTAGTAGCCCACAAGAACGAAAATATGTCATAAATTGTCGTCAATATGCTGTTTTAAAAATGTTAACGTTTTACGAGGCTATAACTTAAAGCTTAAATAAATAAATAAATTAATTATTTTACTTTTATCTTAAATTTTTTGCATTCTTATAAAAAATTGAATAAAGATTAAACTTAACTTAGATCAGAAGAAAGTAATATGTGAACATATCTCACTGTCAACTTTAATACATACATGATAATAAGATGATAAGAACTTTAGACAAAGGCAGACAACAATAAAAAGTATCTCTCAACGAATTAAAAGAAGACAATAACATTTCAACAGCTATAATTATTTAAATAACGTAACACTATGGCAAGAATAAATAAATAAATAAATTAGTTTAACTAAATCAACCTAAGTGAACTTATAAATCACGAATTGTCCTTTTGATAAAGTTCAATTATTTTTATTGTAGTTTGGTTGTCCGTCATCTACAACAACGTCGATATCCACTTCGTACGTTCCAGGCTTTGTTAAAGAAGGCCTAACAGCAATCCCAGGCATCCTAGATTGAACGCTGTCAATTTCATTCTCAGTCACATCACCCTCATCTGTGTTAGGCAGTGAGTGAAAGCTTCCTAAATGCTCCGGCGGATTTCTAACAGACATCAAACCTTGAATGCGTTGGACCAAATATTCGATAATGGGGCCGAATCTTGAAACGCCGTCGGTTGTAAGGATTGTTCGCTCCGGTGCACCCTCTTTTGGCTTGAGCACGAACATGTTAAAGGTGAGCGTGCGTCGCACGGGCTTGGCCGCTGCCTGATACAAGCAGGCTATAGCGACCAGAACGACAAGTGTGCGTGGAGACATCTTCTGAGTATGGTTCATCGGCAGCGTGTGGCCGGCGCGGCGTATGCCTGAACACTGCGCGCGCTTCGTTTTTGCCCCGCATCTAAACCAAGATAACGGGTCTTCGGCAAAAAGATCATAATTACTATGCTGCATTACGATAGATGCTGGATAATTGCAGCGATCTCTCGACACCTTTCGTTTGGAAAGCACTCACCATCTTAATTTAAGTGAGTCATCACTATTAAGTTCCAAACTGCGGTGATCTCCGAACTCGATTTCGCGACTCTTTTTCTTTATACCATATGCACCTATCGCGGTATCAAACGGGTCTGCTCGAACTGGATTTTGCAATGTTATTATTCTGTCAAAACGTTTGTAACGCAATGGTTGCGTGTGGTACTTAGTAAATCGCAATAAGATCGCATTTCATTTGTTCGGATGATTTTTAACAAGTAGCATTTGGTTTTTTATTAATATTTACAGCTTTAATAGCTCAGATCAGGTGATTGATGTTAACATAATGATGCAGTATCAAGGTCACCCAGTGCAAGCGACGATTAACAAAATGCGGTCAGTAGGGTTTGTATTGTTTTGGTTATTTATCTTATTCTTAAATGGAATGGAGTAAAGAAATGGATACGTATGAACTGGTTGCCTGCTTTATAAATCTAAGATGTTAAAAATTAACTAGCCACTGGTAGAGCCATGTTGCCGCTATATTAGTAGTACAGTTGTAGTACGAATGGGTTGGCTCGAACGGGAAAGGACCACGCTCTAATGGAATATCAGCATAAAATAGCAGATTAACGCTGCTGTGTTTCGTATAGTGAGTGTAGAGAATCGGAGACCCTTTTTACTGGAAATGAGGCATTCCATCGTAGTCCTCACGGGTGACAACGCATCTGCCTTTTGATTATCATTATCGAGGATTGATGTCAATGTCAATAGGACGCAGCAACCACTTACCATAGGTTTACTGTGTGCTCGTTTGTCACTCTTAACCTATAAGAAAAATTGGTTGACCCTGCAGGCCGTTAACTTTCCAAATATGTCGCGAAATTTCGAAGTTATGTAATAAAAAAACGTTTTTTTTAAAATTCTTTCTCCTTCGATATCTCACGAACGAATGAACCGATTTTTAGTTTCCAAACGGCATTCGACGTCATTTTTTGAGATTAAGAGCTAATTAGTTTTTGAAACCGATCGGTAAAACAGTTCAAAAGTTATCACAAAATTTTTATTTTTGAGATTTCTCAAAATCTATTCGTCTGCTACTGTAGTTCATATTGTTACCAAATCTATTCCAAATTGAGATCTTTAGAAGACCGCAAACCACATCTCAATCGATCAAGACATTCACGGCACCTCAATGATGGGATCTGTAAACGGGTACCTGCTGGACATATGCATTATATAGCATATTACTAAATGCTATATAATGCATATGTTCATCGTTCAATTAGCTGGTGGGTACATGCAATCTACAACGTTGTAGCAGATGGGGACAATTCGCTCTGCTACCTATCATCTTAAGAATACTTTTGGGCTGGCCCTTACTCTGCGCACCAGCGATGCAGCTCTTTTACGCAAAGTTGAGTAAAAACAATCTACATGTGCTTGAGCAAACATCGCTGATGCGCTGCACCGTCGGGACAGCCCCTAAGGCACCCGGAACCGTTGTTATACTCGATCCGGAGAGCTCCATAGGCCTATTGCGTGTAATCCCTCCTTAAGCTGCACGTATAAAGAGATGTGCAAAACTATTATCACCAAGGATAAATTTCATTTAATAGTGTAGTATCTACAGTAGTTCAAACTATGACTTTCTTTGTTTAAAACAATTGTTTGCTTTGTTTCCAGGTTACTAAAGACAATCACAAGATTAGCTTTGGAATACCGATCGTCGTTGATTACTTTTGTCGATTGTTTAGAACGAATCGCAATATTTTCGTCCTCATTTCGCGAGCCTGATCTAAGTAGGCCACACGTGTGAGGCTTAAAAATTCACACCTTCTTTACAGATCTCCCCTTTGAATAGTAAATTGTTGATGGCTTAATGTTGAATTTAAAATTGTGTGATTCTAAATTAAAATTTAAAGTTATATAAAACTGTGTTTAAAGTTGTAAAACGCCATGAAAAGTATTAAGAAAGCTCATAAATTAAAGAAAGAAAATGTTAAATCGTCGCAAACTACCAAAAATATAGCCTGAAGCCATCGCTCATGATATGGACTATTATATAACTTTCGGTTGACTGAAAATAAGTTTACATGACTGACTGAAATGGGTTCTCGAATACAGATGGCTCAGGATCGTGACTGCCTGACCTATAATGAAGATGACGCGAGTTTTTTAGGTTATTCTGCTTATAATGCATATATCCAATTAGGGATTCTGTTATAAAGTGGAGTTAAATGTTGACATAATCGTAATCAGTCCGACATAATCAGACGTAAATGACCAGCAATGCTTGACATTGCTGATCATTTACGTATTTACCGTAACAAACAAGACAAGAAGCCACTGTCATTACAGTTTCAAAAAAATTGCCAAGTACAATTCAAAAAAATTAAGTGCAGCTTGAGAAAAATGAAAAAGTTACCAGCTCAAACTATAAAACGTTGCCTTAAATACCCGTTATAATAATCATGTTGTTCATTCCAAAAAAACTGACGGTTTTAACGGAAACGACCCTTAGTATTTTATATTTCTTCTTATAAATCTTTCTTATAATCCAATGAATGCTTAGCGAATCTTTCGCTTTTGCTAACGGGAAATTTATTGAAGCATTATCTACTGTAGATCATGTCAATTTAGTAGCAACAATTTCTCACTAACTTTACCACTTAGACGTAATTCTACATCCAATTTACAGACAGCTTAACAGCCTGCCCGAGTAACGTTGTTAATCTCAACATTTCTACCCAACTAATATTTTCTTTATGGTTTAACGGTGAAAGTTGAAAGTCCTACAACTTTGTCCGTGTTTATAAGTTTGTCGGAGTCCATATATTTTATCGCATCAACTAATCGTACAGGAAAAGACTCCGTTACTGTCCATTTATAGAAACAAGGTATTGGATATGATAGCAACGGTAGTGGCTTAATGGATCTTGACTATTATATGTTGCGATATTGAATATCTCTATCAATTTATTATTAAATGGTGCTAATAGCTAACCGAGTAATTAAGTAACAAATAAATATAAATACCTTTTAATACTTATGTAGATTTTAAATTTTGTAACAAATAAAATGTATGAATGCTACAACACTTAAATAAATTGACCAACTATATTCGTCGACTTTGTGATCCGCATCAGAACTAGAGTAACAACTAACACGGCCTAACGAATCAGTACGCTGAACAAAGAGATTTATATATATATATAACTACTTAAATGTCTTTGACGCTGAAGAAGCAATGGACAGGCCATATAGGTGAAAGAACCAATATCAGATGATTCTCGAGTGACAGACCGTACAGATAAGTATAGGGCGACTATAGTAAGAGATTTTTTTGTAGGATAGGCTGACAAACGAGCGCATAGTCCACCTAATGGTAAGTGGTTGCTGTGGCTCACAGACATCTACATCTATCCTCGATTACAAACGAGATGCGTTGTCACCCGTGAAGACTAAAATGGAATGTCTCGTTTCCAGTAAAAAGGATCTCCAGTTCTCTACACTCACTATACGAAACACGCCAACATTAAACTACTATTTTACGCTGGCATTCTGTGAGAGCGTGGTCCTCGATCGGGCCGACCCATTCGTGCTACAACTATACTACCAATATAACTGCAGCATGGCTCTACCACGTATAAAAGAGATGCAGACAGTTGCTTGCAGGCAGTTCAGGATCGTGATGCTAAAACAATGCTCAACTTCTTTACACCAGACGTGCACACACTTTTTTTCTTTCTTTATTTATTGGCTGGTAAATGTTCACTGCTCGACGCAAAAATATACACCATAAGCCAGGTTGTATTGGTTGCAAATGATTTAAGATGCATATACACATACGTACGTAAGTACGTATATAATACGTTGAGTATAGTTTTGGCTCGATTTTTGCGTCTCTTGAAATGACCGCAAAGCTCCGTCTTTGTTTGGACTGAGTTTGTAGGTAGCAATGTGTACTTAACAAATTAAGACAATATCTGTCTGATACAATTATGCTGTAGAATGCAATAAAGCGATAATATTTATAACATATTTTTCTTTAGCGACGTGCAACTTTTGTCCGATTAACAATGCAATGCTTGACGGGTGGTGAAAGTAGGTGCTATTTTGTTTCGATGTTTTATTACATGTAATTGCATGTGCAGTTTTGATGACTGCCGCGATTGGAAGGTCAGGGTAATTTTTGTACTGCCTGTTTGGTTTTTTGGTCAATAGAACATCTATCTTGTTAATAATTGTTATTGTTAGCAAGCTTTTCCGTTTTGTAGCAAATTGTCATAATTCATTCATTAGTTGATATTAGGTTGTTTTCTCACAATTATTATTCTCTTACCATTAATCTTTGCACAGTAAGCATGTATACCACAAAACAATATTATTCCTTACAAAGACATGAACAACATGTTAAAATTATAGAGGGTTTGTCAAATATTTTGGATTTTGCTGTTTTTTCTTTGAGAGTTGTATTTTTGACACTCTAATCTCATAAGATATTTAAGCGCTGTCAAAAACATTTGTACACAAAATGGTATGAGAACATAAAGCAACACGGGACACCGGCGGACCGGATAAAAGTAGCCATACGCATGCGTTCTCTTCTGTCAAAGTATAAGTCAACGCGGTCCTATACGTACAATAAAACTACATACAACCGCATAGCTCACTAGACTAAATCTGGTTGAGCGGGTGAATCGACGTTCTGCAATAATGCCGAATTGTTCAGTTTTTTTTTGTTGAAAAAGAGATCTGATACGTCAAATTTACAATAAAGTGGCGTTACCATTCATATATAAATGAATTTTAATCACATTTTTGCTATTGTACTTAATTTTAGAGTTAAAATTACAATATTAACGGTCGTGTTGTTTCGGATTTGTATCAGCAAGCGTTCGTGTTACCGACATCTTACCGTCATACAATATGCAGATCGGTCGAGCGACTGATTCGAGTCCGTATCCGAGTTGTCACTGTCACGTAGTGACACTGTTATAATGTATCTATGTGTGTTAAATTTTTAGTTTATTGTTTTATTTGTGATGTGTGCGTTTTGAAGTAACAGAAAGTAAGGCAGTATGGCTTCCGTCGCGGTCGCTCGGCTGGTGATCTTCTGGGTTACCTAACTCATAAATGAGCCGAGGCAGTAGAGTCCAAGGGGTAGGCGTTGGCCGTTAGTTTGGACATAGCGATAGTCTGGCACAAAGGGCTTCTTACGAAGCTTCCTTCCTATATGATTCCCGAGAAATTGTGTAATTGGATCATCAGTTTTCTTGCTGATCGGAGCATCCAGGTCGTGGTAGACGGTGCGACTGGGGGTGACTAAATCTAGTCCAGTTTAATCCTCAGAGACAAAAGTTCGCGCGTTTATCGCTAAAAAGAACCCATATATCTCCACAGTTTCAAGGCACTCCCTTGTTGCCTCAGCCAGTATCGGAATCTTCTGCGTCGAAATATCGAGTGACGTGCAGTTTCGTGGTCATTTAGAAGAGAAGGCCAAATTGGCCTCTAAAGAGCTTAGCGTGCTCAGCAGAGCGCGGCAGTATTTCATGCCAGCTCATCGCCCGCAACTTAACAAGGCGCAGGTTCAGCCACACATGGAATACTGTTCCCACATCTGGGCTGGGGCTCGCCAGTGCTAGCTCCTTCCATTTAATCGCATCCAGCGCAGAGCTGTTCGAATCGTCGGTGACCGAGCTCTTTTCGATCGGCTTGACTCACTGTCACTGCGAAGAGATATTGCACCTGTTTGCGGATTTTATCGCATCTACCACGGGGAGTGCTCTGACGAATATTTGCCGTGAGCCAAAAGCTCTTTGCCCCCTCTCTCATAAAAAATAGAATTGTTTTGTGTGCGTATATTTCCCCCCGCAAAATATGACGAACACTTTTGTATCGGGAAAAAATGCTATGGCTAATCCCCTCCGGTTCGCCGGTGGCCCGTGTAGCTCTATGTATGAGAATATAGCGTAATTATTGCATTGAAAATTATATACTAAAAATTAAAATTAAAATAGAAAATCCACGAGGCGTTAAGATGCAAATTTTAATTGTATGATATAGTATTTTTTTACAATATGACAGTATAATATAATATAATATACTTAATATAATATATAATATAATATAATATAATATAATATAATATAATATAATATAATGTAATATAATATAATATAATATAATATAATATAATATAATATAATATAATATAATATAATATATGGCAATAGTTAAACGACACAATGAACTGTGGCGAACAAAGCCCTTACATGGACAATTTCTTAAAAAAGTTTTAGATCAGGCCAATATAGACATAGAACTTTCATATCAATGGCTTAAAAGGCAACAGGTATCTCCAAGTACAGAGTCATCAATATTTGCAATACAAGACCAGTCCATTAATACGCGGCAACATCAAGCGCGACATATTAAATGAGCCAGTAGATGGAAAATGTCGTCTGTGTTCCTATAAAGATGAAACCACACAACACATAATATCAGGATGTGACAAACTAGAAAAATAGCGGACATATTACGTAAAGCTGACATGATAACCTTGTCCAGTACGTCTATTGGTGTCTGGCTAAAAAGAACAAAATGGAAGTTTCTAACCTCTGGTGGCAAGAAACCCTCATCCGACCACAAATTAAGGAAAATGAGTTTGCTAAAATCATGTGGGAAATGCCCGTCCAAACTGATATTACTGTAACACATAACAGGCCTGATTTGATATATGTTGATAAAACAAGTAATAAAACATTCTTAATTGATATAACTGTACCATCAGACTACAATATAGGACCTAAGGAAATTGAAAAATTAAGCAAATACCACCTACTAAAAACTGAAGTTAGTCGTTTGTGGAATACACAAGCAACTGTCATTCCCATAGTAATAGGAGCAACGGGAGTGGTAGCTAAAAGTATTAGGAAATACATAGATAAATTAGATAGTCATATTAACATTAGTATCCTTCAAAAACAAGCAGCTATTCACACATCAACTATACTCACTAAAGTGCTAGGGGATACCGTATTTGTACATAATCAACCGGACCATCTACATATACAGATCACCCAACAGTCATCAAACACGCAGCAGTCACCAAGCACAACGGATACAATAAACACCACAAACACATCGAATATACAACGTTCACTAAACATCCAAGAACAACACATGCAAACCATGCAACAATCATTAGGCATAACAGACATACAACAATCATTAAATGCACCGAACTCATCTAACACAAATTATAATCCGAATGTACAACAGTCACTAAATTCTCGACAAAAACGAGGACGAGGGAGGAAAAGAATGAGAAAAGACGAACAAAATACAGAAAATACATCTTGAATGACTCTTTTAATTTGCGTAATAATTTTCATTAAATTACATCTCAATATTGGAAAAAAGTACTATACAAAACTACAACATTATATTAAATTAAAACACATTAATGGGGATATATAAATACCTTTTTTTCTGTGGGATGCAGGACGGGGTATTTATTAAAACCGACGTAAGTCGTGAAGGTGTCATAATATAATATAATATAATATAATATAATATAATATAATATAATATAATATAATATAATATAATATAATATAATATAATATAATATAATATAATATGGCCCTCGCAAATCTAACTCCACTTCCGCGCATGACCATCTATGCCACGTGAGGGCCGGACATTGGACTTTTAATTAACTTAACCAATGACCAACGGAGCTCTAGATCAATGATGGAGAGACAATTACGTAGTACTATTACAGGGCCGCTACCCGAGGGTGAGCGTCGGGGCACGTCTGGAGCTGACGCTGGACGTGACAGCGTACGGGCCGTCAGCGACTCTCTGCTGAGCAGGCGGGCGAGAGTCGGGGAACCCGAAAATATTACAGCCGATCAACGGGAAGGGATGGGTATGGGTGATGCTTTGCAGAGTACGGACTTACCTACAAGCTCTGACGGACTCATCTTCAATGACCACAAATAATACAGCACATGATGATAGAAGAAGAAAGTGGTCAACAGAAGAACTTCAAGAATTAATGTTTTGTTACTTTAAAGCAAGATCAATTGGACCAGGATACATAGGCAGGTTACAGAAACTTTTCATAGAAAGAAACCCGAATAACCCTAAAATTCATAAGTTTAACGGAAACACTTTATCAAGTCAAGCACGAAGGATCATTAAGCAAAATGTACTATCACAAGAATTACTAAACAGAATACGAAAAGAAGCAGAAGGTATCACACCCGTAGATAACTCAAATTCAAACGACATTGGAGTACAAGATACACAACCTACACTCACACACATTACGGAACAAAATTTACAACATACCATTGAACTAGCTGAAACAATAGATCAGATGACAAGTAATATAGTGGTAAACGAGGATCAAGATCCATTAATCTTGCACTTCCTTCAAATATTAGCGGAAACTAATGAAACCAGACTTGAAGATCGAGTATTTCTACCTAAAGCTAAAATCAATAGGCGTTTCTTAGAAAATCTACACACATTAAATAATTATTTACCTAATCTTTTAATTACTAATAATAGTCTGCGCGAGATAAATAATATAATATACGCCGCGGCTAAAACTCTTATATTAAACAACAATCAAAAACCTTATATCACTAATAATATTATAAAACCAAAATGTGATCCACCATGGAAAAAAAGAATACAAACTAAAATAGATATATTTAGGAAGGAACTAGGACAATTAATAGAAATTGAAAAGGGAATCAAAACGCGCAGGATGATGAAAATAAAAGAAAAATTATATACCAAATACAGCATTCGGAATGATAATGATCACAATAATATAACAGAAACTATTAGGCAAAAAGTTAAAGCTTTAGCAGGTAGAATAAAGAGATACGAAGACATTAACACTAGAAAAGCTCAGAATAGATTTTTTAATGAAAGCGAGCATAGATTCTACAGAAGTTTAGGGTGTAGTAACAACAAAGACATCAAAATACCGAGTAAAGAAGAAGTGGAAGTATTTTGGAACTCAATTTTATCAAACCAAACGCAGTACAATTTGAATGCTAATTGGATAAAAGAAGTAGAAATGCTGTCAAGTGAAATACACAGAGAAGATACACAAGAGATAACAGAAGACCAAGTAAAATTTGCTATCAGAAAACTGTTAAATTGGAAATCACCTGGAATGGATAAAATACAAAATTATTATTTAAAATACCTAACCAGTGTTCATAAATACATAGCTTCATTATTCACTAAGATAGTTTCAGGTACAGAAATAATGGAAGAATGGTTCGTTACGGGACAAGTTACATTAATACCCAAAAATGAAAATACCGAAAACCCAAAGAACTGGAGACCAATAGCATGTTTACCTAGTATGTACAAATTACTTACTTCCATATTGGCCAACGTTTTGTATAGTCATTGCGATAAGAATAATATAATGGCCGTAGAGCAAAGGGGATGTCGCCGTGGTGCCAGGGGATGTAAAGACCATCTAATGGTTAATAAGGCCATATTGGAGGATGCACATCAAGCTCAAAAAAACCTGAGTATGGCATGGATTGACTATCAAAAAGCCTTCGACAGTATATCTCACGAATGGATTCTTAAAGTGCTTGATGTTTATAAATGTCCACTAATGATTAAAAGATTCCTTCAGTTGGCTATGCCACTATGGAGGGTGATCATGACAGCCCGTGGATCACATGATTCGGTTACCACGGAACCGATTTATGTTAGGCGTGGAATTTTCCAGGGTGACTCACTCTCACCATTGTTGTTCTGCTTAGCAATTAACCCAATTTCCTGTATACTTAATAAATACAAACTTAAAGGATATAAGCTCAAAGACAGTTTCTGGATCAATCACCTACTCTACATGGATGACCTTAAAGTTTATGCAAACAATAAGAGTAATTTGAAAGTACTGTTGGATAGTGTGGAAGTATTTACAAGTGACATAGGAATGCGATTTGGAATAGACAAATGCAAAACAATACACCTGAGTTCTGGGTATAGAAGCAATGCAATAGGAGAAGGTCATATTCTTTTAAGCGGGGAAACTTTTGAGCAACTTGCAATAGGAGATAAATATAAATATTTAGGAATACATGAATCAGGAAAGATAGAACACAGCATCATAAGAGATCAAATAACTAAAGAATATTTTAAAAGAATCAAGAAACTACTGAACACCCACCTTAACTCACGATATTTGATAAAAGGTATTAATACATACGCAGTCCCGGTTTTACTTTACTCATTTGGCATAATAAATTATAAAAATAATGATCTTAAGAAAATAGATATAAAAACAAGGAAATTGCTATCAATTAAAAAGGTACATCAGCAAAAAGCAGAAATAGAAAGGCTATACTTACCTGTAACACAAGGAGGAAGAGGTCTGATAAATATAGAGTACATGTATAAAGCACAGATAGTAAAATATAAACAATATCTGAAAACAGAAAGCGATTATCTAATTAAAATAATAATGCAACACGATATACATAGAGATAAATATTCAATAATAAAAGAAGCACAAGAGATAGAAAGAGAATTACACTTAACACAAGAAAATACATATACAGATAAAGAGATTAAGATGGCAATAGTTAAACGACACAATGAACTGTGGCGAACAAAGCCCTTACATGGACAATTTCCTAAAAAAGTTTTAGATCAGGCCAATATAGACATAGAACTTTCATATCAATGGCTTAAAAGGCAACAGGTATCTCCAAGTACAGAGTCATCAATATTTGCAATACAAGACCAGTCCATTAATACGCGGCAACATCAACGCGACATATTAAATGAGCCAGTAGATGGAAAATGTCGTCTGTGTTCCTATAAAGATGAAACCACACAACACATAATATCAGGATGTGACAAACTAGTAGGGACATATTACGTAAAGCGACATGATAACCTTGTCCAGTACGTCTATTGGTGTCTGGCTAAAAAGAACAAAATGGAAGTTTCTAACCTCTGGTGGCAAGAAACCCTCATCCGACCACAAATTAAGGAAAATGAGTTTGCTAAAATCATGTGGGAAATGCCCGTCCAAACTGATATTACTGTAACACATAACAGGCCTGATTTGATATATGTTGATAAAACAAGTAATAAAACATTCTTAATTGATATAACTGTACCATCAGACTACAATATAGGACCTAAGGAAATTGAAAAATTAAGCAAATACCACCTGCTAAAAACTGAAGTTAGTCGTTTGTGGAATACACAAGCAACTGTCATTCCCATAGTAATAGGAGCAACGGGAGTGGTAGCTAAAAGTATTAGGAAATACATAGATAAATTAGATAGTCATATTAACATTAGTATCCTTCAAAAACAAGCAGCTATTCACACATCAACTATACTCACTAAAGTGCTAGGGGATACCGTATTTGTACATAATCAACCGGACCATCTACATATACAGATCACCCAACAGTCATCAAACACGCAGCAGTCACCAAGCACAACGGATACAATAAACACCACAAACACATCGAATATACAACGTTCACTAAACATCCAAGAACAACACATGCAAACCATGCAACAATCATTAGGCATAACAGACATACAACAATCATTAAATGCACCGAACTCATCTAACACAAATTATAATCCGAATGTACAACAGTCACTAAATTCTCGACAAAAACGAGGACGAGGGAGGAAAAGAATGAGAAAAGACGAACAAAATACAGAAAATACATCTTGAATGACTCTTTTAATTTGCGTAATAATTTTCATTAAATTACATCTCAATATTGGAAAAAAGTACTATACAAAACTACAACATTATATTAATTTAAAACACATTAATGGGGATATATAAATACCTTTTTTCTGTGGGATGCAGGACGGGGTATTTATTAAAACCGACGTAAGTCGTGAAGGTGTCATAATATAATATAATATAATATAATATAATATAATATAATATAATATAATATAATATAATATATGAATTAATTACAAACTCTGGGAGTGCATTGTGGTTTTTAATGCAACATGAATAAAATATACACATAAAAATAAAACAATGAATTTTAATGTTAAGGCACAATCTTAACTTTCACTACGATTGCGACCTATTAGTTTTCTTTACAACTGAGGTGATATGTAATCTGAACTTTCGATGTAATGTTGTATAATATGTAATGTAATATGTGGAATAAAATGTAATAAATTTTTAAAAAATGAAAAAAAAGTGTATAAATTTTTAAGCTTGTAAAAATATTAGGTATATATATATATATATATATATATATATATATGAACCAATTTATCACAAAATCTTGACCTAATAAAATTTTGGATATCGTTGGTTAGGATTCAGCTTGAAGGACGCCATTTTGGAGAGTGTGCGTGCTGATTTTTTTACTTTCACCATCACTATTTTGCCGTACATTTCGACGTATATTTATATTTCATCTTTGTTATAAAATAAAACACAATTTTAAGACACTATGAAGTGTTGGAATTATTTAATAGCGTCTGTCTTCCCTTTTTTTATTTTTTTTTTGCATGGGGAAATGCCTACGCATACCCACCTCGCGGGGGGCAAGGACGGGTTATGTCGGACTCGCACCGACTAAAACCTCATGGTGTTCCACCTTTGTCGCATATTGGCAGGGCTACGGGAACGCTTTCGCACACATCCGCGGCCCTACTAGCGCCTGCCGCCCCATGGCAGCACCTCCTCGGGAGAGGAAAATGCCTCCCCGTTCTCCTTCCCAGGTAAGGCGCACCAGAACACATGACGCGCCTTCCTCCACGGCCTCCAACTACGTCTGTGCAACAGACGCCCCCGCGTCCGATGCACAAAGGCCATGAGGCCAGGAAAAACGAGTACTTAGAAGTACTAGCCTTCCCGACCCCAGCGGCGGATCTGGTCTATGGCTCCGCCGCCAACCAAGATTCGGCTGCGGAGGGTAGGGAGAGCGGCGCCTCGCAATACCGACAATCCTCTCCTCCCGCAGCCCCACCACCACCGCATCAACGGTGCGGCCCCGTTTGAGTCGCGAAGGATAGGGCGAGTGGCGCATCGCCATACCAACACTCCTCTTCCTCCGCGACTCCACCTCGGCTGCAGCGGTAGAGGGTGCGCGAGTCCCCACTCGCTGCAGTCCACCAGCACACATCCGAAGTGGGCTCCCCAAGCCCACTCGGAGCGGCCACCTTAGGCCGGCCCTTCACCTCGGGCCAGCCACGTGGGTTCCTCTTTGTTCACCGTGGGAGACCAAGCCACGGCTACTAAGCCCCCCGCCACGACAAGGCGGGAACCCGTTCGGGGGGGGAGCGTCTGTCTTCCCTGACGACTAAAATTTGGGACTTGGAATTTGAAATTTAAGTCAGGACATTATTACATCATTAATTATTTTTACATTTATTAACACAGTAAAAGTTTTGGGAAAAATAGACAAATAACGAAATAGATTCGCCGTGTAGTGGCGGTTAAGAATATCCACTACCCCATATCTTCCCGTGGGTGTCGTAAGAGGCGACAGAGGGAGACAGGCAGGAGATGGGCAGCAGCATCTTCCTGATAACAGCAACTGTACGACAAAAAAAAAAACTGCGGTTGCCAACCCGCTCGCCAAGCGTGGCAACTATGGCAATATACCCCCCCATGAACAATTACACAAATAGACGGCCCCCAGTTCCCCGGCGGCCCCGCTATTCCTGGCTACGGTGGCGACCATGGTAACGGCGGGGCAGGGGGTGCTAAGAATCTCCGGTGGAGGTTCGGTTGCCACCTACGACGACTCGACCTGGCAACATTTAACGCACGCACACTGAGGACTGACGAGAAGATCCTGGAGCTGGAAGAAGAGATAGACAAGTTGCGCTGGAGTATTATAGGATTATCCGAGGTCCGAAGAGAGGGGGAGGACACGGTGATTCTCGAATCCGGCAACTTGTTCTATCACCGGGAGGGCGACCATCTGTCCCAAGGAGGTGTCGGATTTATCGTCCACAAGTCTCTCGTCAACAACGTTGTACAGATTGAGAGTGTGTCGACGAGGGTCGCGTACCTGATACTCAGAATCACCAAACGGTATTCGCTGAAGGTCATACAGGTTTACGCACCAACGTCGGCACATTCCGATGAGGAGGTGGAGGAAATGTATGAGGATATTTCCAAAGCCATACATTCCTCCAAAACCCACTACACGGTGTTGATGGGAGACTTCAACGCAAAACTAGGCACAAGAGAAAGCGGTGAGCTGAAGTTAGGGAAATTTGGAGTAGGGCAACGGAACCGAAGGGGCCAGCAGCTGGCCGACTTTATTGAGAAAGAGGGACTCTTTATGATGAACTCTTTCTTCCAGAAGCGGCCCCACAGGAAGTGGACCTGGTCGAGCCCCGACGGTTCGAAAAAAAATGAGATTGACTTCATTATGACGACCAGACGCCAACTGTTCAGTGATGTCTCAGTGATCGCAAGGGTGAAAACTGGCAGCGATCACCGAATGGTTAGAGGCACACTGAACCTAAACGTTAAGTTGGAGAGGTCTCGTCTAATGAAGTCAACGCTCCGTCCCCCTCGTGCTCTGATCCAAAATCCCGAAAACTTTCAGCTCGAGTTACACAACCGCTTTCAGTGCCTACAAGATTGCAATGCAGTGGACGATATGAATGATAAGCTCGTGGAAACTGTCCATGCGGTCGGAGCTAAGTTCTGCAAGACCCGCCGCAGAAGAACATAAAAACTCTCCGATCACACTCTTAATCTCATGGCTGTTAGACGGGAGATGAGGCTGCAATCGTCAACAGATTTGACAGCATACAGGCAACTGAACAGACAGATCTCCAAATGCATGCGGCGAGACTTACGCAACTTTAATACTGCTCGTATTAAAGAAGCGATCGAGCGGAACCAGGGCTCCAAAGTCTTTGCCAGAGATCTGTCTGCCAGAAAGAGCCAACTGTCAAGGCTGAAGACTGAGTGTGGCAGCATCGTTTCCGGGACACCTGAGATTTTGAGTGAGATTGAGAGGTTCTATGGGCAGCTGTACACATCATCGTTGGAGCCACACGCAAGTGTGAGTAACGATCCAAGAGCAAGTCGTATCCGACACTTTTTCGATGATATCCCGGAGGTCAGTCTAAGCGAGATTTGAAGGGCTCTCCAGCACCTTAAAAACGGCTGGGCCCCAGGCGAGGATGGAATTACAGCGGAGCTTCTGAAAGCGGATGGAACACCGGTAATTGAAGTCCTTCAGAAGTTCTTCAATTCCGTCCTCCATGGTGGCACTACTCCAGAGGCATGGAGCAGAAGTGCGGTGGTCTTATTCTTTAAGAAAGGCGACAACGCTCTCTTGAAGAACTACAGACCGATTTCCCTTCTGAGCCGCGTCTACGTGCTGTTTTCGAGAGTCATTACGAATCGTCTCGCACGCAGACTCGACGACTTCCAGCCTCCCGAACAAGCCGGTTTCCGAAAAGGCTTCAGTACCATAGACCACATACATACCCTGCGGCAAATTGTACAGAAGACTGAAGAGTACAATTTGCCACTTTGCCTGGCGTATGTGGACTATGAGAAAGCCTTTGATTCCGTCGAAATTTGGGCGGTGCTGCAGTCCCTTCAGCGGTGCCAAGTTGACTGTCGGTATATCGAAGTGCTGAAGTGTTTGTACAGTAGGGCTACGATGGCTATCCGAGTACAGAACCAGAGCTCGAAACCTATCCAACTGCAGAGAGGTGTAAGACAGGGTGACGTTATATCCCCGAAACTCTTCACCGCTGCTTTGGAAGACGTTTTCAAGCTACTGGACTAGAAAGGATACGGTATTAACATCAATGGCGAGTACATCACTCACCTTCGATTTGCCGACGATATAGTCCTTATGGCAGAATCGCTGGAGGACTTAAGCACTATGCTCAATGACCTCAATAGTGCCTCCCAACGGATAGGTCTTAAGATGAACATGGACAAAACAAAGATTATGTTTAATGTCCATGTCACACCTATGCCGGTAGTTGTTGGGAGCACTATGCTCGAAGTTGTTGACGAGTACGTTTACCTGGGACAAATATTCCGACTAGGTAAGTCCAACTTCGACCGAGAGGTCAATCGACGGATTCAACTCGGCTGGGCAGCGTTCGGGAAATTACGACATATCTTCTCGTCAGGTATACCTCAATCTCTGAAAACTAAAGTGTACAACCAGTGCGTGTTGCCAGTGATGACTTACGGATCAGAGACGTGGTCCTTCACTGCTGGCCGTATGAGGACGCTCAAGGTCGCTCAGCGAGCTATGGAGAGGGCTATGCTCGGAGTTTCTCTGCGTGATAGACTCAGAAATGAGGATATCCGCAGTAAAACCAGATTGACCGACATAGCCCAACGGATTAGTAAGCTGAAGTGGCAATGGGCCGGCCATATAGCTCGAAGAACCGATAACCGATGGGGAAGAAAGGTTCTCGAGTGGCAGCCTCGTACCGGTAGGCGTAGTGTAGGGCGACCCCCCACTAGATGGAGTGACGACCTGGTAAGATATGCAGGAAGTCGATGGATGCAGGTGGCTCAGGACCGTGCTTTGTGGCATTACTTGGGGGAGGCCTATGTTCAGCAGTGGACTTGTGAAGGGCTGTGATGATGATGATGATGAACGAAATAGAGGTTATGTAAAGAAATACACATAGGATAACGTGATTTTTTATAGAACCGAAGCAAGTGACAAACGTAGAGTTCACATGACGGTAGGTGGCTATTGCAGTCCAAGGATACTTGTAGTCAACTTGAAACAAAAAAGGCTGCGGATGCGTTAGCTGAGGGCTAAGGTGGAATATCTCACAGCCTGTAACATGCTGGATTCCCAAGCCCCTCATTGCGGAATACAGTATTGCAAGCAGTACTTGGCGGCTTGCTATTTGGAATCCTAGGAATAAAAAGAAATCCTACCTCCGGCTCACCATCTAGGAACCTGTCATAGTATAATTATTAAATATCAGTCTTCTTATAGACAAGTTTCTGCTAAAGGTCAATGACATTGCGTTAGATGTTGTCACTGATTACTAATCTATAACATTATATGGAGTATTCAATACTCTTATGCAGTGTCATTACACGTCTACGTGTGTGTTGTAATAGGCGACAGAGGGAATTTCAAACAGAAGATGCGTGGCAACTATGGCAATATACTCCTATGATGCAATCCATGGAGGAGCCCAATGTCCAACAGTGGACTTTTTATAGGCCGTATGGTAACAATATTGTCAACCTTAAGTTGAAGCAGAAACAAAATTTTTATTCGTACAATTTTGAACCTTAAGTTTTATATCAGCGACAATATTATGCATGTTGATTTGAATCGTGTTCTGATGCAGTTACAAAGGGCACTGCACTCTACAGTACAACCTAGTTACCTCGCTGGCTAGAAAGGCCGGCCGGACTAGTTAGTGCACTGCCACTCCAAATCACGGCTGATTTTCCTTGTTGCCTGTATACTTTGTGCGCTTTGTAGATCTATTAAAGCTATTGGAACTGACAGCTAGTTAAATAATGTAACTGTAATTTAGGTATTTATTTTTATTATGTAACGGCTACGTAACTCCTAGACGATATCTTGATAAATGTTTTATCTTGAATACTGTTTTTTAAAGATAAGAGATTATCCTGCTTTGCCTTTTTATTTCTTAAAGGATAGTTACTTCGACACTCGCCTAAATTTTAAAGTATGCATGGGACCTGATTTTGATCACCGTCGATATCACTCATGTAATAATGATGCAAACAAGAGTGGGAAATACGATAACAAGTGTGTGTTCAGGAGACGGGTACCAGCTATTGGAGATTTGGTATTAATTAGATAGGGCAAAGTAAAACAAAAATAGAATTTCCGAACATATCATTTTTGTTTTGTTTTTTTTTGTTTGTTTATTTGTTTTTCAGGTACAAAAGTTCACGAAAATTACTATTAGATATAACATAAATAAGAAAATAAATACAAAATAAAATATTGCATTACTGTATTTTGTAGGTATTAAAAACATCGAAACTTTATTATAATATTACATTCCCACAAAATTGCATTTTATTTGTGATAAAAAATATTTTGTTTTTAAATAAACTAATCACTGGCCATTTTTAGACTTACAAAACAAATTTTATTGTAAACAGATATAGTTTTAAATAGTATATACAATATAATAAGTAATAACAGATTGTTTTAGTCTTAAAAACAAGTTCTAGTAAATTCCGTGTATAGAACTGTTTATATACTCATTCAAGCTTTGTTCCTAATTTGTGTATGTGAAGGCGCTGGTCTCGCGTTCCTTCTCGGTTCTTCTAGATTTTCTTTGGTTTCGAGATTTTCGAATTCCTGACCAGGTCTTTTAGAATCAGGGCTTGTGACTGCTTCTGAAATTTTAATTATGAAGTCCCGTAAGGTATGTTAGTCAAACGGTTTTGGTGTATTAAAATATATTATATTGGTTTGGTTTGAAGACTCGGAATGTTTTATGTGTAACTGCACTATCTCTTTTTTTTAAAAACGTTATCTGACATTAGGATTTTCCCCTGTATTGTGGAGGCAGTTTACAAACATAAATTGCACGAGGAAAAACAACCAGACGTGTAATAATTATTTGTAGACCATACAAATGCTTGTTCCGTGCGGGATTCGAACCCGCGGTTCACAGCACAGCAACTCTTTGCAAAGCCACTGCGCCACGGAGCCAATAGTGTAACTGTCGTTACCAATTTGTAGACAGTGCCATCATATCCTACATCTAACGTATCTTTTTAACTATTTTAAGTCGGTTGAATACAATGCCACCTGATGGTAAGTGACGATGAGCCGAAGAGAGCAAAGCGCAATGACTTGACTTAACAAGACCTTATTCACTATTGCCTTGAAGCCCTCTATATTATTAGACTTCCTCGTTACATATCATCTGTATTAGCGTAATTTTGCTATATTTTGTATGGTGAGTACCGTGTGTGAGCTTAGTGATGAAAAGGCATCTGAGTTTTTAGTTTGATCTATCTGTCAAGCGTAATAATTTAGGCAAATCTTTCTTACAATAAATAGAAGCGATCTATGTCCAGCAGGGGTCTTTTTTGGGCCGATATACAACCTGTATATTAGCCTATAGAAGCCCCCTGCTCGATATTTTGCAATAACCGGCCAAATGGGATGTTCAAAAATGTATGGAACCTGGGCCAGGTTCTTGTACACTATACTCAAAAATAGGGAAACACTTTTTAAACGGTTCTCAATTGTCCAATTATTTTATAATGACTTTGTTTGCTGGTAAAGCACAGGAATTTACACTTGGAATTGCACCACAAAGAATCTTTTTGTGACGAACACTTTCTTTCGCCACAAGAGGATTCACATGTATACTTGGGAAAGAGGTGATGATAGAAGCATGATAGATTTCATAATTGTGGATGAAAGATTGAGGGGCGCAGTGATGGATACAAGGGTTTACCGGGGGTCAAACGTAGGAACGGATAATTTTTTGGTTTTATGCCGAATTAATGGTCTATTCAGGCGGTGGCGCCATCGGTCATCTGTGTCTACCACTGCGTTACAGCGTATTAGAACAGAAATATTACAAGATGAAGGTGAGAAAAACAAGTTTAAATGTAGACTGAAAGAAAACGTAAGTGGTTTGGATGAATTATGTATGAATGAGTTAGACTTGGAGAATGTATGGCAAAATGTTAAGAAAGGTTTAGTAGATGCAGCTACCGAAGTATGTGGTGTTAGTAAAAGAAAGAATGAAAGGAAAAATAATACTTTGTGGTGGGATGATGAGATATGTACGGAAGTTGAAGCAAAGAAGAGAGCATGGCTAGATTTACTAGCAACTAAGGCTGGTAATTCTAGCGGTACGAATGATGATTTTGAAAGAAAAAAGGCAGTCTTTAGACATCTAAATAAAAGAGTAAAAGAAGTAGTTGAAAGGAAAAAGCAAGAAAGAACGGATAAGAATGATAGAAGAATATCGGATAACTTCCAGGCAAATATTAAAATGTTCTGGAAACTCGTAAGAACTGCCAGGGAACGTTCAAAACAGCCTATAATGAATGCTATAAGAGATGAGAATGGCTATATTCTGAATGATGAAGTTTTGAGTTTAAAGAGATGGAATGAATATTTTGAAAGCATGTTTATGAGTGAGGAGACAACGTATGAACTGAATGAAATAGGAACTCCGAAAGAAGAGGAAGGAGGTAGCGAGATAAGTATAGATGAAATAATGAAAGCAATGAAAAGCATGAAAGCAGGTAAGGCTGCCGGTTATGATAGAGTTTCACTCGAAATGCTAAGGGCTGGAGAGGAAGTGGTGGCAGACCTGCTGCACACCTTGTTTAATGTATGCTGGGAACTGAAGCGGGTACCGGGAGACTGGTGCAAAGCCGTGATAGTCCCAGTATATAAGGGAAAAGGGTCGCAGCAGGACTGTAAAAACTACCGCGGTATCAGCCTTCTTAGCATCGTGGGAAAATTGTATGCCAAGGTACTAATTGAAAGGGTCATGAAAGAAACCGATGGAAAAATTTGGGATGTGCAAGCGGGATTTAGAAAGGGAATGGGATGTACAGATCAAGTCTTCTCCATGCACATGATCGCGGAGAAGTTTTTGGCCAAAAACCAAAAGGTTTTTTGTGCGTTCATGGACTTGGAGAAGGCCTATGACAGAGTGGATAGGAATGTGCTATGACAAACACTGAACTCATTTGGGTTGAGCGCTGGCTTGATACAGGCATTGGAATCTCTTTATAGGGACTCTAGTGCTTGTGTTAGGATCAACGGGGTCTACTCCGACTGGTTTGGCATCCATAAAGGTGTCAGACAGGGCTGTGTGGCTTCCCCGTGGTTGTTCAACCTATTTATGGACAGTTGTTTGCAAAATTTGAAAGTTGAAGAATGCGGATTAAGAATGGGTGAGTTAACCATCAAATGCCTTTTGTACGCCGATGATCAAGTTATTCTTGCGTCGTCGGCGGCTGAGTTGCAAATGATGGTTACATTAATGAACAGATCATTAAAAGAAAGGGGTATGAAAGTTAACGCAAGTAAGACGAAAATTATGGTTTTTGAAAGAGATGAAAGTAAAACGATATGTGAAATAAAAATAAATGGGGAGTTGATCGAGCAAGTAGATGAGTTTGTATATTTGGGTTGCGTATTTAGCAGGGATGGTAGATATGATAAGGATATAGAACGACGAGTGAACGCAGGAAACAGAGTAAATGGGGCCCTGCACTCTATTGTTAAGAGTCAAAATGTGTCAAAAAAGGCACGTATGGCAATTCACAATGCTGTGTTGGTCCCTACTTTAACGTATGGTAGTGAAAGTTGGGTGTGGCAGAAGAAGCACGAGAGTAGAATAAATGCAGTAGAAATGCGGTCGTTAAGGAGTATGTTAGGGCTGAATCTGAATGACAGGGTGAAGAATTGTGTGATAAGAGAAGAGTGTGGTTTGCAAGATGATGTTGTGACCAGGATTAAGAAAGGAATGCTTCGGTGGTTTGGTCATGTGGAAAGAATGGATGAGGAAAGAGTGACAAAGAAAATTTATGTTGCAGAAGTGAATGGCAGAGTCGGAAAGGGACGTCCTAGGCGAAAATTCATCGACCAAATTGGCGATTTATTGAAAACGGGCCAAATTAGGAGTACCCTTAACCGACGAGCATGCATGCGTAGATGTATGGATGTGAAGGAGGCGAGAGAGGTGTGTCAGGATCGTGTCAAATGGAAGTCTGTAGTCTCTGCCTACCCCTCTGGGTGACAGGCGTGAGTGTTTATGTTATGTTAATTGCACCACACAATAAAAACCTGTCATGGCGCTAAGCTGTCATTTTTATTGATTAATGAAGTTTGACATGTTTATTTCAAGTATTTTTGACACTGTTGTGACAACCGACAATTCCCTTTCTACGATCATTGGTCACTAACTTTATGGTTTACTATCATTGTCTATTAACACAGAGTAACTAAGTCGGTGAGACGCCATGTTGAAAGTCAATAAAAATAATTGATAAACATTAATTGCTTTCCACGACAGGATAGATTTAAATGAATTATCTGTATTTTTCCCGAACTCTACAGATTTTTCTCTTTTTTATTTTTGGTAGTTTACATAGACCTGGCCCATTTTGAAACATCTGCTTTGCGGAGAAGTTTCAATAAGTAATATAGGCAAATGGTGAAAAATTAATAAAAAGAACTCAAATATTCTGTCCTTTTTATCTTTTAAGTTCAAAATGCGTGATAATGTAGGGGGATGAGTTGCTCGCGTCCGTAGGCTTCGACCACCTAACCTTAGGCCCACCCTACACGTGTCCCCCGGGTGATGCTAAACGAGCGACAAAGCCGAAAAAATAGACTCGGCTCCACGCCGTATGGTAGCGGCGTAAAATCTACCACCACCCCTTGTTCGCACCATGACTCAGAAAACAAAAGAAATGGCCCCGAGTTCCCGGCGCCCCTTCAATGGGGCAGGGGTGCGAAGAATCTCCGGGAGAAAAACCGGCGATGAGGTTCGCCACCCGTCACGTTCTGTCTCCCGGAGGGGCGAAAAGTGGATTGCGGAAACCCGTCTGGCTACGCTGAATGTATGTGGAGGAATGAATGATAAGATGGATGAAGTTTGCGAAATGATGAATGACAGAGGAATAGATGTTTTATGTGTGAATGAGACGAAACGAAAGGGAAAGGATGCCACTGCACATGGCACGTATACCGTGTATTGGTCTGGCGTAGACGAGACCGAACGGGCATGCCAGGGTGTCGGTTTCATCCTTTCAGAAAGAATGGGTCAATGTGTGAAAGAGTATGAATGTGTAAGCCCGAGGCTGCTATGGATACGAATTAAAGTGGGCTTAAAGAAGCTGTTCCTGCTAGGGGTGTACGCCCCAGACATGTCTAAGCCCACTTACATCCAAGAGCAGTTTTGGGACATGGTAAGGATGGTGTTGACAAAATGTAAGGAAAATGAAAATATTACTATTTAGGAGATTTTAATGGAAGGGTTGGGGTGAATAGGTCTGGTTATGAAAGGATATTGGGAATGTTTGGTGATGAAAGTATAAATGAGAATGGTGAAGACCTCCTCACCGTATGTGTGGAAAAGAATCTTTTTGTGACGAATACTTTTTTTCGTCATAAGAAGATTCACATGTATACATGGGAAAGAGGTGATGATAGAAGCATGATAGATTTCGTAATTGTGGATGAAAGAATGAGGAGCGCAGTCGTAGATACAAGGGTTTACCGGGGGTCCAACGTAGGGACGGATCATTACTTGGTCTTATGTCGAATTAATGGTCTTTTCAAGCGTTGGCGGCATCGGACATCTGTGTCTACCACTGCGTTACAGCGTATAAGAACAGAGAAGTTACAAGATGAAGATGTGAAAGAGAAGTATAAATGTAGACTGAGAGAAAATATTAGATGTTTGAATGAGTTGTGTATGAATGATTTAGACTTGAATACTGTGTGGGACAATATTAAGAAAGGTTTGGTGGATGCCGCCACTGAAGTATGTGGTGTAAGTAAGAGAACAAATGAAAGGAAAAGTAATACGTTGTGGTGGGATGATGAGGTACGGGTGGAAGTTGAATCAAAGAAGAAAGCATGGTTAGATTTACTAGCAACCAAAGCTGGTAATTCTTCTGGTATGAATGATGAGATTGAAAGAAAAAAGGCAGAATTTAGACGTCTAAATAAGAGACTAAAAGTAGTTGTTGAAAGGAAAAAGAAAGAAAGAACGGATAAGAATGATAGAAGGATATCTGATAATTTCCAGGCTAACATAAAAATGTTCTGGAAACTCGTAGGAACTGCCAGGGGAAATACAAAACAGCCTATAATGAATGCTATAAGAAACGAGAATGGATGTATTCTGAATGATGAAGCTTCGAATTTAAACAGATGGAAGGAATACTTTGAAAGCGTGTTTATGAGTGAAGAGTCGTCTGAATTAAATGAACTAGAAATTCCGAAAGAAGTGGAAAGGGGTATGGAGATAAGTGTAGATGAAATAATGAAAGCAATGAAAAGCATGAAAGCGGGTAAGGCAGCTGGATATGATAGAGTATCACTCGAGATGATAAGGGCTGGAGAGGGAGTGGTGGCAGGCCTGCTGTACACCTTGTTTAATTTATGTTGGGAATTAAAACGGGTACCGGATGACTGGTGTAAAGCAGTTATGGTACCAATATATAAAGGAAAAGGGTCACAGCAGGACTGCAAAAACTACCGTGGTATCAGCTTGCTTAGTATTGTGGGTAAACTGTATGCTAAGGTGTTAATTGAAAGAGTTATGAAAGAAACTGATGGAAAAATTTGGGATGTGCAAGCGGGTTTTAGAAAGGGAATGGGGTGTACAGATCAAGTCTTTTCCATGCGCATGATTGCGGAGAAGTTTTTGGCCAAAAACCAGAAAGTTTTTTGTGCGTTCATGGACTTGGAAAAGGCTTATGACAGAGTGGACAGGAATGTGTTATGGCAAACACTGAACTCATATGGGTTGAGCGCTGGTTTGATACAGGCATTAAGGTCTCTTTATAGGGACTCTAGTCCTTGTGTCAAGATCAATGGGGTCTACTCGGACTGGTTTGGCATCCAAAAAGGTGTCAGACAGGGCTGTGTAGCTTCCCCTTGGCTGTTCAACCTATTTATGGACAGGTGTTTGCAAACTTTGAAAGATGAAGAATGTGGGTTAAGAATGGGCGAGTTAACCGACAAATGCCTTTTGTATGCCGATGATCAAGTCATATTTGCGTCATCGGCGGCTGATGCAAATGAGGTTACATTAATGAACTGGGAATTAAAAGAAAGGGGAATGAAAGTGAACGCAAGTAAGACGAAAGTGATGGTTTTTGAAAGAGAAGAAAGCAAAACGGTATGTGAAATAAGAATAGAAGGAGAGTTAATTGAGCAAGTGAATGAGTTTGTGTATTTGGGATGTGTATTTAGCAGGGATGGTAGATATGATAGGGATATAGAACGACGAGTAAATGCAGGGAATAGAGTGAATGGGGCACTACACTCTATTATGAAGAACCAGAATGTGTCAAAAAAGGCACGTATGGTAATTCATAATGCTGTGTTAGTCCCTACTTTAATGTATGGTAGTGAAAGCTGGGTGTGGCAGAAGAAGCACGAAAGTAGAATAAATGCTGTAGAAATGCGGTCTTTAAGGAGTATGCTAGGGTTGAATCTGAATGACAGGGTGAGAAATAATGAGAGAACATGATAAGAGATAAATGTGGTATGCAAGATGATGTTGTGACCAGGATTAAGAAAGGAATGCTTCGGTGGTTTGGTCATGTAGAAAGAATGAATGAAGAAAGAGTGACAAAGCAAATTTATATGGCAGATGTGAACGGCCGAGTCGGGAAGGGACGCCCTAGAAAAAAGTTTATCGACCAAATTGGCGATATTTTGAAAAGGGGCCACGTTAGAAGTACCCTTAACCGACGAGCATGTATGCGTAGATATATGGATGTAAAGGAGGCGAAAGAGGTATGTCAGGATCGTGCCAAATGGAAGTCCGTAGTCTCTGCCTACCCCTCTGGGTGACAGGCGTGAGTGATTATGTTATGTTATGTTTAATTGATTTTACTGCTCACTCACACATTTGCAAGTGTCGATCGGTAGGCAAAAACGTTGTTGCACATAAATCACATACAATTCAGGATAATTTCAAATAAAAGTAGAAGCCTTATTTCCTAGTGTCATCAAATCCTGCAATAACTGTATACCTATCATTATTTATATATTTGAATTAGTTTAAAATTTGTCTACTCTTTAATAAAAAAACCCCGTAGAAAAAACTCGAAAGTTGTAGATATAGATAATAAAACGTAGACATAGATACTTTATAAAAGCTTCATTAGAATATTTAATTGAGGTTGGGTTTTATACCAGATTGAGGTCTGAAGCTAGCAACTGGGCCCTGTAAGATCGCCGTCTGCGCCAGACGTACGGCACCGTGAGGTGCTTCGCCTCCTGGAGCTCTGTCAATGAAAAACGACATCGTGTTACACCTGTACACGCGATTTGTAAATTTGTTAGTAATTTATTTTATTATTTAATACGTGGTTTAGCCAAGTGGCTAACTAAATTATGGTTGTAGCATGAATTGGTCAGCTCGACAGGCGTAGGATCTTGTTCTGACACAGAATAACAGCGTAAAAGAGCAGCCCAATGCCGCTGTGTTTCGTATGGTGAGTGTAGAGAACCGGATATCTGTTTTCACTGGATGGGAGGCATTCCATGCTAGTCCTTAGGGGTGATGACGTATCTACTTTTGGATTCCTAATCGAGGATAGATGCAGATGTCTATGGGCCACGGTACACACTTACCACCAGGTGGGCTGTGTGCTTGCTTATCATTTTTATTCTAAAAAAATATACCTACTTTGTATAACTGTAAAAAGTTTAAGCACCGTCAGAGGTTCGAGACGGTAGTAAGTACCAAAACTTAGTGCGACAGTAAATCCGTCTTTTAAGATCCCTGCAATTGAAGGGGATCATGTTCTGCCGTGGAATATCACGGGCTATTAAAGTAATTTATGCATGTGAAATTCAATACATGTAGCTCAAACCAACGGCGCAATGACACAATTCAAAAAATAATTAACAATTAGACAAAACATTAAAATTAGCTTCTAATCTAAATATATAAAATAAAAAAATAAAAATTAATAAAATAAAATCAACGTTAAAAATCTTAAGTCTGAAAGTTCATCATTACTTGCTTTGTAATTGCGACAGAACGTTGCGTTTGAGTCTGCGTGTATATAAACAAAATTGCTTTAAGAGGAGCAGCGCCATATGATGAACTTAAAATAAACATAATATGAGCCACAGCAACATGTGGCCGGGTACATTCGTACACAATTCAATTAAAAAGTCCTAAAAGTTTCTCTCACTGAATACCAGCGTGAAATAGCAACTTAATTCTGCTGTATTTCATATAATGAATGTAAATAATCGAAAGTTTCTTTTAATAGAAACGAGGCATTTCATTATAGTCCTTTGGAGTGAGTTAGATTTTTAATGTAGGATAAATTTGGATGTCTATGGGTCTCCGCATCCACTTATTATAAGGTGGACTGTGTCCTCGATTGTCATCCTTTTATTACAAGTATCCATAAACTACGTTTTTGTAATAAGATGGTTAATCTCTTCTCTTCAATGATAAATACGTGGTTGTGGTGTGGTGTAGCCCAACGTCTATATTTTTTTTGTATTGGATAGGGCACACAGTCCACCTGATGGTAAGTGGTTGCTGTGGTCAATAGACATCTACATCTATCCTCGATTACGATCAAAATGCAGATGCGTTGTCACCCGCGAGGACTAAGATGGAATACCTCCTTTCCAGTAAAAAGGGTCTCCTTCACTCACTATACGAAACAGCAGCATTAATGCAGCTGTTATTCTGTGAGAGCGTGGTCCCCGGTCGAATCGACTCATTCGTGCTACAACAATACTACCAATATAACTGCAGCATGGCTCTACCACTTACAAAACGTCTATGGGCCACAGTAACCACTTACCATCAGGTGGACTGTGTGCTAGTTTGTCACCCTATCCTATAAAAAATTTGATGGCGACTCGGTCAGGACTTATATAATAGAGCCAGGTTGTAGCTGTGTTATATTTGTTGCACGAATAGAGTGACTTAACAAGAGAAAGAGAAGAGCGGTAAGATTACTTTCCTACCCAGGAGTCCATCTGGGTACGAACCACCCTCTTATTAATTCCTGCTGCCGAATAGTAGTGCTTACACAATTGTGTTCTGGTTTAGAGGGTAAAGAGATATAATACAGGCTGCGAGGCATTTCATCTTAGTTTGTCGACGCATTCAGAGTGACAACGCATTTTGTATCTCTCTTTATTTGAAATTCACTGCAGATATCTATGGATTATTTTTATATATCGTCTGTTGCTTTAGTTTTATAAAAAAAACACTCCCATAGAATACCTTAAAAAATAGCAGCATATTGCTGTGTTTCGAAAGCCGGTTACCTTTTTTACTAGTAATGAAACATTGTTATGTATTATACTGTTATTGTGTAATGTTAGTTTTAATCCAAATTTTATCGTTGTTTGTTTTTATCGTATGTAATATGTTAATACTGTTTGGTATTACTGCTATTCATTATTTTTATAGCTGCTGCTGCTGTGAGGTTTGAATTTAATCCTAAGTAACATACGTTACTTTAAATATATATATATATATATATATATATATATATATATATATATATATATATATATATATATATATATATATATATGCCAAGCAGACGTTGTTCTGCCCTTTTCGATTACAATTGGTCATGTCCTATTAAAAATCCTTAAATTCCGAAAACAAAATGTGGGAAAAAACTATCCTATCTCTCAAGTTAGACCAAACTGCACACGGTGTGCAAATTTGATTAAAATTGGTTTAGTAGTTTAGGAGTCCATCGCGGACAAACAACGTGACACGTAATTTATATATATATATATATATATAATATATATATTGTCAGATGAGGAGATATATATATATTTCGAGTATATATACATCTGATATAAAAAACCATTAATGAATGTTGAATATGTTAGGTTTATCTTGGATTTGAATTTAAGTCACACATTAATATACAATAAAAATAAAAGTAAAATACAAATAAATAGTTATGTAAATAAATAGTGGTAACAACGTTTCTGTGTTTTAATTCCTAATCGAGTATAGATGTAGGTGTTTATGGGCAACAGAACTTACTTATCAACAGATAGACAGTGTGCTCGTTTATTATTCGTACAGAAATTAAGAAAAAAACACTTACTGGTAAGGGGCGGGGTCCTGGTAGACAACGTTGAAGGGTCTGTTGTACGCGGGAGGAGCGGGAGGAGCCCCCAGTAATAGTCCTGGGTTGGCGTGACTGACACCAGAGATTCCGCTATAACCCAGAGGCGACACCACTTGCCCAGATGGATCTAACAGAACCGTGTTTTGGAAGCCTGGAAGATAAGAACTACAGATTAAGTTACAGAATGTCTTCGATATTGGTGTATCTAGGGAGATTTGGCTTTGATAATAAAAAGTAAGGTAGCAGTAAAAAGTAACATCCTACATACTGAAATAACAGTTACGAATTACATAACCCAAAAGACGGGGGAAAAAAACCTACATACGTCTCACTGCTGGAGAGGATCTCCCATTATTATTCAGAGGGTTCAGGAGTACTGGGGGAAAGAGGGGAAAAGAGGAGAGATGAGAGAGGTGGACTTCACATTTCCTTGTAATATTTTATTATCCGCACTTAAAATGTTTTTAACAATGAAGACGTAAATTTGGATTTGGTAAATACGACATGGTTGTACCGCCATCTATCGGAACACAAGAACTTTTTGGATTTTCCTTAAGAGGATATCGAGCGTGCATAAAAATTGACAAAGATGTTTTAATGATCAATTGGTGTCGCGCTGTGTCCGAAAGAACGAGCTTGGCCACAGAGAGAGGAACATTGTATCTGGGACTGATTATATTTAAGAAACTTAACAAAACTGTCATCACGTATTTCTCTGTTTTCTTGAAATAAAACGTGATTAGAAAATCTTAGATATTACATATATAATATTATTCAATAATCACTTTATTTTCAACGGGGTACGGGTTCGCTTAGGACTGTACGTTGTGGCATTTCTTGGGGTGGCCTATGTTCAGCAGTGGATTTGTGAAATGATGATGATGATGGGTTGACTGGCACTGACTGGCGATGGGTTGCTGACTGGTGTTATTTCTTGATTAATTTATTTTAACGTTTATGCAATAAGAACAAAAATTGGTCTCGTGAAAATCCAGGGAGAAAACGGAGGAATGTGTCCGTATGGACTATTCATACTTAAGTTTCGATTTACCTACAGGGTGTGGTGGTGTGATTTCTCTCATGTCGCTTCCACACAGTACTTCCACACTATCTGGTGAGTTTCCTAGTTAATTATACGTACCGTTAGCTCCATAAGAGTTTCCTTGTGGCGCCGCGGCCACTATGTACACTGGCTGATAACCACCTATGGTGCCTGGCCTGTGCAAAAATAATTCTTTATGTATATACAAGTAACGAAGATAATACAGCAGTAATAATCAAGTTCTATGCTGAGTTAGCGGTGTTTCACCTCCATACTTCAGAAAGCACGCCAAGCAATATTGGTCCTTAACTTTTGTATAACATTATTAAAATAAAATAAACATACTTCAGAAAGCACGCCAAGCAATTGGTCCTTAACTTTTGTATAACATTATTAAAATAAAATAAACTTGTTAGGTACTATATTCATGGGTATGATTATACATATTTCATAATTTTATCTGTGGGATAATGGCCATCATTCATCCAACCTTTTTTCCTTTACATTTCATACACTCTGAATTAGGAACCAAATACATTGGAATAATGTGCCTGCCACCTTTTTTCATATTTAATAAATTTGGACACAAATCAAGATCTAATAGCTAAACCTATTGTCTATTTCAGGAGTGAAAATAATGGCTCTGATAAAAATAGCCGGACCTTCAAAAGGGTACAATAAATGCTTAATTTACGATCTACTTTCAAGTTTAAGTAAAAATGAGGAAATGGATACAAAAAGTATTACCTGTATCCGGGGACGGGCATGTGCACTATGAACACTCTTTGTCCAGGAAGTAGACCGGGAATGTTAGGCGACACTGGAGTCTGGAAAACATTATATTGATTGTCAGTTAAAACAGTTACTATAGATAAGTCGAAATCATTTTCCTTAGCCTGAGACAGTCATCTGCTTGATATAACTCTCTAAGAGAGCTACTAAGAATTGAACGCGTTCTTTTGCTACCAACCGTCCGACGATTCACGCATTCGTTGGAAGTAATTAAGAGCAGAAGAAATATCTTCTTCTATTTCTTCATACACCGTAAAAACCCATTGCCAATTGCAAAAGACATAAGTCTTTTCCGTTGTTGTTTTTATAGAATAAGGGTGATAAAAGCTACAAGTTTTTTTTAAATAGGGCCGCGGGTTCTAATCTCGCATGGAACAAGTACTTGTATGGTCGACAAATAAGTGTACCGGGTCTGGATGTTTGTCCCTGTGTAGTTTATGTATGTACGTAAATTGCCTCCACGATATGTGAGAGAATTCTAGTGTCCTAAAGTTAATAAAAAATAAGAAAAGTTTTACTTTAAAAATATAAAGATACCTGTTGTGGTGGCTGCTGAGGCTGCTGAGTACCAGGGATCAACTCTACCTCACTGTCGGGCTCCAGGGTCTCTAGCCTAGCCGGAGCACCGTTTGACGCTGTATTTATATTTCCTTAAAAATAAATTTTACTTATAGTGGCGTCTCGTATATGTAAGAGGATCTAATCAGATAAAAAGGAACCAGTGGATTTGGTGAAATAATAACGCCAAATATTACTAGAACACTAACGATAATAGCGACGAAGAGATGGGGCGTTAGATATTGGTAACATAAATAAGTCTGCTTCATGAACCGCGAATGTGTTATAAGTTGTAGAGCTTAACAGTCAAGTTAGTTAAAACATAGAAGCATATAACTTATGATAACTATGTACCCGAGTGTGTTTATATGAGTGTGTGTATGTGAGTGTGTGTATAAGATCATGTGTTGTGCGTGGAAATTGTCAATTATAAAATAATAAATACCTTGTTTCTGTTGTGGCTGATTGTAATAATTAACCGCGTCTGGATTATCTAAATAATAGTCCACTCTGAAACGTAAGAACAAATAACACAGTTAATAAAGAAGAAACACTATAATTTCATATACGAGTATCTAAAAATCTAATTTACATGTTGCAGCTATATTATGGGTGTAGCACGAATAGGTCGGCTTAACTGGGGTGAGTGTAGAGAACCGAAGACCCTTTTAAAAAGCTTTTCGGTAAATGCTCCTAGTTCGAAAGTTTGTCTGTGTACAATTTACGTATATAGATGCAAAACGCCTCTAACTTAAAGTATGAGCGTTAAGTGTATGTATATTTAAGCATTATGTAAAGGTACCCTAAGACCTCCACGATATAGGCGAAAATCCTAAAGTATGTGAGGGGCTAGACGACTTTATTTTTTTAAATGTGCCCACTTATACCCTTTGTACATGCCATTTGTAAAATATCCATACATACATCCTGAAACAGTGCCAATGTTAGATACGTTATCCTGAGATCGATCATCCGCTAGGCTGACGACAAATTTATAGATAGAATTTGGGGCACGGCGTCTATTCTCATCGGATACTAGCCATCTGCATAGGACGGGACTATAGCTCCCAAGTGCATGCTCAAACATAGGTGTACTATCAATGTCATCATTCTCATAGTCTAATGCGACAGCAAACCATCACGATCGGAGTGAGATCAGGCGCAGGACCAACGGCTTTACGTGCTTTCCGAGACACGGGGGTGAAATATCGCCACCTTCTTAATACCGGGTTGCTACTGGAAATTTCTAATAGTTCTAATCCGAAATCGTATAATCCACAGTTGTGTTTACGACTAGATCAAGGAGGCAGTGTGGAGGCGAACGACAAATTCAGAAATCCACCCTTAAATTGAACAATCCCATATACTAGAGTAGAAATACGGGTGATAAAGATGTTAACGGTGTTTTTTTTTGTTAAAGAATAAGGTTCACATACGAGCACACACTCCACCTGATGGTAAGTGGATGCTGTGTCTCATAGACATCCACATTTATCCCCGATTAAGAATCAAAACGCAGATGCGTTGTCACCCCTGAGGACTAAGATGGAATGCCTTATTTCCAGTAAAAAAGTGTCTACGGATCTCTGCACTCACCATACGAAACACAGCAATATTAAGCTGCTATTTTACGCTGGTATTCTGTAAGAGCGTGGTTCTCTCCCGGTTCAGCCGACCCATTCGTTCTACAACCATAATATAGCTGCAGCGTGGCTCTACCACGTATACAATGATGATAAAGACACACAAAAAATACAAAAATTAATATTTTACTAACGAATTGACCATGTAGTCGTGTTAAAGTATCCACTGCCTCATGTTGTCCTATAGGTGCCGTAAGTGCCGACAGAAAGAAACTAAGCAGAATATGGGCATCCGCCTCTTGCTTATTGAATAGAAAAAAACTACAGTTGCCAACCCGGCCGTCAAGTGTTGCAACTATGGCAAGTACTCCCCTTATGATTCCCTATAGATTTTTATTAACTATGCTTAGGAGAGTATAGTTTGATAGGCGGGTATGAATTAATGGATGACTTACGGGTTAATTTGCTGGAGTTGAGATGGGTGCTGATAGAAGCGTGGTGATGCTGGGGGAGCTGCGCGCGCCATCACGCACAGTGCAACTGCAACGTACTGAAAAAAGAAGCGGTTTTAGGAATCATTGTTAAGATTTCACGATATCAATCAAAGGGCGGATATGAGCTCGTGACTTTCCAAGTTTACAGTTCACACACTTATCCATAAGGGTGTACCACCATTTCGAGATGACGTAAACGAATTCATCACTAACATGGTTGGTGAAGAGATTATGATAATATCATGTGTCCTTTTGAAGCTGTCAAGGATAACAACACAAGTGTACGCGTAAATATGGAGTTACATTTACTAATATAAATATAATAATAATAATAAACTTTATTAGCATAATTACATTCCTTTCCTTTACAATAAGCTTGGTGTGTACAAATTTTTAAGTTGCTTACTTCGGTTACTGCCGGCTGTACTAGGCCGAGCTTGTATCACAGACGGCAGTTCCTCACAAAAATAATATACACACAAATAACAAATCCGTGACACAAAATATATTATAAATCTAAATTTAACTTATATTCACCAAAGACAAAACACAATAACAATAACGACAACAAAAGTTAGTTTTACACTAAAGTTAACATTGATATTCAATTCTTATTTTTTTTATAAGTACCGCCATAAAAGTTAACATTTTTAGGAAAGGTAAGGTTAGACCACTTAATACAAAGAACTTTAGCTAAATTAGTACAAATATAGTAGATTAATGTTATATTTTTTATACAGTAGTTTTAAACAATGTTATAAGTTTTATTTGGTCAATTTTACTACATTATTTATTTATTCGTAGGTATTAATTAAATATTATTATATTGGCCTATGAGCACTTGTGACTTTATATTAAATTATAACTTTATAACTAATATACATGTGCCCATACCCGACACTTATGCGTTAAAAATCCACCACCTTACTTCATCCCATGGTTTTTGTAAGAAGCAACAATAAAAATGTTAATGTTAGAATACGCACTCACGTACACATTTGCTACATTTGTATTTGTATGCGAATGATTCTTTTACTTACTATAAACCAGTGCTTAACCACAATACCACCTGATGGTAAGTAGTGATAAAGATTCAAACCGAACTATCTTAGCGTAACAAAAGCCCATTCACTCTTGCCTTGAAGACGCCCAGATTCTATAATATAGAAAGACAGACGTCGGAAAACTATTCTACTCTTTTTGTTATAAGTGTTACAAAAAATAAGGTGACGAAGACGAAAAAGACGAGGTGGTGAAGACCCCTCGACCGCCTGATTGAAAGGGGTTGGTGGAAAGGGGAGGGAGAAATTAACGCATATAATTCCTGTGCGCACTCTTCGAATTGCATTCTATATATAGATACTGCGAGGATAGCTACAATGGCACATGTGCTCTTGGCTGACAAGATTGGCCTCACCAAATCAAGTGCCAATCCATAAGTTCCTTAGTACGAGATGTGTATGTGAGTACGTGTTCAGAAGTTGAGCATGGTTTCAGCGTCACTTGAATTATGAATATTATGGTTTTCTGTCTATTTCTTTTTGTTGGTGTGGTTGTAGCATCTACGGCAGGCGGATCTTGTGTATTCCAATAGGTAGCGGTATAATTATTTCGATAACCGCAGGTGCAAAATACCCAGAACTGCGTCTGAAAGCATTATTAATGGTGAGGGAGGTCAGCTTCTGCGATCGCCAATCTGCTCACCAAACGTGACTATTGAGCCGAATTCTCCGCAATAGATGAGATCCGTATGAGTCCAGTAAAAGTAGTAGTAGTAGAAGAAGAAGAAGAAGAAAATATAATCTATTCCAATAGAAAATAATCAAAAATCAAAACCTACTAATATAGACGAAAGTATATATATATATATAAAACAGTATGTAAAAGTTCATTCAAAATGTATACTATATGTATAAATGTATAGTTTAAATTTAATTATAGTGGTAAATATGACTTCTTTATAGAAGTAAAAGTAACAAATGGGCACACAGTTCACCTGATAGTGACTGATTGGTATGACCCATGGACATCTACATCCATCCTCAATTAAGAATGAAAATGCAGGTGGGTTGTCTTCCATGACGACTACAACACTAAAACACTTTATAAGCTAATTCACGGCCTCCTACTATTACCGGCACTGTTAAATCAAATCTGTTTACCCAACCAGAGAACAAATTTAGGTAAACAGCCCCAATAAATAGGTTAACGCAAACGTATAACGACATAACCACAAACGGAGACGTCGACATTTTCCATACGGATAACGTATCAAAATTTGCTGGATTATGTAATAAGTATTTATAACTTTTTCTCTGTTCTTCAAGTTTAGCATTAGTTTTATTGTAAGCAAATTACTTGTAAATTTATTAATGATATTGTTCTAGTTAAGTAAGTTAACAACTACTTATTGTAGCTGCACTATTTTTGTGAATGTTGTATATACTTTAAAGGCGAATCATTTTGAACAAAACCAATTGTGTTATATTGAACAATGTCTAGCGATAAGCCAATGGTGTATCTGTATTAAATAAATAAATAGACTAAGATAGTATGCCCGCTACTAATGAGTCTCCGGTTGCAGTTAATCACCGTACGAAACTATAACATTATGGTGATTTTTCACGCTGGTATTATGTGCAAGTGTCGTTTCCCGATTGAGCTGCCCTTTTCATGCTGAATCAGTAATACTTCACAACTAAAAGCAATACGCACTTTACTTTCTATTCTAACACGTATAAGTTATTAGAAAAGAGTATTTTGTTATTGTTTTTTTTAGATTGATTTATGTACCTACTGTAACAAATGCTAGTTGCATAATGATTTCCGTTTCGGGTGCTTTACAGCAACCATGGTCCCCCCCGTGACCATGGTTGGTAGCCGACGTCGGGAATTAAAAATAAGTAAAAGTAGTGAAATAAACGCGATAAAATCCGTAAATTTAGTTTTTTTCAAAATGCTAGTTGCCTTAATGTAAAAAAGTATACTTCTTATTTTTCCTTTTTATTAATATTTTGTAGTAATTTTTGTTTGTCCTTATTATATGAATACAGGCCGCGGATGTGGTTGTCGCTTCTTTTTTATAGAAAAGGGGGCAAACGAGCATGTGGCTCACCTGATGGTAAGTGTGGACCGCCGCCTATTAACAACTACAACACCAGGGGAATTGCAGGTGCGTTGCTGGCACTTTAAAAAGGAGTAAGCTCGTTTCTTGAAGGTAATAAAAAAGAGTAATGCGTATATTTTTTATAATAGTGAAAAACGAACTAAAAGGACTCTTTATGTGCTGTAACACAATCATTCATCAACAGCGACTGAATTTGAATAAAGAAAGCCACAGACGCATTATCTCACTCTTGAACTTTGAGAGCTTAGGATCAAACCAACCTTAAATTATATTGATAAGGCAATTTGAAGGGTAAAACCCTTCAAATCAGATGTGTTCCAACCTAGACGGACTCCTATGGAAAATGGAACCTCACCACCTATTTAGTTCATCAAGTATGCAATACCACAATCACAGCACGCCAGTTAAGAAATATATTTCGTAATAAAATAAAGCTTGATAAATTTTCCGGTGAGTCGGCCTCACGCAGACCTTCTTGAAGGATTGCCTGCTGGTCTGAGAACTAGCACTGAATTATAATCAATTCAAGAATTCAACTGACGTTGTTAGGTCTAGAAATATTCTAGAAATCACGCGCTGTCATCAGAAACCCTTTTGTTTGAATTACTTTTTATAAAATTATTAGAATTCTATTCTATTCTATTCTATTATTTGCTTTTAATTAAAGTTTCAAAACAAGTCTAAATCTGAATGACAGGACTGAATCTAAATGACAGGGTGAGAAATTGCGTGATAAGAGAAAAATTTGGTGTGCAAGATGATGTTGTGACCAGGATTAAGAAAGGAATGCTTCGGTGGTTTGGTCGTGTAGAAAGAATGAACGAGAAAAGAGTGACAAAGCAAATTTATATTGCAGATGTGAACGGCATAGTCGGAAAGAGATGCCCTAGAAGAAGGTTCATCGAACAAACTAGTGATATTTTGAAAATGGGCCATATTAGGAGTACCCCATATAAGAGTAGAGTAATATTGGAGTACCCTTAACCGACGAGCGTATATGCGTAGATATATGGATGTAAAGGAGGCGAAAGAGGTATGTCAGAATCGTGCCAAATGGAAGTCCGTAGTCTCTGCCTACCCCTCTGGGTGACAGGCGTGAGTGTTTATATGTTTATATATTTCAAAACAAATTGTATAAAAACACCGTTACTTACAGAGATTGCGCAAGATAAGTTACGACAGTTTAAAATCGCATAAGGAAAGAGTTTAGCATATGCATATAAATTCCGCTAACATTCCAATATACTCACGTACGTATTTATGGACTATAGAAGTAACATGATTATTGTCAGTCAAATTTGTTTAATGATTTCTTATACTTACGCGAACACTACACATTGATTAAAACTTTTACGGATTTTTTAATTATCGTTTTTTAATTATCGACGTTTCGGGTGCTTTCTGGCACCCATGGTCACGGGGGACTAAGGTGACTGACGTCCCGATGTCAACGTTAATCCGGAGTATCTTTCAGCTTTTAAATTATTGTTTATGGTCCGATCTATGCAGAATGACCTTACTCGGTCTTGAAGTCTTGCAGTGGTATGCTTGGGTTTAGTTTCAATTTTATTAATTACAGGGTCCCAAGCATGTGGTGCTACCCAGCCTCCTTCTCTTTTGAAATTAGGGTGTTTTTTTAATTTCAATAGCCTCACGTTTCATCCTTGTTAGGAATCAATGTTCTTTCGCAAGGATTTGCGGTCTATTAAATCTGAAGTAATGGTTGGGGCCGCCTACGATATGCTCACAAACTGCAGATTTCCCGGAACGTTAAACGCCCGCGTAAAAGAACATAGTATAGCTGACATGAAGCATCAACGTTCCGGGGGGTTCGGGAATTAAAAAAACATTTAAAATGATACGCGATAAAATCCCTAAAAGTAGTTTTAATCAATCAACTTTGTTATTTCCTTTCATAAGCGATCTTATTTTATACAACAAGTAGAACTAAATGATTTTGAGATATATTTTTTAAAATAGCGAAAAGGTACACAAGAAACGTCATTTTGGAAAGATCTACATAGCACAAATAGCTCTCCAGTAGTTTACCCTATAGAAAAATTGTCTCTACTTAGTAAAATCCAGTGAAATCCCACCATTTTGTCTGTATATTTTAAACTAAGTTTTAAATAAAAATCATTTTACTTTTTTCTGTGATTTGGATAAACACTTGTACTTCTTTCACAACATTTATTTTAAATTATTAATATACTAACCATAAAACCCGACCTATTTTACCTCATGATGTTATCAGCTGATGATAAATAATAAAGATGATTCCAGTAAAAAAACGTTTCCGGTTCTTTACACTCACCATACGAAACACAGCAGCGCTAAGTTCCTATTTTACGCTGGTACTCCGTGAGAGAGTGGTCCTTCCCCGGTCGAACCGACCCATTCGTTTTACAACTATACTACTATTTTTGGATTCGTATATTAAACGAGCTGTGATTCTCTTTCAACTGTACATTACTGTACTGTACTGTACATCAATATATCAAACGTACTGATTATAAACTCTTTGATATTTGTTCTGGGAGATCGGCGTGAACTAAAACAACATATGTTTTTTTTAATTTAATTTATTTTTAACTCATGTTATATAATACACATTTTAGCTTTCTGCACTCCTTTTCCATATAAACTTTAACTATACCTAAATCTCACTTTCCCCAGTACGCGCAACATTCTTAGCCAAGGGTACAAAACTTTCCCTTCACGTATTAATACATGGATTATTATTCATTTATTACTATTTCACAATATTATACGTGGTAGAGCCATGCTGCAGTTATTAGGAAGTATAGTTGTAGCACGAATGGGTCGGCTCGACCGGGGAAGGCCATGCTCTCACAGAATACCAGCGTGAAATAGTAGCTTAATTCTGCTGTTTCGTATGGTCAAGTTCAAGTCAAGTTACAGCCGATATACGTCCCACTGCTGGATACAGACGTCCTTTAATTTCTGAGAGGGTTTTAGGGCAAGGAATAGTCCGCCGCGCTGCCCCAATGCGTGTTGGCGAACTTCACACGTCTTCGAAATATTTTTTTTCTTATTTCTCAGACATGCAGGTTTCCTCACGATGTTTTCCTTCACCGCCGAGCACGTGGTAAATCAGCACTTAAAATTGCAATTAACAATTTAATTGGTGCCGGCGGGGATCGAACCCGGTTTGCTCGCGTATTTTGATATTTACAGCAAGCGCTAACCATCTGAGCTACCACGGCTCATACGCACGGTTTCGTATGGTGAGTGTAGAGAACCAGAAACGTTTTTTACTGGAAACGAGGCATTCCATCTTAGTCCTCACGGGTGACAACGCATCTGCATTTTAATTCGTAATCGAGGATAGATGTAGGTGTCTATGGGCCACAGCAACCACTTACCACCAGGTGGACTGTGTGCTCGTTTGTCACCATATCCTATAAAAAAATATTCTAGCGAATTATATATTAGAATTGACATTTACTCAAGCTATTGCCAAGAGTTGCATTTAAGTGCACTTCTACACCCAATTGGAAAAAAAATCTTAGGCATCTGATGACAGTCCATCAAGATTAGACGCATAAACAAACAGATTTTGTATTCATGTATTGTAATTTATTCGAGGGAATGCTTGCAGCGACTGCTTGGGGTAATAAATAGTATTTTAAACAGTTTTGTTGACATAATACGACTCTGTAACAGAGTAATTATAGATTTAATTTTTAACGTATGTGATGTCAATGTAGCGATATTGGATCCATTTAAAAATGTTCCACGCTATTATGCTGCGGTTTTAGGAATGTATGCCGACTTCAGATGTTTTAGAACAATATAGATTAGAAATTTAATGCAGATTTGGCCCATTACTTTAGACTGGTGGCAACCAGCATTACAAAAGCAAGGGCATACGAATTACTCTCCCGTACCTAGCAGTCCTAGTTTTATTATTTTTTCTCTCTTTCCGCTTCTACAACCTTTCATTATATTGATGCCATCTCCACTTAAAAATTTATAGTTATCATTTCTGTTCCTTTACTTTATTTACATATAACACAATAAACATTTTAATAGCATATATTATAATTTATAATATACTATGAAAAAGTAGTTTTTTTTTACGTTAATTTTACTTACGATTGCTGTCACTTCTCACTATTTTATTAATCAATATACTAATTAGTGACATTTATCAATACTCCTATTCGTACTGCTGTTATAATACAGCTGCAACGTAGCTTTATCACGTAAAAGTTAATATTTACATTAACTTGAATTCCAAAATTTACGCAACATAACTCGCGAGTAAAAGTGTAACTTCTTCCAAAGAAAGAATTTCTTCCAAGAAGAAAGTCCTTGATATGACAATTGTCTGAGAAACATTGCAGACACAAAGCTAAGTAAAGATTTAATATGCACAGATTAAGCTTGTTTGTATGTTCACTCGTTATATCGCATCTCCAATTCTGATTGTCACTTGGAACATTATCGTTACAAAGCACGCACTGGCTTAAGGTTTCATCGAGCATAACGTCAAGGGCTTTTCGTTTTTTGTTGATTTTTAGAGCGACCTTAATTTTTGTTAATTTATAAAAATAAATAAAATTGAAGTGTCACATATGAAAGTATACACGGTACTTATAACCAAAATATAATTATAAAATTTTATGTCTGTTTGTCTGTTTGTTCCGGCTAATTTCCGAAACGGCTGCACCGATTTTGACGGCACTTTCACTGGCAATTAGCTGATTTTGTAAGGATTAACTTAGGCTAGATAAGGACAAAAAATTAAAACTCTAAATTACACACGTACGTAGTCGCTGAGAACAGGTAATTGTAATATAAAATTTCGATGATGTTATACGTGGTAGAGCCACGCTGCAGGTATATTATGGTTGTGGCACGAATGGGTCGGCTCGACCTCAGAGGGACCACGCTCTCACAGAATGCCAGCGTAAAATAGCAGCATAATACTGCTGTGTTTGGTATGGTGAGTGTAGAGAACCGGAGACCCTTTTTTACTGGAAACGAGGCATTCCATCTTAGTCCTCGGTGGTGACAACGCATTTGCGTTTTGATTCTTAATCGAAGATATATGTAGATGTCTATGGGCCACAGCATTCACTTATCATCAGGTAAACTGTGTGCTCGTTTGTTATCCTATTTCTATAAGAAATCCTATGGTTTTATACTTACAAGCGTTTTTTAATGTTAAAAGGCCTTTGCCAAGTTGGTAAGATTTGCAAAGAAGATTGTCAAGTATGATAGGTAGGTTACATATAACAATAGCCATCACTGACTTAAATGTGTTAAGCTACGATTCCACCAAAATTGTGTACGCACATTTGCGTTTTGCAGAAAAATTTTGTGTAGAACTTCAACAATGCACGTGCAGATGAGTTAGTCGCTGTTTCCATCGGCAAAGCAGTGCGTAATTTTGTGAGTATCCTATGCGGCATTTTTGTAAACGAACAAGGGCGTTTTCTTCAGTCGTTAACATGTCTGAACAGGAAAATGTATTGCTTTCATACTATGTGCTGCAACTTGTGCCATGTTGTTAGTCTGCTAAACTGTTTCCAGGGCACGCGCTTAGGTATACCAATTGTTTATTTTAAAAACAATATTACCAGTTCAGAAATGACAGGTTTCCATCAAGTAGTAGGTCGTATTCAGGATGTACGTTTGCTTCAGTTTTATACTTTTGTACAATGTTTTCCGCATTTCTGGGAAAGACCGAATTACGTTTATTCAATTATTTGTTCATTTATTACATCCTTTGTATACAAGCTTGGTATTTTATTATTATAACATTGTTAACAGGAAGATCATATGACGTTTTTTACCCTCTGTTGCAGCTCTGGATGATATGGGTTAGTGCAATCTCTTATGACGCCTCTAAGCAACTCTAAACTGTCGAATGATTAAAAGCTATCAACTCTGAAACAGATGTTATAAATAGTAACATAAGTTTTTTTATAGAGTTGGGTGACAAACGAGCACACAGCCCTGGTGGTAAGTTAATGCTGTGGTTCATAGGCATCCAGATTTATCCTCAATTAAGAATCAAAATGCAAATACGTTGTTACTTCTCAGGACTAAGATGGAACGCCTCGTTTCCAGTAAAAACGGCCTCCGGTTCTCTAGACTCACCGTACGAAACACAGCAGCACTACGATGCTATTTTACGCTGGTATTCCGTGAGAGCGTGGCCCTGCCCCATTCGAACCGTTTTTATGAACTGTTGGATAGGTTACCACCGGCGATTTTTCCGGACCGATACGACCTGGGGACCTTCAAGAAAAGAGCTTACTCCTTTCTAAAGGGCCGGCAACGCACCCTCAATTCTCCTGGTGTTGCGGTTGATCATGGGCGGCGGTAGTCACTTAACATCAGGTGAGCCGCATGCTCGTTAGCCCCTTCTTCTATAAAAAAAAGAACCGTCCCATTCATGCTACAATTATAATATAGCTGCAGCGTGGCTCTACCACGTAAAAGTTACCTCTAACACAGGAACTAGTCACTTTCATTCCCGGTGTTAATGACGATGCAATATTATTGGAATGCTAGCAGAAATATCACAGACAAATAATCTAAAAAAAAAAACAATAGTTTCTGTATTGTACAAAAAGTTGGTTCAGATCGGGATCTAACGCCAACCCAACTCTTAAATAAGGTGCTTTGACCAATGAGTCACGTTGTCAACGATAAATGAAGTCATGATCACACCGTAAATTCAATTTACACTTTTAAAAGGACCGTTATAACGAAAACGATAGGAATACAGAGCGACGTTGAACGTGCATGCTTGAAATGTTAGGTGTAAGGCCATGATCAGATAATTTTGTTTCATTGGAAGAAGAATACATTGGAGAATGACTAAATAAATAAAAAAAATATCGTTCGGATTCGGTTATTGTACGGTGTTTTTGTTCTTGTTGAGCGGTGTTTGTCGTTGTTGTTGTTGTTGTTGTTGTGTTATGTTGTTTTCATCCCCATTAGATGATTTGATGAGCTGGTGAAAGATGTAGGAAGTCGATGTATGTAGATGGATAAGGACCGTGCTTTGTTGCATAACTCGGCGGGGGCCTATGTTCAGCAGTGGACTTGTGATGTTGATAATAATTATGTGGTTCGGTTCACCATCATTCCTTATACGTATTCTTTGATCTATATGGTTTACACCAAAAACTAACGAATACGATCTTCTTATTCTTTTTCAAACTACTGAATGTGGAGATCTCATATTGTATTAAGCATAGTCTCGCTTTCCAGTTTGGTTTGCGATCGAAGGATAGATTTTCCGGCATCCCCATTGTCGCCTCATACGTGGTGGCACGTGCATCCATACATCCCTACATCCACGTGGTGCCTTCACTCACCATACTATGACACAGTTTTTTTTTGTAGTAAACTAGATTATACAAAAGAGTAGATTATTGAATAAAACTAAATTTAGGAATTTTATCGCGTTTAATTAATTACTTTTACTTATTTTGAATTCCGAACGCGATAAAATCCGTAAATTTAGTTTTATTCAATGTGTAGTGTTCACATAAATTTAAGGAATCATTAGATAAGATTATATTTTTTTAGTTTATCATAGAACATGCTTGAGGTCTTTTTATAGAATAAGGGTGAAAAACGAGCAAACAGTCGCCCTGATGCTGTGGATTATGGACATCCACATCTATCGTCGATTAATAATTAAAATACAGACATCCCACCAACGGGCCTTTTTAACAATAATTTACAATAAAATATGTCGTGCAATTAAATCGTAACAACGGAAACAGCATGGTAACAAACTCCTTAAGGGATTATCGCCTAAAAGATCCAGTTGTGAATATAAAACATCAAGGGACTCAAACACATACAAAAAAATTCATTATAATCAGTCGAAGCATTTCCGAGTTTTAATGAAAGTAACGGATAGTAACTGAGTTTTAAATATAGAGATTATATACATCACCTCATGAAGGAATAACTGACTCTCTATCTAATTCTAACCTAATCTAATTTTAATTAAACAATTTTAGTTTTTGCATGCGTTCATTAAATTTCTTTAAACATATTGAGAGGCTTATGTTAATATATCTATTTCTATAAACTTTTTTCTAAGAGACTCCTAAAATCAAAATTTTAAGCTTGTAAATTGCTCATATAGCACTCTTCTGCCAAAGAAAGATAGTTTCAATGTCAGCCGTATACAGTCGTATACTCATTATTATATTCTAAACGATTATGCAATGAAAGTAACTAAAACAAACTAATACAGCTGTTTCAAGAAGTCTTCCAATCTTTTCTATAGCATCTTCCACAGAAGTTATTTCGCAAGCTAGGTTTTTTTATAGAATAGACAAGGGAGCACACATCGCACCCGATAGTAAGTGGATGCTATGGCCCATAAACGTCTACATCTACCCTCGATTAAGAATCAAAATAAAGATGCGTTGTTTGTTATTCTGTAAGAGCGTGGTCCCGCCCCGATCGAGCCGACCCATTCGTGCTACAACCACAATATGGCTCTACCATATTAAAAAGTTTAGAATGAGTAAGCTAGTTTCGCTGAGGAATAAGATGAAGAAGAGCATAAGATTGCTGGCAATAAGGCATGTATACTAGTAAAAGAGTTCTGGTCACTCACTAAGCGTAAATCAGAAGTTTTTAAACCTAGCCTTTGGGCTAAGTTTTATGTTTATTATGTCCAACGTATGAATGTTTTTTATCCAACTCTCACGTCTTTCAATAAGAGAGTTAGGCTTAAACTGCGACACTTTAATTTGGAAGGATGCTGACACACCTCTATCTCTTCCTTCACGTTCATATAGTACGCATACATGCTTATTGGTAATGGGTACTCTCAATTTAACCTATCCTCAATATATCACCAATTTGGCTCATAAACCTCCACCTAAGACGTACCTTGCTGATTTTACCACTCATTCATATAAAAAGTTCATTATTAAATGTAATTTAGTTTATTCAATGGTCTGCCTATTACCTTTAGCGCCGGAAATCCTAAAAACATCTTCAGACGATTCATTATAACAACATTGTCGGAAGGAAACAGTGAGGACGTTCTGGCCAATTAGTATGTAAGGTCTGTCCGAACCTTCACCCAGTTGTCAGTGTACGCTGTACGACCCGCGTTGGATGCGCTCGTTAGCGTGGCTGACATAATGTTTTTTCATCGACACTACGTTGGCTGACTCCAAAAAGCCGTAGGCCTATTGCGATATTGCAATAGGTCGAAAGTATGCTTAGAAAAAAGAATATTGTTAACACAGTTGCACACAGCCTACTCTTATTTGTTAGTTATTTGGAACACTAACGTGATAAAGTGCTTCTTATATAACAGTTGGCAGACGAGGTGTGCATGTGGCTCACCTGATGGTAATAATGTGTCTACCACCTCCCGTGAACTACTGTAACACCTGCCTTTTAAAAAAGAGTAAGCTTTTTTCTTGAATGTTTCAAATATATCGGTCTGGAAAAAATCGATGGTGGTAGTCGATTTCACTAGGAGATTGTGCGAGGAGAAAACTAAGCTAAGTCATAGCAAGAATGGACCGGAGAATAGACCTGGCTCTCACCATTGTGGCGTACATTTTTTGGCCTAAAACCTTCTAAAAAATGGAATTACCTTACTTTTCTATATTGTAATATTTTAACCGTCAAGAATAACCAGATTGTTTTTATTTTTTTGTAGATATAGTATATAGATAAGAGTAAGAAACGAGAACACAGTCTACCTGTTTAATGATATACGGCCTTAATCAAAAATCGAAGTCAATTTAAAAATTCTTGATTGTTTTCTGCCTTTAAACTAAAAAAGGATAGCCATAGAGACAATTATATTTTATTTAAGTAAGCGATGGTAAGCAATTTTAAGTGAGGCCGTAAAAACCAAAATCCGGATGCGTTTTCTCTCCTGAGGACTAAAGACTAGATTCATCAAACATTTTATGTTATCTTAGTAGCTAACCTCATTCTCAGGGGTGTTATTAAAATGATTTCACTTTAACATCCATTAACCAAGTATTCTTAGCCACTGATACTCTTATTTAATGTCCTCCAGACCGATTTCGATCATGGCGGTCGGTCTCAACGGAAGTTAGCCATCTGCGCAAGACAGGATTATAGTGCCCGAGTGTATGTGCAAGCACCGGTGCTCTCTCTATTCCCTCACCGATGGGACGGCAATCCAAAATGACCAGAAAGTGATGAGGCGCAGGACCAACGACTTTACGTGCCTTCCGAGGCACGGGCGTTAACCACCGTCAACTTCATGACTCTGCAATGCTACTAAGAGTTTCTTACAGAAAAACACAATAACTGATTTTTAGTCCGACCCGGCAGTCGAACCCAGGACCTCATGACCAGCAATCGAGATTAAGACCATTAGACCACCCAGGCAGTTTATCTAATTAAAAGTATGTAAAGTCATTGAACTGGACAATTACATGTGAGTAACGATAGATCTGTTGATGTCTCCGTAAAATGTGGCTGTGCCATGCGCAACTAAAAATAAAATATGCTGAAAAGTCAATGTCCTTATTATAATGTTTTATCACGCGAAAAGTAACTTTGCAGACTAAGTTTGTTCACTATAATGCCTGCATATATATAATATTTATGAAAAATCGGTTTTTGTTACCATAGCTTTAAAATCGTTGCTATAGTAAACTATTCGTGGTTGTAAATTTGTTTGTTTAAATTTTTTTTAAATTTGAATTGAACAAAAGGTAACTAAATAATTACACTTTTATATGATACTAGATGGCCAGGCAGATGTTGTTATGACTTTTCTATGCGGGTCATCCTATATAAAAATCCTCAAATTAGATTAAATATTGAGGATCACTTATCGGGATAAAAACTATCCAATCTCTCACGTTGGAGCAAGCATATAAGCAATACGAGGTAGAGCCACGCTGCAGCTATATTATGGTTGTAGCATAAATGAGTCAGCTTGACTAGGGTAGGATCAAGCTATTACAGAATACCAGCGTAAAATAGCAGCTTAATGCCGTGTTTCGTATGGTGAGTGTAGGGAACCGGAGAAATTTGTTACCGGAAACGAGACATTCCATCTTAACCCTCAAGGGCGACGAATTATCTACGTTTTGATTCTTAATCGATCTTAATATATCTTAACTATGGTGGACCGTGTGCTCGTGTTTTTGGGGCATAAGGGTGCAAATTGTTCGGAAGCGTTGCCGGTCCGAAGGTGCAGTATCATGGAGTTTTATTTGATACGTGTCCAACATAACCCACTAATAAGCCCGCGAGGCGTGACAATGCGTCAATGGGTGTGCTAATCCGGTTATGACAAATGACCAACTCGACATAAAACTATCCCCAACTAAAATTTGTCACTTCCTTTTTGCGCAATAAGGCGAACGTTTATAATATACATCTTCAAGCTAACAGTAACGATGTCGCATGCAGGTAAGTAGCTGCCACGGCGTTGGGAAAGAGTTAACCCCCCGTATAACGCAATGTCTAACAGCAATTTCCCAGTAATTGCGTGAGTTGACAAGGAGGGACTCGCGTGGCTGATTCTGCCGGTGTGCGACCTGCTTTCTGCAAGTATCTTTACCTTACCCATCTATAACTATTATTTAAAATCGTTATCTTGATTAAAACTACTTTCGCGGATTTTATCGCGTTTAATTTTAATTATTTTTATTTTTAATTCTCGAAGTTTCGCGTGCTTTCCAGCAGCCATGGTCACGGGGGACTGAGGTGACTGACGTCCCGATGTCATTGTTAAACCCGGAGTACCTTCAGCTTTTTCAATTATTGTTTATGGTCCGATCTATGCTAAATGAACTGACTATGTCTTGAGGTCTTGCAGTGGTATGCTTGAGTTTAGTTTTAATTTTATTGATTATAGGGTCCCAAGCAGGTGGTAGTACCCAGCTTCCTTCTCTATTGAAATTAGGATGCAATTTCAATAGAAAAATCAAAAGAGAAATTTCAATAGCCTCACGTATCATCCTTGGTAGTAATCGGTGTTCTTTCGCGAGGATTTGTGGTCTATTAAATCTGATGCAATGGTTGGGGCCGTCTAGGATATGATCAAAAACTGCAGAATTCCGTTACCGACTTATCGTTATCTTAATAGAATTATTATACAAATAAGGACGGCAAATAAGCAAAAATGCATCTGATAGTAAATAGAATGGTGACTTCACATAAACTTAATAGAGAATCAAAAAGAAGTTGTGGTGCTAAGCAGCGGTTTCGAATCCCGTTCGAAACGACTGTTCGATCTACAAATCTTTTAATATAACTTATACTGAAGGTAACTAATTGAAAGATTTTATTGCATTTAGTTTTAACTTTTATGATTCTCGACCTCACGGATTACAGCACCGTCACAAACGGGACTGGCTGTCTTTAAAAAATTGTTCCACGTCTAGATGTTTGTTCTTGTACAATTTTTGTACGTAAACTGCCTCCACGATACAGGAAGAAATCCAAGTGTAATAACGTTTTTTTTAAAGACCTGTTGTCACCTCTGATACCTAACCAATAAATGAATCCTAGTCAGTGCTTATTACTGGTTCGCGTCACTTACTAGTATCGCTCGTAATAAATAAATAAATAAAAATAAATAATAAATAAATATATAATTCAACATGAACACGGTCGACCTTTAAAATTTTATCGTTGTTGCAGAATGTAAAATATGCTTTGTATGTTTACTTCAAACATCGATCACTAATTCAAACTAGCTTTTACCTGCGACGCTTACGCTGCTATTCTGTGAGAGCGTGGTCATTCTCTTGTCGAACCGATCCGAACCGTGGCAACATAGGGGATAAACCGAAATAGTTCTAACCTATCTTCTAAGTTGAAGATGAATAAAAGTTATAATTAAAAAAATAGTATGAATGGCATATCAATCAATATAAGCTTAATTAATTTCAAACAGAGACAGAAACTTTTATATTGAAAGTCACCTTTTTAATTTACACCTGGATCGGAAAAAAGACCTCTGTCCTGAGAAGAATCAGCAAGAAAACCAGCGGGACTATTTTTTTAAACAACAGTTTACAATTATGTAAGTTGAAATTAACAAAAAAAATTGGAAACAGCTTGGAAGCGATCACCCTTACCAGCAGGGCAGGTCAAATTTTGTAAATTTTCTGGGATTTTGTTGTAAAAACGTATTCATCGCCCTAAGAATGAATTACTGACTCGGTGGAGTCGAGTAACTGGTACTACTAGCTTGTATCTGTTCCTAGTATTTACAGTTTACGCACACTAAACATTCATAAACGTATTGAGAGGCCAAATTTATATTAATTTCCATAATTTTTTCTAGAAATTTAACTCTTAATCAATACGAAATAAAAATAGAATAGTTACTATTTTATATGAGAATCACTAATTAAAAGCTAAAATGGTTTTATAATTGTGAAAGCCAACAAAAAGTAGGAAATGTTGTTATGAGTTATTTAATAATTATATACGAGTAAATGCAGTAATTTGCAGAAGTAATTAGTTTTATTGTTTAACGCTACTTGTACATGCTTGTTCGCGGAACGATTAAGCGTAACAGTGATTAGTAGCTGGGATTTCAACAGGTACTGTGTTCAAATCCCAGTTTGAATCAGAATTAGTACAAAACCAGATTGTTAGTTTCGAATCCGACCGTGTTTTGACGCTGTCTAGGTCCCCGACCTAGGTTTATTTCCGATCTTATGGCAAAAGTTTTACATTTATAATTTTTTTTAGCAGTTGTGAACTCTCAGTAGTAAACATTTGCCTTAGTTGAAATTATCAGTTAATAATAATTATTTAAAATTAATATGAGATACTTAATTTTAATTTAATATTAATATGAGATACATTATTAATTTAATATTACAATATATAATATTTAATTTATAAAAGGTTTATCAAACTTTTTATAATTAATAATAGGTTTATAAAGTATATGGGGCATCTACTCTATCTCACACATAGTTCTATTTTTAAACTTACTCGTTTAACCTCGATTAACACATTTGTGACGATAAAATTGTTTAAAAACTTGAGTATACCTCAAAAAAGTATGAATTTTAAGTTTTCTAAGAAATTTCTAACTAGATTTGAACACCGACAAGCACTGGCCTTTAAATGTTGCCAAAATGTTCCAAGATCGCTATCTGAAACCACTGTTTCCCAACAAAACAAAATGTCAACATAATATCACAAACATACCTTGCGAAATAAGCCATAAATATGTTTAAATTTAAAATCAATTTAGTGTGGTAAATAAAATAAATAATATAAAAAATCGATTGTAATAAAACTAATAAAGAGCAATGACATGATTGATCTGGACTATATTTTATCTGAAAAACTTGGACATTTAAAAAATATGATAAATTATAATGCCACATTAATCAGTAGATACTATGCAGGCAACGCCCGAGGGGGGGGGGCAGTTTTTTATAGGATAAGGGTGACAAACGAGCACACAGTAAACCTATGGTAAGTGGTTGCTGCGTCCTATTGACATCGACATCAATCCTCGATAATGATAATCAAAATGCAGATGCGTTGTCGCCCCTAAAGACTATAATGGAATGCCCCTTTTCGAGTAAAAAGTGGGGACCCTTTTTACTTTAATCAAAATGAAGATGCGTTGTCAGCCTTGAGGACTAAGATGGAATGCCTCGTTTCCAGTAAAAAGGGTCTCCGGTTCTCTACACTCACCATACGAAACACAGCAGCATTGAGCTGTTATTTTACGCTGGTGTTCTGTGAGGACGTGGTCTTTCTCCGGTCGAGCTGATCCATTCGTGTTACATCTGTACAATTAATATAGTTGCAGCATGGCTCTACCACGTAGAGGATTTTTTTTATATTTAGTTAATTTGTTTATATTAAGAATAAATTCATTAAGTAGAAGTTTCTTAAAATATTTAATGTTATACTGATATTAGAACAAATATGATCATTTTGTTAAATATTGTCCTACCTACATATTTTTTATTTAACTTTTTTAAAATGTTAAATCAGCACTAAGACTTTCACCTGTATCTTGGAGGAAGTTTACGTACATAAATTTCATAAGGACAAACATCCTGACCCGGATCATTTGTTTGTAGACCACACAAATACTTGTTTCGTGCAGGATTCGAACCCGTGGTCATTTAGCGCTGCAACCCTTTGATTAGCCACTGCGCCGTGGAGCCGTCTTAACGTATATAAATAACACTAATTGTTATTATACTGTGTGAGAATAAAAGTTAATTAGCGATTTACTGTGCTGGGGCTTAATTAAGAGTACCTAAGGACAAACATGTATTTGTAAATAATATATGGATATTAAAGAAGCGGCTAGAGTCTAGATGGCGCTAAATGGAAGTCTCTGTCTATCAAAGTCGGTCTGTTATCTAAAGGAAGTATGTGACAGAACTTGTATATAAAAATAGTATAATGAATAATATCTGTCTGAGAAAATGAAAATTACTCACGAGAACGCTAAGTGTCATCTTGAAATTACACACACTAGTATGAGGAAAACCTGCGCACGCGCACTTCACTCTGGGACTGCGCTCGGACCTTGTGCGGTTCTTTATATAAAGTTGCCGGTTGCGTGTCCACCGGGTTGTTACAAATTGTGTGACTTGTGTTCGATCAGCAGTGACGTATTATTTTTGGAGTCCATGATTGCTAGTTCGATGACGACAGTGACCTAACGTCACTATATAAAAGTGAAGTAAAGTAACAGCCTATATACGACCAACTGCTGAGCACACCATTCACTTCTGAGAGAGTTTTAGGGACATGGGAATGTTCGTCGCGCTGCCCCATTGTGTGTCGGCATATTTTAAATGACTTAGAGAAATTCGTTTTTATTCCACAGACATGCAAGTTTCTTCACGGTGTTTCTCTTCACCACCGAGCACGTGGGATAACAGCACATAAAATTGCAATTAACGATTTCAATTGTGTCGACGGTGATTGAACTTGGGTTGTTTGTCGTGTGATTTATAGCGAGCGTTTAGCCGCTGAGTCACCACGGTTCTAAAACACTCAATGTACAGACATTTTGTCGATAATGAAAAAAAAAGCAATTATAATTTGATCGCAAAATGTTTACATTATATATCTCCTATTCTCTTTACTCGATTAAGTAGATCCAAAATGTAGATGCGTTGTCACCACTGAAGACTAAGATGCAATGCCTCGTTTATGGTAAACGGATCTCTGTTTCTCTGCACTCATCATACAAAACAGCAACATTAAACTGCTATTACATGCAGGTGTTCTATGCAGGGGTTCCATGTGAGCGTGGACTTTCTTCAATCGAGCCGACCAATTCGTTGTATAACCATAGTAAGTAAGTAACATATACAATCCCGAAAAACAATTTTTTTTGAACGCGAAATTATTTACCCTGACAGGATATTGATTTATACACGATGACTGAAAAGTCTAATAATTTGTTGTATTAATGTAATAGGGTCAGACAAGGTCAGACAGATGTATGATGTCACTAAGTTATGGGGGCCTTGATCACCTGTTTAGGTTATTAAATTATATGAAGTTTCAGCGTATATACGTCCCAATCATGGGCATAGGCCATCTCTCATTCCTAAAAGGGTTTTAGGACAAGGAATGTCTACCGCGCTGCTTGGCGGACTTTCGTACGTGGTAGAGCCATGCTGCAATTATATTAGTAGTATAGTTGTAGCACGAATGGGTCGGCTCGACCGGGGAAGGACCACGCTATCACAGAAAACCAGCGTAAAATAGTAGCTTAATGCTGCTGTGTTTCATATGGTGAGTGTAGACAACCGGAGACCCTTTTTACTGAAACAAGGCATTCGGTATTAGTCCTCACGGGTGATACCGTGGAACATGGAACGCATCTGCATTTTGATTCATAATCGAGGATAAATGTAGATGTCTATGGACCACAGCATCCACTTACCATCAGGTAGACTGTGTGCTCGTTTGTCACACTGTCCTTTAAAAACAGGTCTTTGAATTTCTTTGAATTTCTCACCAGGTTTCCCCACGATCTTTCGCTACACCACCGAGCACGTGGTAAATCAGCGTTTAAAATGGCAATTAACAATTTCATTAGTGCCGGCAGAGATCGAACCCGGGTTGCTCGCGTACTGTGAAATTTATAGCTATCGTTAGCCCCTGAGTTAACAAACGTTTTAAATAGTATTATAATGTAGTATAAATCACTTAAATTCCCGTCGTTTTACAATCCTGTCCAACCAAAGGTTGCTTCGGTGGACAAGATTTTAAAAAGCAATTGCTTTAGCGATTAAACTGCCCATTTTTGACTACATTTTAACATATTATTGTATATTTTTTTTATTGTAAATAAAAGTTTAACATGCCATTAAAAAGCCAAGAGTTTTAGTGGCTTCTTCTCTAAGAAGTACTTGTTTTTGTGAATCGGTGTAGATTCTGATATTCATTAGATTAAAAAAAAAGTAAAAGCGACTTAAATAGAATCAGGCATTAATTAGCGCAAAACCATTATATTCACAGACAAGAGAGTACCCTTAACCGACGAGCATGTATGCATAGATAAATGGATGTAAAGGAGGCGAAAGAGGTATGTCAGGATCGTGCCAAATCCCCCCCGAACGGGTTCCCGCCTTGTCGTGGCGGGGGGGGGTTAGAAGCCGTGGCTTGGTCACCCACGGCGAAACAAAGAGGAACCCATATGGCTGGTCCGAGGTGGAGGGCCAGCCCGAGGTGGCCACTCCGAGTGGGCTTGGGAAGCCCACTTCGGATGTGTGTTGGTGGACTGCGGTGAGAGGTGTGTCCTCCCCACCTACCGCTGCAGCCGAGGTGGAGTCGCGGAGGAAGAGGAGTGTTGGTATGGCGATGCGCCACTCGCCCTATCCTCCGCGACTCAAATGCTTTGTGATGGGGCTGCGGGGGGAGAGGATTGTCGGTATTGCGAGGCGCCGCTCTCCCTATCCTCCGCAGCCGAATCTTGGTTGGCGGCGGAGCCATAGACCAGATCCGCCGCTGTGGTCGGGAAGGCTAGTACTTCTAAGTGCTCGTTTTTCCTGGCCCCATGGCCTTCGCGCATCGGACGCGGGGGCGTCTGTTGCGCAGATGTAATTGGAGGCCGTGGAGGAAGGCATGCCATGTGTTCTGGTGCGCCTTACTTGGGAAGGAGAACGGGGAGGAATATTCCTCTCCCGATGAGGTGCTGCCATGGGGCGGCAGTCGCTGGTGGGGCCGCGGAAGTGTGCGAAAGCGTTCCCGTAGCCCTGCCAATATGCGACGAAGGTGGAACACCATGAGGTTTTAGTCGGTGCGACTCCGACATAACCCGTCCTTGCCCCCCGCGAGGCGGGTATGCGTAGGCATTTCCCCATGTTAAAAAAAAAGGATTGTGCCAAATGGAAGTCCGTGGTCTCTGCCTACTTATTTGGGTGACAGGCATGAGTGTTTATATTTATGTTATATGATTTATTGGACAGGGAAAAGGTTAAAGTTGATAAAAAATAATTTGCTATAGTATAAGCAAATTTATATAAAATTAGGCGGATATACATAAGCAAATTAATTTTAACAACTCTTAAAAAAATACTTTAACTTTCATTTGTATTATTTGGCATCTCCTGGTGAATGGAACATCTTTGGTCACGTTAGTATACCAGACGGGAACAACTTTGACGTTGCTGTTATCATCGGCCTGAGTACTTTACATCTTTTTTTTAACTAATATGAGCCCAGCCCTGTAAGTGGTGATACAGCTGATATATAACAAAAGCCTATTCATTCTTGCCTTAAAGACACCCATATTATAATCGAATGAGAAAAAATGCTGGTAGATTATCCCACTCTTTTTTTGTATGCATTATGAACGACGGAGCAAACCATTCTGTTCGAATGCGTGGTATTCCGACAACAAAGAAATGGAGACCAGCCGAGCGTCTGGCGGAACAATGTTGGCGTGGGAAGAGATGAATCAACTAAGGCATGCAATGCCTTCTGAAGTTAATGAGAGAAAAAAGGAAAAGTTTGGACTTTTCCAATGGTTGTCTGACTCTCTAGTTGGATTCCCTTTCGTCGTCATCATACTTCAAGAAAAATTACGCAAATAATAAAAAAAATATTTTATTATTGTTGCGACATTTCTTACACCAGTTTTACGTATCATTTGAGGTAAAATGCGTTGATTTACTTTGTGGTTTAGGTATTCCTAGATATTCCTTGTTATATTTTAGTCACCAAAACAATTTCCATGAATGAGTGACGATGATGGTGTATGACTTGCACTTATTGGAAAGAGTAAATTTATTTAAACATATTTCTGCCCTCGGTATTGCTGGGATTAATATGTCGTTTCATAATTCATTCGTTACAGTCTCTATATTATATTTAGCAGAACATAAAACCTGAACAGGCCTCCCCGAAAAATGCCTTATTCAAAATATTCTAAATCCTTTATTCATAATCTTAAATTTAAACACATTAACTAGGCTGGGGTCTCATTTTAAGTATATCAATACCTATGTTAGGGGACACCGCTCTTTCATAACAATTTTTCGATATTATAAGATCGCATACATGAAGATTAAAGTGTGCGCGCACACACATTGTGTGGGTAAATATATATATATATATATATATATATATATATATATATATATGTGTGTGTGTGTGTGTGTGTGTGCGTGCGTTGTGTGTGTGTGTGTGTGTGCGTGCGTGCGTGCTTGCGTGTGTGCGTGCGTGCGTGCGTGAGTGCGTGCGTGCGTGCGCACGTACGTGCGTGCGTACGTGCATGCGTGCGTGCGTGTTTGTGTGTGTGTGTGTGTGTGCGCGCGCGTCCGTGTTATTAGGGGGTATATAATTGTATAAAGGAGGATATTTGCCACACTTGGCACTTGGTTGTTATTAGGAAGACGCTTACGCCGATCTTCTTGTTTGTTTCTCTCTGTCGCCTCTAATGACCTTCACGGAACGATATGGCTCAGTGGATGTTCTTACGCCGCCACTACACGTTAATATGTCGTTTAGTAGCGCCAAAAGGTATTCCATCATCAAAATTTTTCCCGGGCTATCGTAAGAAGCGACTATGGGGAAAAGCAGAAATACCTCATGGCTTTAGATAGATGATGATTTATTATATCATATTTCTCTTACAAATTAAGGTAGATGGACGAAAATAACGTTGGTTAAGGTAGATAAACTAAAGTAAGAAAGAAACGGTAAGTGGATTCTGTGGCCTATAGACATCTACATCTACCCCCGGTTAGTAATCAAAATGCAGATGCATGGTCACACTGAGGGCTAAGATGGAATGCTTCGTATCAAGTAAAAATAGCCTCCGGTTCTCTACACTTTTCATACGAAACACAGCAGCATATAGTTAATAGTTTACGCGTATTCTATGAGAGCATGGTTCTACTCCAGTCGATCCAACACATTCGTGCTATAACCTCATAATATCTGTAGTATCCACCACATAAATCGTGACTTACCATATCATACGGATGTAATATTCCCGGTGACAGGAAATAGAGGTACATGACATCGACGACGGAACTACGGTCGGCAATCTGAGCTTTTAGCCAAACATCATGACATAAAGATACATCTGGGCATTTTAAAGAATAAGGGTGACAAAAGAGCACATAGTCACCATACATTTACAGTGGAAGGGGTCTCCGGTTCTCTACTTCTCAGCACTCACCTTTTGAAACACTGCAGCATTATCATATTTTTTCACGTTGGTATTATGTGAGAGCTTGGTGTCACCCAGGTCGAGCCGACCCATTTGTGCTACCACCATGCTATAACTACAGCTTGACTCTACCACGTATAAACCATATATACCAGCCAGCGATACTGGATGAATGCCCGCTATCTACACGGTACACCGTATGCACGTGAGAACAAGAGAAATTCCAGTTATAACCTTTATACTTCCAACTGCTATTAATCTGCACAGGGCGACGATTCGAACTGCCCTTGCGCTTACGAACTTTGAACTTTCCAATACGTGCCGTCCACTCGAGAACCTTTCTTCACCATCGGTTGTCGGTTTTTCGAGTATTATTACTATTAAGAAATGCATGCAACGTTTTATTCCATCTCTCAATATTTGTTTCATTAGTACGCTAGTAAGTTAGAAAATTAAACATAAATTGTTAATGCCAAATGGGTACCCACAATACAAGAATCAGGACCGAGTGTAGGTACTAAAGATATTTCAATCAATTGTAGTTTTTTGTCATATAATTCGTCAAATAAACATTTGAATTTAATTTTTTTTTCATTTTCAATATGGCCTTGTCTATGGCTGACCCATTGCTCCTTCAGCTTACTTGTTTGTAGGCTTGCTGGCTTACTTAACGGTTACTCTGGTCTACTCTATTACTCTACACAAAAAAGATAAAGTCGAATCGAGAATTTCCTTCTTTTTGAAGTCGACTAGTAAGTAGAAAAATATTGAAAACAATTGATAAAACATTAGATCATTAGAAGCTAATGATATATGGCAAAATGCCAGCGACATGGACAAGCGGTGGTCGCTGGTAACGCGGAATATAACCGATAGTGATTTATTGTCACTTTGTTCCAAACACATGAGTCAGTGGTTTGCGGAAATAAAATTTCCCAGCTTACGCTTCACTTGCTTCGACGAGTCATAAGCGCAAGTGTATTTCTTGTTACATTCATCCATTAGTTTCATTCAGACCGATTTTCAGACGGCGGCCTGTCTGAACCGAGACTAGTCATCTACGCGGGCCAGGATAATAGTGCTCGAGCGCACGCGCAAGCATAGGTACACCTTCTATTCTCATGTTCTCATGGTATGATGTTACAGTAATGTGCCGTTACCGGAAAGAGATGCACGTATGTGAAACACCGCCAACTTCCTGACTGCGGACCGCTACCGACAACTTCCTGTCAAAAAAATCAGAGTTACTATCAGGAAGATGCAGCCATCTCCTGCGTACGTTTCTCTCTATCGCCTTTTACGATACACATGGGATGGAGGATATGGGGTAGGAAAACTAATTCAAGTAACCTCCTTGTATGGAAATGTTTGTGGAGGCCTATGTGCAGCAGTGGACTTTAATAGACTGTAATGATGATGAATGAGAAATGTCTAGTGAAAGTTATATATTACTTATATCTTCTTCGATTGATTAGAATCTTAAAAGTAGATATCACTATATTATTTCATAGGAGTAAGGGCAATAAAAATACACACAGTCCACACACTGCGCCCATAAATACTTGAATTTATCTTCGGACTCAGAACTAGAATGCTGCTGAATGGTCACCAAACAACCTGGTCAGTATGGTTTCGTTGACCTATCCTGTTAAGTATAGGCGTAGCCAAGTAATGTTCACCAGCTCGCCTGCTCAAGGTGATGAGAGTAGGCAAGTAATTCTCAATATATTGTCTTCACAAGGTGATGAGACAAAGTCAAGTAATATATTTTTAGAAAGGTTATATTGATGCGTGTGTCTCTCTACGTTATGCTGCATTTAATTTCTATCATTGTTTTATTTGCTATTACTGATGGGATCAGAATCTAAACAATGTGAGGAAAACAAGTTATTCTTCAATACTTGACCTACATATTTAGAAAAGTATTCAGCTTTATTTTTTCGAATAATTAAACATTTATAATGATTTATTATATTCACAAGAACACAAGACAACATTGAAATGGGACCAAATTTTACGATTTTTTATCGCTTATATTAACTTATTTTTACTCTTTATTTGTACTCTGAACGTCGGCAATCTATAATAAGTTAATAAAATCCGTAAAAACATTTAATTATGGTCGAAGTAGAAGATATAGAACTTGGCTATTAGATTTTCTTTTTTAGATTTAGATTGGCTTTATAGAATGAACTTACTGTGTTTTGAAGTTCTGTGTAGATCGGACCGTAAATAATAATTAAAAAGTTGAAGGTACTCCGGGTTAACACTGACATTGGGACGTCAGTCACCTCAGTACCCCGTGACCATGGGTGTTAAAAAGCATCTGAAACGTCGGAAATTAAAAATCAAGTAAATTTAATGCGATCAAATCCGTAATAGTAGTTTTGAATCAATGTGTAGTGTTCGCTAAAATATAAGAAATCATTTAGAATTAATCCCTTTTAAAAGGCCGGCAACACACCTGCTGTTCCCCTAGTTTCGCAGTTGTTCATAGACGGCGGTCGACACTTAACATTAGGTTCACCATATGCTCGTTTGCTGCCTCTTCTATTAAAAAAGGGTCTTGAGTTCAAATTCTCTTGAAGTTGACTTGTATATAAAATAATTGATCGTTGTTGGTTGCCCTGTGGTGGCCGTATAAGAGAATCCATTAATCCATATCATCCCGTGGGTGTCGTACAGTGTCGTGTCGACAGAAGGAAATGGAACAGGAGTTTGATGGCATGAGAATGAATGGAAGCATTTTGCTTTGCCAGTATGGCTGGGTCTGGGTGACAGGCGGTGGTATCAAAGGTGTAAGCCATCTGGTACTGCGAACGATACCTCTGCTAAGCATGATGATTAAGGCAAATCCTTTCTTCAATGGGAGCGGCACATAGACATGATAGACATAGGTCCAACGGAGAACTTCAAACATCTGAGAGAAGATGGTAGCAAACACACAGTCCACCTGATGATAACTGAATGCCGTGACCCATAGATACCTAAATCTATTCTCAATTAAGCATCAAAATATTTTCATCAACATGGTTTGTGACCCCTGAAGACTAGATAATATTGCCTCGTTACTAGTGAAAACAGTATCCGCTTCTCTGAAATTATCATACGAAACCCAACAGCAGTATTCTACTGTTTCGCACTGATGTGGTAGGACCAAAAGTGGTAGCATGGACCTACCCCGGTCGACTGACCCATTTGTGAATCTATTATACAGCTGCAACGTGTCTAAACCACATTAAAATTTCCGAAGATGTATACAATATTGAGATATAACTATACTGTGTAAGCACTGATAGGTTTATGAATCCTATATAAGTGTGAACTTAAGGGAAGAAAAAGGATGTTTATAATTCGACTGTTAGTGACGATGTTTAAAATTTTTATTTTATTGTGTGTATGTTGTTACACAATATGTTTGCCATTTGTGAACCGATTTTGATAATTTTTAAAGTAAAACTTCTTTACGCATGCTTAAATAATAAATAAATAAATAATTTATTTTTCTTCACAAAAATTAAATGAATGACATAGTTGATTGGGATCTCCATTATCTAAACATACATTTTTTAATTTAAAAAAACCAAAAATAACAAAAACAAATTACTCGACTTTAACAACCAAAATTTACAAAAATTACAAAAGTGTGTATGTGTGCATGCGTGCGTACGAGCGCGCGTGCATGTGTGAGTGTGTGTGTGTGTGTGTGTGTGTGTGTGTGTGTGTGTGTGTTAATGAAAAATCATTTTGTTAAATTATATTGTATATAGAAGTGAATTATGAAATGCGGTACAGCAGAAATTCGGTTTCTTCATAAGTTTTCGACTGCACCCACTTAAGTATCAGGTTTTTACACTCCCTGTACGTTTTGTTGTATATGTTCAATTCTCTATTTATTTTATTGTATAGGAATGCAGAACATGAGCTAAATTGCCTACTAGCAAAAACTGTTTTGGTACCAGAAGGCTTAACCACAATATCTTTTCGCCGCTTTTTTCAAGATGCATGGGTCAAAGGACAGGGATTTGTGTGCTTTGAGGATTGTCATAGTAACATATAATTGTCTAACTGAGAGTAAACTACTTATTCTATACAGTTGTTCAGTGGAAAAACGTCTTTTTTTAAAATACATGACCTTTAATAAGGGTTCGTTGGGCTCTTTCCAAGTTAAGAAATTTGGTCTTTGTAGCTCCACCCCACACCGAAATGCAATATGTTATGATAGATTGTGCAAGGGACATGTATATTTGGTTAAGAAGATATCTGGGAGAGTCCGATTGCTTAGTACTATCAGGTATTACGTGTCTTAGAGTTTTGAAAATCCAAATCAATTTTCGGGTCCTATTAATGACATGTTCAAGGTGTGGGTACCACGACAGCCTCTGATCTATAACGACGCCCAGATATTTAGTGTGAGAGACTTTTTCAATTGATGGGCAGTCACAAGCTTTGTTTTTAGCATCCTCAAAACACATATGAATTTTAAGGCAAAAGTCATTCTGTGGCTGCAAGTTGTTGGTAATGCTAAAGCAAATAAAATTTGTCTTAGCTGTATTCAAAGTGAGGAGATTTTGTTGCAACCATAGAGCGACTCGAGCTAGCCCACTTTCAGCACTAGTCTTGACAGCCTCCCAAGATTCATCAGCAAAAACCAAAGCCGTGTCATCGGCGTACGACAGGATTTTGGCATTTGGTATGGTCATACTGCACAGATCATTGAAATAAATTAGAAATAAAAGTTAAAAATAAACTTTCTTATTTTTCATGCTTGACTTGGGGAGTAAGCTGGCGAACGCGTGACGAAGGCGTTACAAAAAGTGTGATCGGGTGAGGCGAACGGGAGTTGAGTGGAGGATATAAGCAAGAGAGAGCAGTGCACGCACACATTTTCTTTCTCTCTTTTTCTCATAGCCAGTTCCGTATTTTATAAATTATTATTTTGTTCAATACATTAAATATTCTAAGCTTACAGTGAATAAAATTGATGAAAAATTATCGGGTGAATAGTAGCAAATAATGGAAGGAAGCCGATAAATTTAAGTATTTGTAGAAATATTAATATATATATATATATATATATATATATATATATATATATACAGATGGAGCTATAGAAATTTTACTTCAGTCGTGTGGTTATAAGCACACTCGTTTTTTTTAAATTAAATAGCTTATACTTCGGGAGTGGTCTCATATAAATATGGAGGAAATTCTCAAAATGACAGCATATGGGGTGAAGTTTTAATATAAGTACTTAAGTGACATTGATATTGTGATATTCTAAAGGTAAAAAATAAAATAAAAAGTAGACGTAACCTGGCGACAGGCTTCTGAATTTGAAAATATTTTACTCTTTTATGTTCTTTGTAGTCGGTAATTTTTTTATTAACAGCTTTTTATTAACTTGCGTTATTTCTTATGTCCTTGTAGTTAAAACATTTCATCAATTTTTTTCATTCAGTTTTTCATTCATTTCATCAAGATTTGTTTCATAAATTTGAGTGATAAAACAAATCTATGTTGCAGAAGTGCACGGCAGTGAAATTGGCGTTAAATTGAAAATGGGTCAAATCAAGGCTACCTTTAATCGACAAGCATGTGCGTAGGTATATAGATTTGGAGGAGGCGAGAGAGGTCTGTCAGGATCGTCCTCCAAATGGAATTCCGTGGTCTCTGCCTACCCCTCTAGGTTACAGGCGTGAGTGCTTATTTGTGTAGGAATTGCTGACTTAAAATTGGCGTACTTGTGTAACTTCAATCAATGCCAATGCAATAATAAGGCACCATGGAGTCGATTTAATAATGTATACGAATGTATCGTCTATAAAAGTTTTTTTTAAATATATTGTATGTTTAATTTAGTTTCTCATTCAATCGTTCGTTACAGCCTTTTATAAGCCCAATGCTGAACGTAGGCCTTCCTATGAATAATAATGTCACAAAGCACGTTTCTGAGCCAAATCCATCCGTCGACTTCCTGCAACTCTTACTAGGTCATCACTCCACATAGTGGGGGATCCCCGTAGAATTCGCTTACTTTTTTTATAGGATAGAGCGATAAACAAGCACACAGTCCACCTGATGGTAAGTGGTTGATGCGGCCTATAGACATGTCATCTACATCTGTCCTCAATTACGAATCAAAACGCAGATGCGCTGTCACCCGTGAGGACCAAGATAAAATACCTCATCTCCAGCAAAAAGGGTCTCCTGTTCTCTACACTCACCATACGAAACACAGCTTAGCATAGAAAACAGCAGCATCAAGCTACTATTTTACGCTGGTATTCTGTGAGAGCGTGGTCCTTCCCCGGTCGAGCCGACCCACTCGTGCTACAATCATAATATAGCTGCAGCGGGTACACGTATAAAAATATATACGTGGTAGAGACATGCTGCAGCTATATTATCGTATAATACTTTAATTAAGTTTAATCATTTTTAATTCAAATGAAAATATGGCATAAATTGTTTTCATTATTCAACTTGTTAACGAAGTATGAAGCTTTAAATCGCTCTTTAAGTTCACAGCAAGGAGTTTGCATACGTTTTCTCAGTAAGGCCGTCGCACTGGGACGATGTTTGGCGAGTCTTTCCTTGAACCTGTTGTTAATGCGTCACTCCGCAAGGTGAAGTTTGGATTGCCTCCTTCAAGGCGATCGAGCACCGACTGATAACGTTTTATGATGTTGTAAAAGTGTTATCCTTAAAACAAAAGTAGAAAATAAAGGCAAGGAATTTAGAGGCTTTGTAGCGCAAAGACTAACTCACCTCCGGAACTGCGGGCCGCCGCGCCGGTTTGAATCAGACAAGGAACAATTATTTATATAGCTTGCGAATAAATATCCCGGATGTGAAATAATGTAAAAATACGACACAAAACACTTCATCTACGTACTGATTAAATTAATTCAAAAATAAGTGCTAATTCGTTCGCTCGTTCATTGCCGAGTACATAGTGACTTATTCGGCAATGAACGAGAACATCGTGATAATGTTAGAGAAATTTAAAAAATGTTTTGTGTGATGTAATGATGATAATTATGATTATTTAAATCAGTAATTAGGTGACAGTATTAAGGTGCTGGAAGATTTACAAAAAAAAAAAAGGTTTAAGTCATAAACCATTCTTGAATCGATCTTGATTTATGTTTCAGACGTAAGAAAACGTACCCTAAAATAGAAAACAAGCTTTTGTGGCGAAGAAAAAATGTCATAAAAAGTATCTTGACAAATTCTGGAATACATCTAAAAGAAAATAGAGGGTAACGTTGCAATACAATATAATGTAAATACGTAGAGTTGTAAACAACTTTTATTGATAGGTAACTGAAAAATGGTAATGAAAATGGTTATGGACAACGCATTCTGGCAAGCTAGGAGGTAATCAATTGTACTAGTAGTCGCTTAGTGATCAAAGTTCGACCGTAATTAATTAAATTTTAAAGTTAAGATATTTAAACTATGTAAAAAAATTACATGCATAAACATACATACGACATACATTTCACAGATTATAAATCACAAAAAATGTACATTCCGTTAGTCTAGCAGTTGTTAGCAATATTTTATTATTTGGCAACAATCTCTATAACTATGCGGCTGCTTGACCATTGAATGTTGAATATGATGTGTTTGACAGCAGCATAAACGTAAACAATAAAAATTTTGTTTTACTTTAATTTATTGAATGTATTTTAGTGCATATTTCTTTTCAATATACGTCATCTTTAACTATGCCACATCTCAAACTCCTCCGTGCGCGCATTATTCTTGAAAAGGTTTGAAAAGTTTTATATATATATATATATAAAAAAAAATAAAGTGTTACACATCCCACTGCTGGGCACAGGCCTCCCCTTATTTCTGAGAGGGTTTTAGGGCAAGTGAACGTCCGCCGCGCTGCCCCAATGCGTGTTGGCAAACTTCACATGTCTCCGTATTTTTTTTCTTATTTCTCAGACATGTAGGTTTTCCTCACGATGTTTTCCTTCACCATCGAGCACATGGTAAATCAGCACTTAAAATTGCAATTAACAATTTCATTGGTGCCGGCGGGGATCGAACTCGGTTTGCTCGCGTACTGTGAAAATTTACAGCGAGCGCTAACCATCTGAGCTACCATGGCTCCTTTGCAACACTGTGTATATTTAGTCGGAAAAATATTTTTTTTTACGTCATTATAATCGACACTGGTGTTAATCCATGCCCGCGAGTATATAGTAGTTATGAGATAAACGATTTCATTATAAAACAGAACACGTGCCGTTTATTTCGCATTCGCTTTCAATATTTACTATTTACGATATAATATTACTCACCAGGTCAATTTAAAATGTTAATAACGAAAATACACGTGCTAGAAACAATAACCACGCAGTTGTTCTAGGGCACGCGTAAACTATCTACGCATTGAAATCTTGATTGGAATATTTTTGTGTGGAAAATATATAGTTAAATAATAACGTGGCAGCGCGGTGCTATTGTCGCGCTGCAAGCGCCACGCTACACACAACACATCGAAGCCTAAATCACGCTATCAAAGTTCTGAAGTACTACTGCGGTAAACATAGAATATTTCTGTATTTCTGCACGGAGTGTTGGCCGATCCACGGATAGATCACCAAGCCCAATGGTAGATCTATATTTTTATTTAATGATCAAAGAGTAACTAAGTTACACCATATTGTTTACGGGTAATGCTTTTGATAAATGCAAATGGGTGAAATATCCATTTCACATTGTCTCTTAGGGTGCCGCTTAGTAATTAGCTTGAAGGATCGCTTTCAGTGACCGATATATAATAGTCTTCTCTTTCTGCACCACACGCTTAAAATATCAGTGATGCATGTTTTGAATAGACTTTTAATACAACTAGCAAATTGTGATTTTTGAGACCTTGCATGAACTGCAATTTCTCTATGAAACTCCATTTGAAATCTTCCACACTTTGAATGTGTTCCCCGTAGACCTAAGAAAACTTTTTCCTGAATGAGGGTTGTAGCATGCGTTTTACGAATCTCCTGCATCGAATGCGTTTTTCATTATGACATTTTTCAGTTACTAATGTTGCGTTTTATTGTTAATTAAGATTTACTACAAGTAAATTATCGATTATAGCGGTGTCAATTTGAATATTGCTAAGAGGATTTAAATAACATCATTTCAATGTACGAGTATTTGTACTTTGGATTAATATTTCATTTAACAATTATATAACTTAAAATTTATCTGATGATATATCAATCTCGAGTTTAAGTTTATAAGATATAGGCGCTATCTAGTGACACAAATAAAAATAATATTGTAAACATTCGTCTTAAACCCATATTAATTTGGAGAAAAACTTAATCCCCAAGGATAGGAAAATAAATATAATTTAACATTATTAATGGTATTTAATGTAACTATTTAACTCCAGTTGATACCTTAAAATTGTGATAATTATATTCTTGTTGATTTATGAATTAAAATCTTGTTGTAATTCGAGTCACTACTTTCAGATTACTATGTCCTCTTAAAAGAATAAAAAATAACTAAAGCAAGAAGGAATATTTGTAACTAAAATATTAAAGCTGATTAAGTGAACAAAAAAGAAAAAAAAATCATCATCTCATCCCTTCTTTTTTCATTTTTAGGAATGGACTTTTTCGATAAGTTTATATGGAACCACAGCCGAGTTATGTTTTATTAAAAAAAATAGACGAAGGTAATATGTTACACACATACAAAAATATACGGTCGGATTGACAATCTCACTCGCTTTTTAAGTCGGCTAAAGATACACACATTAACCTAATTTGTAAATATGGACACGTGTTTCGTCCCATAATCAGACATTAGTGTTTCTTACACATGTATTAGCCACAATATACATAAATTTGTAATAATAGGAGTATCATAATAGCTGTAATGAATATGCAAGTGTTTTTTTTTATTTATTACTTACTTTTCGTGTTGAAGGTGAGTCAGTGTCAAATGGTTCTATGTACATTTATCTACGTTAAGGCAAAGATTTTTGACCGTACTACTAGACTAACGATTTGTATGCAACGAATTGTCTAAAATATTACCTTTTTTTATAAAATAATAGGTGGTACCCGGCACGTTGCTACCGTCCAAGAAATAGTTGTGGAAATATCGTTTTAAATTTGGAAAAGTTATATTGTTTATTTAGAAATGATAATACATTAAAATCGAATGATATATTTCTTTTAAATAAATTGGCAATTAAAAACTAATGCTAAGTGGGCCTTATTGAATTTGCAAATAAAAATTTGCATTATATATATATATATATAGTAAGGTAACTTGTTGCTATCAACGTTTCTCCAAAGATTTTTTTAAAGTTTTTGGTGTATGGCTCACCTCTTTATAGTAGATTTTTTATTATTCATTACATTATAATCTTAAATGGCTGAATTAAATCAAGTAATCCCAGCGCACACTTCGGAACGTATCTTATAGAACACCAGAGCCAGGCTACTCTGCTCATGTGCTCTAGTCTGACGTCGTTGGTTAAACCAAATCATAAAGGTGATGTTTGAGCATGGTGATAAATGCTCATCCTGAACAATGCGTTTCTAATCCCATCATATACTCATAGATTCATGGGTTTTTGTGTCAAAAAATTCTCGCAGTATTTTACCCCCGTGCCTTAGAAAGCAAATAAAGCCGTAGGTTCTGCGCTTGATATCTCTTCGCTCGAGTCTGATTGCCGTCCCATTGGACTATAAGAGTAAGAGAATAGAGAGTGCACACTTGTGCCTGCGCAAACACTACATATAATCCTGACGTGTGCAAATGGCTAGTCTCCGTCTGGACTGGCTTCCATGACCGAAATTCGGTCTGGAGGATATTATTGCATACATGGACGGAGTTATATTAGGCTTGCCAGTACACAACATTAGTTAGCAAGCAACAAAACGACATAAAACAGCAAAGCATTTTATCACTCCGCATCACGTAGTCTATCGCCGTGTTAGCGGAAAGATTTTATCTCGTTCGCTCATCCCACTCCTACTCGGTATTTAAGATTCTTAGTAACACAACGTGTATGCAAAATTTGCTTATCACGCTTGTAATAGTTATATGCGAAATTTGCCGTGCAATGCTAACTATTCATGTTACCTACAAGTGGGTGCAGTCCTCCGCGTTTATCACTACGGTTGGATAGACTTAAACGGCCTTATTAAAAAAAGTAAAATATATTTAGTCTCATGTTTAAAAATTTTTTTACAATGCCAACGCTTACTTGCCTCACACCGACTAAAACCCCACAGTATTTCCGCTTCTCGGCATAATGGCGGGACCACGGGAACGTTGCCGCACTCATCGAGGCCCCTCCAGCGCCGGCTCGTATTAAAGCTTGCCTTGCTTTGATGAGTAGGTACATTATACGTGGTAGAGATATGCTGCAGTTATATTAGTAATATAGTTGTTACACGAGTGGGTCGGCTCGATCGGGGCAGGACCACGCTCTCACAGAATTCCAACGTAAAATAGTAGCTTAGTGCTGCTGTGTTTCGTATGTTGAGTGTGGAGAACTATCACAAGCGACAATGCATCAGCAACCACTTACCATCAGATGGACTGTGTGCTCGATTGTCACCCTATCCTATCAAAAAAACAATGAAGAGATCTTGGGCATGATTGTGACGTGTGACGAAAAGTGGATTCTCTATGTTATAAGTGAAAAACGTGATAGCTGACCGCTGGTCGAATACCGGAACAATTACCTTAAGCAAAGCTCAGAAATAGAAAAATAGTGGTAACTGTTTAATGGTCACCTTATGGTGTAATTCACTATGGATTTTTTCAGATGATAACAGCGAATGTCTATTGTGAAAAACTTCGAGCAATGACGGCGGAACTCTCAAAAAAAAAACATACCCTGATTCGTCAATAGATCTTCGCCATTATTTATCCATAATAACGCAAGACTATTAATAGAATCTAAACTTCATCCCACATAACCGCCAGACCTAACCTAAGCCGATTACCATTATTTCTCCAATTCAGACAATTTCCTGCAAAAAATGATTTCAGGAAGCGGTACAAAATATCCTTACATATATCTCTAGAGTTAAATCGCAAAAGCACAAATGATCTTTCCATTTGCACTAGATGGTGTGACGACTGGGTAAGAGACAGAGAGCCGATGGATGCAGTTGGTTCAGGATCGTGTTTTGTGACATTGCTTTGGCTTTGATGATGATGATGATGATATTAATAATGATACAAGAGCCTACGCGTTTCAAGAAAAAGGACCATCAACGTTTACTAGCAAAAACCAAAAACAATTAATTAACCAAACTCTAAATAATAGCGTAAATTGTATTCTTGATTAAAAATACTTTTACGGATTTTATCGCGTTTAATTTTGATTTTAATTATTTTTATTTTTAATTCCAGACGTTTCGGGTGCTTTCCAGCACCCATGATCACGGGGGACTGAGATGACTGACGTCCCGATGTCATTGTTAAACCCAGAGTACCTTCAGCTTTTTAATTATTGTTTATGATCCAATCTATGCAAAATGAACTGACTATGTCTTGAAGTCTTGCAGTGGTATGCTTGGGTTTAGTTTTAATTTTATTGATTATAGGGTCCTAAGCAGGTGGTAGTACCCAGCCTCCTTCTCTATTGAAATTAGGATGTTTTTTAATTTCAATTGCCTCACGTATCATGCTTGGTAGGAATCGGTGTTCTTTTGCGAGAATTTGTGGTCTATCAAATCTGATGTAATGGTTGGGGCCGTCTAGGATATGATCACAAACTGCAGGCTTCCCGGAACGTTGATGCTTCACATCAGCTATATGTTCTTATACGCGGGTTCTGATTGATCTTTTTGTTTATCCTATATAAGAGAGACCACATTCATAATCAAGCTTGTACACTCCTGCATCTTGTAGAGGAATATGACACTCGAAAAAATAAAAATAATTAAAATTAAAATTAAACGCGATAAAATCCGCATAAGTAGTTTTAATCAATGTGTAGTGTTCGCGTAAATATAAGAAATCAATTGCATTCTTCTTTGATTTCATTACTGTGGTAAAAAGAGAGAAGTTGTAAAGATTTATTAAAAATTAATTATTTCTGATGAGATATGTGTATAGAAATTTTGCTGTGGAAAACTCAGATTCAGATTTTGAATTATTAAATATATTGTGTGTGTTTTTGATTGCACTGCATTTTTATAAAACTGGTATAATATTGACTTAGTTTAGTCTGATTATAGTTTGTCCATTTTCCAAAAGTTTTCAGGTTAAGGTAAAATGTTTTATATCTTTGATTATTATTTGAATCGAACTGCATTTTGTAAGTATATAATAGTTTGAAATTCTATAGATATGTTTCACAGGTTGAGAATATTCAAGAAAGACTTTTGAACACGAGAAAAATGAATTTTAAGATGGACAGGTAAAATCAGTTAACTGCTCGACCTTGCGCACTTTTTCAATTTTCTGCAAAAATTATTATTGAGACGCCTTTTTGTTTCAAGATGCTCTCCCTCAATAATCAACTTATCATTGAAAGTTATGATATGTCTGTAACGAGTTATGAATTTTAAAATTTTTGGAAGCTGTTTTCTCAGTTTGGAAAAATTGACAAATAACTGGTTTTTCTGGATATTTATTCGTAAAAAAATTCTTCAAAGAATACCAGCTTTATTGTTATAAATAATGACAACGCATCTCGTTGCTGTGTCTGACGAGTTGTAACAAAAAACGTGTTATTGCATAATCAAACAGAAATACTGCAAAACTATTAATGCAATATGATAGACATTTATTTGAGACATTAAATATACAAAAGTTTCTCCAAATATTTGTTATTTAAGGAGCTAGAACTTTTTCAAACCAAAAAGTGCACATTACTGGTTTATATCCGTCTTAAGCAATAACGTATGTTACAATAGCATTATTGCATATTATGGAGGATTTGGCAATGTGAGACTTTTTGTTATAAGGTTTATCATTATGTGATTTTTAGCTTTTTAGATTAAAAAATACAATAAAATTATTAGAAACTTAAACTATAAATAATCAGACCCTTTTTAAAACATAGTTTTTAATTACAATTTTTACAAATATTATTGCAGCATTAGTGCTTTATCATAGCATTTAATATTTTAAAAATATCTATAGAAAAGCAAATAAAAACTTCTATAAAAAAAAAACAAATCTAAAACTTCTTTAAAACCTATAACCTTATAAACATGTGTTACAGATTAAACAACTTATTAACGCTTATTTTCTAAATCAATCAGACTTTATTGAGTTATTAAGTTACTCCTTGTAATGAAGGTTATCATAAAATGCATGATAGTCGCGATGCATAAAGGGTTTTAAAGACTGCAGAGTATCGTATTTGGTTTAATAAATTTTTCGAGGTTCGTTGTGTAGACGAGTAACAACAAGTATTGGGTTGTAGGCACGAAGTCGCTGAGGTAGAATTTTCAATTCATCGGGATGTCGTAACTTGTAGAATATACTACCATTTTTATAAAAACGAGCTCGTATGCCATCAAAAGTTGGATTTCTGTATTTTTTGCCTGGAACAATGGATTCTAGGCATACTTCATCTTCATAATTCTTAAAGAAATTATTATCCACATGATGAACATGGTATGACTGCTTGGGTCTTGCTTCCCTCATACGACTGACATATTCATTTGGTGTTTACTTGCATCATTGTATATCCTTTTTGTAAAGTCAAGTGTTGTCAGTCTCTTTTGTTACCTTTAGCGTATTTAGCTGATGATAAAACTTTATTTATATTCTGGTAAGAACACCCAACTGAGATAATTATAGTTTTTTCTAGTTTAATAGAGAACTAATGAAATGTATTAATCAGCTTGTAAAATCATTAGCCGTAACACCTCCATTTCCTTCGTGCCAAACATACAGGTGTATATCTTTTTATTATTAATATAAATAGACTAATGATGAAACTGAAGTTTCCGCCTATAATACTGAACGGACACCAAAATCCTTGGATAAAGGAGAACAGATCTGACATCAGCAGTCAGGACCAGCACTTTAGATGTTCTTATAGTGCAAGCTTCAAAATGAGCGTTGTAAGCTTTATTCATTTTTGTAATTATTTCAATGTGTAATGTGTACTGCTGTGGTCTTTCTTTGGCTTAAAAATAGAAATCATTTCCTCTTCCAATATATCATTAAGCAGCTTGCGACCAATATTTGGTTTTCGGTTATCCTTGCACCACTCGGTAAAAGTAAAGTAAAGTTACAGCCTATATACGCCATGCTGGGAAAGGCCTTCCCTCATTTCTGAGAGGGTTTCAGGGCAAGGAAGTGTCTGCCGCGCTGCCCCAATGCGTGTCGTCGAACTTTACATGTCTTCGAAATATTTTTTTTCTTATTCCTCAGATACGCAGGTTTCCTCACGATGTTTTCCTTCACATCCGATCACGTGGTAAATCAGAAAATTGCAATTAACAATTTCATTGGTGCCGGCGGGGATCGATCACATATTTCGAGTTGATACCACTGGGTATTATCTCGAAATACGTGAGACTTTAATTCACAAGTATCTTCAATATAAACTCTGTTACTGCTAGAGCGACAATGGTGACTTGGTACTTTATTTAATAGTTCAATAATTCTTTGACAGAATTTGATTTAAGAACTTCCAAAAAACTTTGGTTTGGTTGTCGTTTTTCGTATATATTAATTCCCTTCCTTCCTCTGTATTATCCTGCAGGTTTTTAATCCATTCTGACAGTGTATCGCTACATATTATATTAAAGATGCTGACAAAAAAGCATTTGCATACCTTTACAGTATTATTCCGATCATCAGATAAATAATAATCATAGGCCAATTACCTTTGAGACATACTTGCCGAGTTACAAGTATTTTTACATCTTCTTAATACCAGACGCAACCGAACAAGATTTGTAAATAACCCTTTTTCGCGTAACATGTGGTTGAGCCCCAAAAATAATCAAATAATACTTTCCTTTTTGTTCACTAAACGGACCGCATAAATAGCTTCTGTGTATATACAAGATTTTTTTATAGTATAAGGGTGACAAACGAGCACACAGTCCACCTGATGTTAAGCGGATGCTATGGCCTATTGACATCTACATTTATCTCCAATTAAAAATCAAAATGCAGATGCGTTGCCAGCCCTGAGGACTGAGATGAAATGCCTCGTTTCCAGTAAAAAGGATCTCCGGTTTTTTACACTCACCATACGAAACACAGCACCATTTACTGCTATTTTACGCTGGTATTATTAAATTACGCGCCTTAAACATTTTTAATTTGTGAAATTGCAGTTGATATATTAAAAGGCGTTTGAATAGTGACATGGACATTAATTCAAACTATGGCTCGTTTATAAACTATTACTATTGGCTGCATATGAGAAGCCATCTAGTGATGGCATGCCAATGGAAGGCGACTTCATTGAGGGCGTGCTGACCGTTTTATTATCTGCTACCTTATATCGTCCCATAGGAGTTGTAAGAGGTGACAATGGGAAAGAAACCAGGAGATGGGCATCTTCTTAGTTATTAAGAAGACCCTGCCCATTGTTGCATTTACAAACAAAAATAAAATGCGCTTGTCATAAAACTTGACAAGCGTAAATAAGGCCAATACGTACCCATATATAATGTTATGATTTATGGGACAATCTAGGGGGAGGGCTATTTTCAGCTGTGGATTAGAGGAAAGTAACCAAATATGGAATACCATTTTGTTTTTGTGTTACATAAAAAAAGATATTCTAAATCAAAAACTTTTATTCTTATTTATTATCAGTCATACAGTTGCGCTTAACTTATTGACAGTTTTGTTTTACATATATTAATTTAAAATATAAAATTTTCTCAAAAACTAAATCAACATTGAAGCACCTAATTATGGAATAGGTACCCAAATATGGACTACTATAAAACTATGAATAATAAACCTTTACTTTTAAGAGGTACTACATGAACTTCGGTCAATTTTAAAAATGTACTTAAATTACTTGCAAAAATCCATGTATCGAACTCTGCACCTGCGCAATCATCATGTGCCCAGAGCCCGCACATGAGGTATTTGATCCATGTCTCTTCTCTAGTATCTTGAGAAAACGAGCTATTGCAGAACATACACTCTGCATCTTCTGAGTTAGGAGCTTCCAGTCCTATGACGGCATAAGGCTCACTGTCTGTGTCATTCTGTGTATTTCTTCTTCATCGTCTGAATCAATGGGACTATCTTGAGACTTGGTTTTCTCTTTTTGCTGTTTTCCTTTAGTTTTCTTTTCTTTATTTTTTTTATTTTTTGGCTTCGATAATTTATTCTCTTTTTCTTTTTTTTCTATTACTGTCAATGAGTTGATTTTTATATGGAGAAGATGTTATTATTTCAGCAATAGTTGTTTTTCTTCCTCTATTAGAAATCTTTCTTTTTTTATCTGGCACTGGGCTGATGTCATAGGGCGACACCAGATTTAGAGTACTGCGAGAAAGCCTGGAAGTTGAGAGTTCTGAATCGAATTATGTGTCTTGTCTTGATGTGACAGAAGTTTCAGTTAAAATCAAACTATTATCAGGTGGTCTTGCATCGTTTGTTGATGATTCTTTCGACTGGGAGCTTGATTTTGTTGGAGTGGCATTGATTGTGCAAGCATCTTTTACTGCATCTTGTTGGGCAGCAAGGTAGTCGATCTCGCTCAATATGTTTTTATTCAATGGCCAAAGGCCTGTAACGCGAAAGCCATTCGCTACAATTTCCTCTGTTTGCACTTTCAAGTAAGATCTGCCTAATAGTTCAATAATGTCATAAGGACTTAGTGGCCTGTTATGGTTTCTTATCTACATTCGTATTTCTTCGCTATAATAGGTTTTTAGTGGTCCCATAAAAGTTTTATCCAAAGGTTGCAGTTTGTGGGTTGTCTGTGGAGCTATGGAAACAATTTCAACATTGTTCTCCCTTGCAATATCGATAACTATCCATCTAAGACCAACAAAACTTTCTATTCTGGTGTCGGGTTGGTGTGTTTGATGGAATGCTTAAACCAATCTGTAAATATTTGCATTTGGATCCATCCTGATGGATGTGCAACGCCTACCGCACCTGGAGGACTGCCTGTCATTAGATGTTCGCTCATATTTTTCCTAGGAAAAATGATGTAAGGAGGCACAAAATGGCCAGTAACGTTCATAGCAATAACTATTGTCTCTTAATCACCTCCTCTTTCAGCTGAAGTAAGTGAAGCTATTTGTCGTTTTCCTTTGTGAGCGATAACTTGGGGTATCTTGGTTTGAACCACTGTAAGCCCAGATTTGTCGACGTTATATATGCGATTCGGAGTATAGTTACCCTTAGTGTAGACTTCTTCAAGAAGATCAAAAAAAGCGTCTATTTTTTTTTTACTGAAACCAAAAGCTCTTGCAAAAGACGTGTCAGTGGGTCTTCTCATCGAAAGTTTTTGCTTATGACGGTTTAAAAATAGCTTTAGCCTCTTTTTCCAGCCATTCCGGACTCACCAAACGGATTCTCCAAATGATTGCGTTTTGCCAACATATACGCCATTCTACGAGCATCATTCCTCGTCAAACCATGAAACTTGCTCTCCATCTTTAAAATATATTCTACTAGTAGGTTTTCGAGCTGATCACCTAAAACAGATTTTCTTCCTAATTTAGTGGCTGCAGCTTCTTCTGGATATAGCTCATTTTTCTGACACAATCGAAACAAAGTGGTTCTTGGTACATCAAAGTGTTTTGCTGCTTTAAAATAACCCATTTTTTTCTCTCTAATCATTCGTATAGATTCTGTCATGTGATCTGTGTTCCATTCTTTTCGTTTTCCTTTTAAACTTGAAGACGTCATTATAAAACCAAAATATTAAATTTGAAATCTAGCCAGATGATATTGTGGTATCCAAATTTGGAACAGTCCATATTTAGACTCCACGGACTGTCCATATTCGGAAATTTCAAAGTAATCAAAACGTATATCAGATTTTTTTACTCATCAAGATCAGACAAGAAAATACCTCTAAAACAATCAAAAAAACATGTAATCAATGCATACTCATAATATACAATATTATTTCCCATCATGTTTTGAGAAATACTTAGTTTTTACGTACCTTAAAAACTTTTCTCACAGCGCCAAAACAAAACACTCTCACTGCGGCCACAACATTCGCCCGACTGACAAGTCGAAAACTGTACGCGAGTATAATGATGGAAAGAGACAGAAAATCACTGTCTTTTGCAACTAGGAGTATTCGTTACCGAGAAATGGCGGTATTCCATTTTAGGGATACTATTCCATATTTGGTTACTTTCCTCTACGTTGTACGCTGTACTAATTTAATGCATGAATCATGAAAGGTGACTTACGGAAATGATCGGAAGATTTTGTGGTTTCCAGTAGGAATCGATACCTTACCTAACCTGGTAACCTTCATATATTTATATAGAGTTAATTTCAAACAAATATAAGAAAAATCAGAAAAATTTTCTTAGTTTTCTTTATAGGAATAGGGTGACAAATGATCGCAAGTCCACCTGATGGCAAATGGTTAATGTGGCCTATAGACTATTCTCGGTTACGAATCAAAATGCAGATGCATTGTCAACCTATGAGGATTATATTATAATGTCTTATTTCCAGTGAAAAGTGTGTCCAGTTCTCTATATCTACCATACGAAACATGGCAGAATTAAACTGCTACTTTTTATTGGTATTCTGTGAGAGTCTGGTCATTCATGCTACAAGCAATAGCTGCAACGTGGCTTTACCACATGTAATCTTGTGCCACGTAATATTTTAATAATCTTGTAGTCTTTTAATTGATTTTATCATGTAATCACAAAGGTAGTACTGCATCTGCACGTTCTCTTGATTGATGCCATGGTTTTGCGTATCAGAGGAAGGGCCATGCAGTATCTGAGATACATAGTTTTAAACGTGGTAGAGCCATGCTGCAGTTATATTAGTAGTATTGTAGTGGTAGTACCGTCTCGACCGGGAAAGGACCACACTCTCACAGAATACCAGCGTAAAATAGTAGCTTAATGCAGCTGTATTTCGTATGGTGAGTGTAGAGAACCGGAGACCCTTTTTACTGGAAACGAGGCATTCCATCTTAGTCCTCACGGGTGACAACGCATAGCTGTGTTTTGATTCGTAATCGAGGATAGATGTAGATGTCTATGGGCCACAGCAACCACTTACCATCAAGACTCAAACCTCCGAAAAAATAAAAAATTATCTATTGCCCAAATATTTCCTCAACTTGTTTGTCACTAACTCAGATAAAAGTTGATTCAGAGATTGCTAGCAATTTCCGTTAGCCCTAAACACATGACGAGGTAAATATTTTATAAAGTGATTTGAATAGGTACTCCCAGAATTTAACGGGAAGCAACGTATTAACGCTGTACCATCTTCGACTACATCGCCTTCACCATCAGGTGGCGTAGTCAATCCCCAGCTTACAATATTAAACAAAAAGTGAAGAGCATGGTAAAGACGATTATGCTCATTATTTAACTGATGAAAATAATAAAAAAACGGGTATTTTCCATCAATATTTCAAATTTTAGGTATGCTAATATAGTATGTTGAATCTATAGTCTTTAGACTTTTGATAAATAAAACAACAATTTGGAAAAATATATATTACTAATTTTTTTTTAATTTTACGTCTTTTGAAGACTTTAATATCACACAGATTTTCATTTTACTTATATAATGATAGTTATTCATTGACATGGCTCAATAAAATTCTAAATTATTATTGTTCCATGTATTTTGTAAAACTAAAAAATATATTTTTAAACAATACCATTAAATTTCCTTTTTTTAATAAATAAATAAATACATTTACCAATGAAGTCTAAAACGAATTGAACCTTGCGTTTCTAAATATTAAATTTACAAATCACATGATAAATTTATGGCACGCAATCACAATTTCAATGTATTTAATTTTTGCCTGGTGACTTTTGAGGATAAAAGTCTCCATTCGACTGGTTTATTTGGTAATCAATTCCTAGTCGTGTGGGGTCTATTCCCGCGATAGCAATGCCAATAGGGCGTGCTATTGCAACTCCGCTTGAAGCTACTGCGGTACCCATAGGTCGAGAAGCCGCAAGCCCTGTTTCACCAATCACGGCTAAACCTGGAAATTAAGAATTGTATATGAAGATTAAATTTTAAAAAAAGGATTTTTTTTCGGAATAACGTTACCGTTACAGTCTGTTAAAGTCCACCGCCGAGAATTGCCCTCCTCCATAGATTGCCTCGTATGGGGATATTTGCCATGGTTTATTTTTAATTTTTTTTTATAGAAGAAGGGGCAAACGAGCATGCGGCTCACCTGATGTTAAGTGACTACCGCCGCCCATGATCAACCGCAACACCAGGAGAATTGTGGGTACGTTGCCGGCCCTTTAGAAAGGAGTAAGCTCTTATCTTGAAGGTCCCCAGGTCGTATCGGTCCGGAAAAATCGCCGGTGGTAAGCTATTCCACGGAGAGGTTGTACGTGGAAGAAAACTCCTTGTGAAACGTACAGTGGTGGACCGCCAAGCATCCAGATGGTGTGGATGGTATCGGGACGTTTGACGTGTAGTGCGTTCACGAAATTTGGCGGCTGGGATTAATCCGAACAATTCCTCAGAGCACTCCCCGTGATAGATGCGATAAAATACGCAAAGAGATGCAACATCTCTCCGCAGCGCCAGTGAATCGAGCCGATCGGAAAGCACTCGGTCGTCGACGATTCGAGCCGCTCTGCGCTGGATGCGGTCAAGTGGAAGAAGCTGGTACTGGGGAGCCCCAGCCCAGAGATGGGAACAGTATTCCATGTGCGGCCGAACCTGCGCCTTGTAAAGTTGCAGGCGGTGTGCCGGCATGAAATACTGTCCCGCTCTGCTGAGCACGCCAAGCTTTTTAGAGGCCAATTTGGCCTTCCCTTCTAAGTGACCACGAAACTGCACGTCACTCGATATGTCGACGCCGAGGATTCCGATACTGGCTGAGGCAACAAGGGGAGTGCCTTGAAACTGAGGGGATACGACAAAGGGGTTCTTTTTAGCGGTTAACGCGCAAACTTGTGTCTTCTGGGGGTTAAACTGGACTAGATTTAGTCGCCCCCAATCCGAGACTCTGTCCAGCAGAGACTCGACTTCAGACACAAGTTTGTCCCGGCACTCGGAGACGTTTTCCCGAGAAATATTGGCTCGGCCGGTGTAAAGAGCATCACCAGTGCTGTCATCTGCATAGCAATGAATGTTACGGGTATGCAACATGTCATTGATATGCAGAAGAAACAGCGTTGGCGATAGCACGCAGCCCTGTGGAACACCAGCATTAATAGGCTTGCAATCGGAGCTTGCACCATCTACAACGACCTTGATGCTCCGATCTGCAAGAAAGCTGGTGATCCAATCGCACAATTTCTCGGGAAGCCCATAGGAAGGGAGCTTCGAAAGAAGCGCTTTGTGCCAAACCCGATCGAAGGCCTTCGCAATGTCCAAACTAACGGCCAATGCCTCCCCCTTGAACTCTACTGCCTCCGCCCATCTGTGAGTTAGGTAGACCAGAAGATCACCAGCTGACCGACCACGGCGAAAACCGTATTGGCGGTCACTAATCAGCTGGTGATCTTCAAGGTACCTCATGAGCTGGCAGTTTACAATGGACTCCATTGTTTTGGAGAACAAGGAGGTGATGGCGATTGGCCGGTAGTTGGACGGGTCAGAGCGGTCGCCTTTTTTAGGGATCGGGTGGACGTAAGCCGTCTTCCATGATTTTGGGACTACGCCTAGGGAGTAGGAGTACCGGAAAAGACGCGTTAAAACCGGTGCCAACTCTGGAGCACACGTCCTCAGCACAATTGGGGGGATTCCGTCAGGCCCACTCGACTTGTGGATGTCCAGGGAGAGGAGTGCTTTGCGAACCGAGCGCTGTGTGAAGTGCACTTCCGGCATGGAGCACTCACACCGCGGGATGGTCGGCGGAGTACTCCCCCCGTCATCGAGAGTCGAGTTAGACGCAAAGAAAGAGCCTAGAAGATCGGCTTTCTCCTTTGCGGTATGGGCCAGTGAGTCGTCCTCCCTGTGCAGAGATGGAAGAGATGGCTGACAGAAATTCCCCTGGACAGCCTTGGCGAGAGACCAGAATGCACGGGTTCCAGAAGGAAGGCGAACTAGTTTCTCGCCAATTCTGCCTATGTGCTCTGACTTTGCCTTGGCAATGACTCTTTTGAAGGACCTAGAGGCGGAATTATACTTCTTTTTTAGAGCGCTGGTGTTTACATCCCGGGACGCTGATGCATCAGCCCAGGCTTGGTAGCACTCCTGCTTATAGCATGATGCTATTTTACAGGAGCGACCAAACCATGGCTGAGACTTGCCTCCAATGGGCACCACAGAGGAAGGAATAAAAAGTTCCATACCCTGAAGTACCACATCAGCAACAGAATCCGCAACAACGTTGGGATCATCCGGCGAGAAGCAAGCCCGCCCCCAAGGGTAGGATGCAAAGAAAGACCGCATCCCATCCCAATCGGCTGACCTATAGTGCCAAACACGGCGGCAGCCTGCAGAATGCAACCGCGATTTTAGCGTGAGTGGCACCACACTCCGGACCAGACAATGGTCCGAGGAGCCTAAAGGGGCGTCGACGGAAATCTGATATCCGTCCGGGTGAGAGGTCAGCAGAAGGTCCAACAGGGAAGGTGCATGATCCTCCACATCTGGAATCCGCGTAGGCGAAGTAACCAGTTGTGTCAGACCATATGCCAAGGCAAAATCATGAACAGATATCCCCGCATGATCGGTTAAACGTGAACCAAGCCATTCGGCGTGATGGGCGTTAAAGTCGCCGAGGATCACGATCTCTGCGGAGGGGATCTGCTGTAGCAACGAATCTGCAGCCATTTGGACGTGGTCGAATAGTCGGTCTGTTTCGGCATTACCGCTATGGGACCTATAGAGGCACCCGTAGACGCGCGGATGGTCGTCGCTGTCTACGCGTAGCCAAAGGATGGACAGGTCCGAACCTTCAAGTCTGCCGAGGCGTCGAGAGCAGATGTCCTCTCTGACGTAAACGCAAACTCCAGCCCGAGGCACAAAGGAGTGTTCCAGTTTGTACCCCGGGTAGGAGAGATACGAGACATCAGCCAGAGAGGACACCTGCGTCTCGGTCAGAAAGAGCAGAGCCGGCCTCGCCGTCTCGAGATGGTAGTGGACGGCGTTTAGGTTAGAGTGAAGTCCCCTGATATTGCAGAAATTCACGGACAGCGTGGCAGGGGTCGCCTTGGTCTTGTTGCTCCGTTTGCCCCGAGCAGTTGTAGTCTTGAGCGAAATTTTGCCCCCCCCCCCTCAGAATACGCGGGGCAGCCTGAGCACCCACGCTCAGAAGTGGAGAAACATGGTCGTGGATGCTCAGCGAGGGGTTCTCCAGGGGTGCTGGTACCCTCCTGGGGTAGTCGATCATTATTTAATTCCGCTACCATGTTGATGGGGGGGGGGGGATTTGGGCCTCCGGCCACCTGCACTCACCAGACGAAACGCGGAAGCAGAGCTTCCACTTCACGCCGGTATTCTGTGAGGTCGTGGTACCACCCCGGTTTGAGCCGGCCCATACGTGCAACAGCAAAGCTGCCGCGTGGCTCTACCACTGTTAAAAAATTTTTAGTCGTTGTTATGAAGACGCTGCTGCCCATCTCCTGATTTGTTTCCCTTTGTCGCCCCTTAAGACACCCACGGGATGACATCTTTACATCGCCACTTTTGGCATAAGTCACTTTAATATAAAGTGTAAAGTAAAGTAAAGTGACAGCCTATATACGTCCCACTGCTGGACATAGGCCTCCCCTCATTTCTGAGAGATTTTCAGGCCAAGGAATTGTCCACCGCGCTGCCCCAATGAGTGTTGGCGAACTTCACATGTCTTCGAAATATTTTTTCCTTATTTCTCAGACATGCAGGTTTAAAAAAAAAAAAAAAGGCCCCCCCCTTCCTTTAATTTATACAAAAAACACCCCCCCCCCCCCCACAACCAAAGAAGAAGAAATCTTTTTTTTTTTTTCTAGTGTAGTGATGTAGGGAATAGTGGTGCTGGGATTAATGGTAATGGGGATAGTGCATAAAATTAAGGTAGGGCGGAAGGTACTCTTGAAACTAGGTAAGACACATCATTAATTTCATTGGGTGGGTATGAGCCACCTTTAATATATTAATTTGTATTTATACTCAGTTATTAGGCTGTATATCGGTATGTACAGATAGATAGATTATTGTACACCATAACTAAATCATAAGCAAAAGGAAGAAATATATATATGTGCGTGCGTGCGTGCGCGCGTGTTCGCGTGTGCGCGTGTTCGCGTGTGCGCGTGCGTGCGTGCGTGCATGCGCGTGCGTGTGCGTGTGCGTGTGTGTGTGCGTGTGCGTTTGTGTGTACGTGTGTGTGTGTGTGTGTGTGTGTGTGTGTGTGTGTGTGTGTGTGTGTGTGTGTGAGTGCGTGCGTGCGTGCGTGCGTGCGTGCGTGCGTCGTCCGTGTGTGTGTGTGTGCGTGTGCGGGGTGTGTGTGTGTGTGTGTGTGTGTGTGTGTGTGTGTGTGTGTGTGTGTGTGTGTGTGTGTGTGTGTGTGTGTGTGTGTGTGTGTGTGTGTGTGTGTCAGCATGATATTTTTAAGAGTTGGTTAAGAATTTTGTAGACAAGAACTTTATTAATAAATATAAATGTATATTTCTGTCGTTTCATTTATGTGCATGTGGAATTTTATAAACCGAATTTTGGTTACGGCGACTAGTCTCAACGGATATTGGTAATCTGCGTAGGGCAGAATTAAATTGTGTGTGCGTGCAATGTATGTGTGTGTGAGTCGTACTTGTGTGTGTGTGTGTTTCTATTCCCTCACTTCCATAGACTCGACCCTTACATATCTTTCAAGGCTCGGGTGGGGAAAACAATCGCCAGCTTCTTGAAGTTGAAGGTACTGAGGATTTCTGGACCGAAAATCTCAATAACTGGTTTTCTGGTCCGGGTATAATCAGCAGTCGCGTTCATGACCATTTTAACGTCGGCTAAATATGCTTAAGATCAAATTATACCTATTACTTTCTGTATTAATATAAATACAAACCGAAAGGCTTCGCTTCGGCAATTCTTGAATTGCTGAAACCAAACTCATCTGTGTCGAATGGAGAGTCGACTCCAACACTCTCATCGCCCACCTAAATAACAATAATAGAAACTAATATTAAAGTATAAACATATATATAATATAACAATTACAGTATAAATATACATTTATTACCACAAAGTGCCAACGTATTTCTGGTAAATATGGTTTGAAAACAATAAATGATCGCAGTATCAAAGCGGTTATAGATTTACAATAATTGACGTTGGCTCTTATTACCAGTTTCGATATTTTAGGTATTGTATGATGTGTGATATGGTGGTGACGTTAGAGTACCCCCTATCCAATTTAGTTTCGAGGTAAGAGGCGACTATGGGAAACCTCGGATAGATCTCATGGCTTCCGATAGATGGCGGAATATCCGTATTGTTTACGCCATATTTACTTGTAAAATATCTTAAGCGGTGACGGTGAGAAGCGTCAAAAGTGCAAAACGTCTGGTACTACGATTGATATTTATTAGCTCGTTAACAATTTGTGGCTGAAGATAACCCTGTTCTCATAATAAGGAGGTAGACAGATTGTCGTTGTCAGTAGCAGACCTCTTGCACCCTTGACGCTGCTTTACTTACTAGGTTGAGTGTTTTACACTTAGCATAAATAGAAAGTAGTTATATCTATTGAAAGCCACAAGTTTTTTTAGGAATTTTCCTAATGACACTTATGATATATTATCTACGTGTTCATATTATGCTTTTAACAGTTTACTGGATATCATCAAAATCATTATAATTACAGCATCACAAGTTCACTTTTGAACATAAGCCTCCCGGAAGGAATGTTATAAATCACGGTCATGAGCCACCTGCATTCGTTAACTTCCTGCACCTCTTACTAGTTCATCTCTAGTAGAGATCATCTCCCTATTTAGTAGGGAGCCACCTTACATTCACATGCGGGTACGAGTTTAAAAAGCTATATGGCCGGGTCATTGCTACTCAAGCTTTATAATCCGTTGGGCTATGTCGATTACTCTGGTTCTACTGCGGATATCCTTACTTCATAGCTGGCTAAACGACCTTAAGCTTTTTTATATGGACTACATATGGACCTCTTAGATCTTGGAAAGGGTTTCCTTTGATCGTCCTTAAGAGGTACACTAGCAATTACTGCCAGACGATGCGCAACTTTACGTTGCCTGGAATATTAAATGGATGTAATGTTATCTACATAGCTTGCTAAGTTAAATAGCAATAATTTATTAGCAGTACTCACACCGCTGTGTTTGGGTCTGAAGGGTAAAGAGAGCTAGTAATCATTACAGACTGTGCGCAATTCCACCGAGTTGGCCGCAGGTTGTCTATGAACAGGACTGCCAGGTGGACTGTAAGATTATTTGACGCAGTGGGTGTCGCGGGTTCGAATCCCGCACGGAACATGTATTTGTATGGCCTACATATAGTTGTTCCGGGTCTGGATGGTTGTCCTTGTGCAATTTATGTTTGTAAATTGCCCCCACGATACAAGAGAAAATCTTAGTCTCGGGGTAACGTTTTTTAAAAATATAAAAAAAATAAAAAATTGCTACTTCAGTTTATTAAAAAAATGACTTAAATATACTATATACTGGGATAAAGTATTCTCTTATATTAAGTACATGGTAAGTTTCTTTGATTTAGATATTGATGCTATATTGTTTATAAAATTTACATTAAAATAATTTTAAAATAGTACTTACATCATCATCCTCAAAGTTTTCCTCATTCCGTTTCAAGAGTGTAGCGTTTTGATTAAAAAGCGCATCTACATTATCCCCAATTTCATCTATCAACTTGATTGTATTTGATGCTGTTTCTCCAAGTGAAGATAGCTGACTTTTGAATCTTGATTTGTCAGTGTTTCCCAAAGAACCCGTTTTCCTGCCCAAGGTATGTAATTTAAGTACATTGCTCGACAATGTCCGTAGACTCTGCAAGTTCGCAGCGAATACCCTAGACAGGAGGCTGTCATCGGTATTTTTAACTATGTTATCACTGCTAATGCTGTCTTCTGCTAATATCTTTTCGCTAACAACAACACCCTTCGTGTCCTTTTTTACTTCTAAATATTGCCCTTTGGCTCCTCCGTAAAATGGCAGGTATTGTGTAGATGCCCTATAATAAAATATTTCCTTTGGATTTATATTAAAAATGTATATTATTTTATTTGTTCAAATTTATTAAAAGTTAATCTATACATTTAACAAACCCGTGAAATTTTGTGTCAAATATTTTCCATAAAAACCAAGTCTAGAGTCCTATATAGAGGATACTGACGCCAAAGTAGTACGGTGTATTCATAATTCGTACAAGAGCTACTGAACGAATTTCCATGAAATTTGATATAGTAGTTTATGACCCTTGTAACACAAATGCTACTTTCTATACGACTACGAAAGTTAGAGAAAGAGTTTGGTTTATCGTCCTTTAGTTGGTTATTTTAAAATGGCTTCTAGTAATTCAGGGGGATAACATAGAGATTTTCAAAATATATTCTTTTATAAATAACAGTTGAAACATTTTACCAGTTACTGAAAAAGTGTCATGTTTTTCATTCAGGTGCTGATCTATAAAAAATTTAATGCATATCAATAGTTCATGATTTTATTGTATGTGTTTGAACTGTTTTCGAAATTTTAGATTTCATTAATTAAATAATATTATAACTCCAATTAAAAATAAAGATAATAAATATGAATTTATAGTCTTGCGATTACTGTAAAACTCACATTATCCTCGTAGTTTAGTTTTATTGTATAACTAGCGATTCGCCCTGGCTTCACACGTGTGATTTCTGTATCTTAACAACAGCGCCTCTTACTGGGTTTAATTGTAAATCTGAATCACCCACTCAAACACACACACAAAATCATCAAGAGTTTTAGCAAGACTAACGGACATCAATTGATTTATATATAGATATAGATATTCATTTGTATCATTTTGCAATTTAATCTGCTCACGGAGCTATCTATCAAAAGAAAGTCTTATCTCTTATAAATAAAAACATATACGTAATAGTATGTTCTTTGATTGGAAGTGTTGTGAAATCATCACTTAATAATTAATAGAATACTTATAAATACTTATTCTGAAACAATGATAAAACCATATAAAAAATTGCTAGACTAAATATCCCAACCGGTGGCTATTATTAATGGGATGTTTTGCCTTAGGCAGAATAATTTGCAATATAATATCTGAGACACAACTGAATAAAGTTGTACCAAATACTGTTGAAATCGCTACTTTGTACACAAAATTATAAGATAATAATAATTATAATAGATGATCCCTTTAGTAAAATACATGGAATATTGTTCTAATCTCTGGAGTAGGACTCCCCAGAGCCAGCTCCTTCCATTTGATCGCGCCCATCGAAGACAGGCTCGAATCTTCGGCGACCGCGTTCTTTCGGATCGGTTCGATCACTGGCGATTTCAAGAAATGTTGCATCCCTTTGCATTTTATATCGCATCTACCATGGATAATGCTCGGAGAAAATGTTCGGATTGATTTTAGCTGCAAAACTCCACCAATACTCATCGCGACAAAACTCACGATACCATTCGCACCATCTGAATGCTTGGCGTTCCATGACTGTGCGATTAACTAGGAGTTTTCTTTCTTACACGACTTCATTGTGGAATCATTTATCATTTTCCGAATCAATACGTCTAGAAATCTTCACTTGCTTACTACTTTTTAAAAGGTTCGCAACGCACCTGCAATAGCTCTGGTGTTCCAGTTGTTCATGGATGGCGGTCGACATTTATTATCAGGTGAGCCGCATGCTCGTTTATCCCTATGTATATAAAAATACGATGGTAAACAGCATGGCAATCAGATCACGAACTTCATTTGCTATCAAGTTATCCCATGTAGGTAAAAGATAAAGTGCTGTGTATGATTATATTCGGTGGAATAGTTCATGGTATCGTTTCATGCTTAATTACTGTTGTGTTGTTCACAACCGGATAAAGGCCTCTTTCAGCTTTCCACCTATAATAGTATATAGGCAAAGTATAGGCATACTTAGCTAGGTACTACCATAGGGTTAAAGATAATACTAAAGTTATAATGTATTTTTTAACTGAGAGACGTGGTGTACTCAGAGGATAAGCGCTTGATTTGAAATTTCATAGCACTATAAAGTGAACACTTACAATAACAACTAACTTAATACTATTACCTATTACTTTAAAGGTTAAAAATTAAACCAACAAACTATATTCAAGTTTTATTATCTTTTTAAAAGATTTTAGTTCGAAAAACAGCTTCAAGAATGCCATCGAAAATATTTTTCGAATATCACTATACATACAGTTGTATATTAACATTAATTATTCTTCTATATTAGTGTAAAATTCATAGAGGTTAAGTTCAGATTCAGCGTGCGCTATTCCACCAGGTCCAGCTATGGCAACTACTTCTGGGTTGTAAGCTATTGAAACTTGTTTATTTTTTCCAACTACAACATGAGATATAGGATTTGCTATTGCAATTCCATTTATATCAGTGACTGCGTGAGCCCTGGGGTTAAGGTGTATCATTATTGTAGCATTTTTTAATGAACCTTTTTCAAATTTCATTCCATTGTAGTGGTAATCAGATCTCTTGCTGTTAGAATTTCCTATATATTGTGCCATACTTCTTCGAGGTACTCCGTTGTATCTAACAGGCAGGTAAATAAGAATTAATTGGTATTTCGTTTAATATAAGAGCATACAGAAGTGATCATGTCTGTTCATTTGGATGATAGTAAATAATCGGCCCTGTACCTACCAGCCTTCCTTCTAATAATGGATTAAATGATCGTGGCACTGATTCATCTGTGGATTGTGGATGAAGGCGTGATATTAATGATGTTAGATCAGTGTGCGGTGATAAAGCAATTACACGAGCAGCAGGACCTGCGACAGCAATGCCTCCAGGCTGGGTATAAGCTAATCCACCTGGTCCAACAATAGCAGTTCCACCTCTTCCAGCCGTTGCTACACCACCCGGCCCTGCGATTGCTACACCACCTTTCCTTACCCTTAGCCTGTTTATAAAGAAACCCGGGCTAGGAGCCACTGGTTTTTTATTTCCGAACCATGAAAAATCACTGAAAGGAAAACGTAAGTCCCCTTCGATTTCACCGCTTTTTGTATCTTGAACTACCTTCTCTTTTTCAATTCGCGGCTTATTCGTTGTTTTTCGTGTAACAGCGGGTTTCAGTATAACTTTTTTTGGCTCATTAGCACTAGTTAGTTCTTGTTCAGTAGTAGACGATGTTAATATATTCCGTTTTTTGAGCGAGCGCCTAATTCTTGAACGGGGATTTAAACTCTCTGTATTAAGGACATTTTCCACGAACTTATTACTTTCAACATTGTTACTAAATTCCATGTTCTCAATGGTATTCAAAATAGAGGATTTCTGTTTTCTTACACTACACACATCAGCGCTTTGTCCAAATTCAAAAAAATTGTTCCAGCCACCTCCATGCATAAATGCAAGTAAGGGATCCTTTACCAATATAGGAAAAAAAGAAGCAAATGGCCATTGAAATTGAAACGGAAATGATGGTGATTCTTGTCTTGTTTGATAACTATCTGATTGTATCGAATTTGGTATGCTGTTTTTAGTATATACATCAGTGATTGCTGGCACCATTAAAATTGGCATAGTAGTTATATATGGCATAGAAAATGTTGGAAGTAAGCCGTTATTTAAAGAACTTGGTATAAAACTTAATGCTTTTGAATGCACAAAACGTTGGTTTACGTCATTCTCATTAAAAATAGAATTTGTTTCTTGATTACTGTTTATCTGTTGTGAACTCGGACGTGGCTTCACTGAAGAAATAATTTGTTGTATTTTTTCGAATGTAGCCGCATCGATGACATATTCAGCGTCAGATTGAAGGTTGTTATTGTAGTTTTTTTGAAATTTGTCTGGCTTTTTCAGCCCGTCATTGATTGTTTTAATTTTTTCTAATATGTCACGAGTAATAGGATTAGATTGATTTGAGTCATTTGACAGTAGTTTTTCTTCACTATCTTGTATTTCGTCAGTTTTACTTAATGTTTCTTCTTTGCTGCCGTCCGTTGTCGTTCTGAAATATACATACGTATATTTTTATAGAATTTCTTCAAGATTTACTTCTATACTAAGCCCAAGCTGATTAATATAGCGTGCACTGTATAAATGTAGCGGTGGTTCAGCTAAGTATTATTAATCACCATACCTGGATTAGCTAGGCGCGTAGATTTTTACAATAGCTTCTTATCTCGAAGATACAACTATGAATACAAGGTTAGTTCGTGAATGCGTTGTGTCGCGCGGTGAATTTTAATGAGGCGTTTGTGAGTATTAGGTAACAAGTAAAATTTGCCCGTATTTTAGCGGTTTCTATATAACAAAGTCATTAACAATGCTAGCGATAACTAACTCAAATTGCCCAAAATGAACAAAATTAAATCTTTATGAAAGAAATATGAAAACACATTTTTTATAATCCTACTCATTTTAAGAATCTTATTCAGTAATTGATTAAAGCAAGGATAAATTAAACTTACACGTCTGCGGGTTTTGTTGAAACTTCTAAAACAAAGCACGTGAACAGCACCTGGAAAATATCGTAAATCGAATTAGTGTCTTTTACAATCATCTTAATAAATTTGTTTGAGTAGGTAGGACAAAGTAAATTCCAAAAGTTGTTATATTATATCTATTTGATTAGAAACATGTGTTAAGAATACATGTTTATTTTCGTTTCCTAAGTAAAAATCTAAGAACATTTTTAAAAGATTTTATGAACAGTGTGGTGAACGTAAACAACTTAGATGAATATGTAGGCAGCTAAATACATAGAAACGCGGCCTTAGTAGGCACACCACAAATATTATTATCTTATTTAGGAGAAATGTGCTTAAACTAGATTTTTTAATAGAATAATGGTTACAAACTAGCACACCGTAAGTGGATGCTGTGGCCCATAGCATTAAGCTGCTATTTTACGCTGGTGATCTGTGAGAGCGTGGTCCTTCCCCGGTCGTGCCGACCCACTCGTGCTACAACCATAATATAGCTGCAGCATAGCTCTACCACGTATAAAATTTGATGAGATTAGGATTAAGATTTTTTCTTCAATATGGGATTCCAGTTTTTGCCTCTAATCTACATAGGTTTCGCCTATAGTATCATGTGTCTCAATCAACACGCTTGGCAGACACGTTGGTGATCGCAGTGACAGATATCTGAGATCTTTCCCGCCACTTTCCATCGCTAGACTGTTTATTTTGCGAGTACATTTGGTGTGAATATCGAAGCCCGATGGTAAATAAATGAACAATTACACCGTTGTAGTATGTTATGCACCGGCATTCAACTAAACACTACGTTTATTGTCCATCAGAACGAATTTTGGTCACGGCGTAATCTGCATAGGACAGGATTACAGAGCACGAGTATATATACATAATTCGATGTTACGTCAATCCGATACGACCAGAGAGAACCAGGCGAAGGCGGACTTGAATTTTCGCTCTGGAACAATTGATTATATAGAAAAGTCAAAATCAAATATTTTATTGAAAATGGGTCTTTGAAAAGCACTTTTTAAAAGTCAAATGCTCCGCCATCGTTTTGACACTATGCTACTACGCAGTATGCTACTACGGGGATGCCTTGTGAGAAAAAGTGGCAAGAAACTTACAAAGAGACTATTTTTATTTCAAAAGTCACAAATTATCTTTATAAAATATACAAATAAGTAAAAAAAGTTCAAGGAAGCTTATTATGTCGAAGCTTGTGTGTAAAACGCCTCCTAAAGTGTACTTGTGAATGATATATTAAATATTGATCTTCAAAATTTCAACTATTGGTTACCCGCAATATTCTTATTCAAATACAGTGTCTTTGGTTATTTGGTTAGCAATAGAATCCATTCAAGATAAAGAGAAATTGGAAGAACTAGAGATTATTATATGTTACACATTTTCCACGTTTTCGCATACAGCAAATATCACTACATCATTTATGAAATTAACGGTAATAAGACCTTTATGCTTCAAGCTGTAGTATTAACTATATTAGAATTGCTTTAATGTTACTGTCAAAACAGCTAGAGAAGTGACAGTGCCAGCGAGTGGAATAAAGCTTTCGTTGGCCCAGATAGCTCATCATTATGTGTGAACCGCATTCTTTCGCTAGGGTTGCACAATTTCTAATATTTTATTGGAAATATTTTTTATGTATAACACTAACATTTATACAACTGTATAAGAACAAATTATTAATATATTTAGTTGGCCTATCCATAGAGTATCTCGAAGGGGGGATATATGCCATCGTTGCTACGCTAGGCGGGCGGTTTTAAGGCCGCAGTTTTTTTAATTATTTAGAATTGTTTCAAGAAGATGCTAATGCACATCTCCGGTTTCAGTTAACCTCTGTCTGTACAAAATAAAATAAATTTCTAGCAGAGTTATTTAAACGTATACGTAGTACAAACAGTGATCGCAAGGGTGAAAACTGGCAGCGATCACCGAATGGTAAGAGGCACACTAAACCTAAACGTTAAGTTGGAGAGGTCTCGTCTAATGAAGTCAACGCTCCGTCCCCCCTCGTGCTCTAATCGAGAATCCCGAAAACTTTCAGCTCGAGTTACGTAACCGCTTTCAGTGCCTAGAAGATTGCAATTCAGTGGACGATATGAATGACAAGCTCGTGGAAACTGTCCATGCGGTCGGAGCTAAGTTCTGCAAGACCCGCCGCAGAAGAACACAAAAACTCTCCGATCACACTCTTAATCTCATGGCTGTTAGACGGGAGATGAGGCTGCAATCGTCAACAGATTTGACAGCATACAGGCAACTGAACAGACAGATCTCCAAATGCATGCGGCGAGACTTACGCAACTTTAATACTGCTCGTATTAAAGAAGCGATCGAGCGGAACCAGGGCTCCAAAGTCTTTGCCAGAGATCTGTCTGCCAGTAAGAGCCAACTATCGAAGCTGAAGACTGAGTGTGGCAGCATCGTTTCCGGGACACCTGAGATTTTGAGTGAGATTGAGAGGTTCTATGGGCAGCTGTACACATCATCGTTGGCGCCACACGCAAGTGTGAGTAACGATCCAAGAGCAAGTCTTATCCGACACTATTCCGATGATATCCCGGACGTCAGTCTAAGCGAGATTAGAATGGCTCTCCAGCACCTTAAAAATGGCAGGGCCCCAGGCGAGGATGGAATTACAGCGGAACTTCTGAAAGCGGGTAGAACACCGGTACTTGAAGTCCTTCAGAAGCTCTTCAATTCCGTCCTCCATGGTGGCACTACTCCAGAGGCGTGGAGCAGAAGTGCGGTGGTCTTGTTCTTTAAGAAAGGTGACAACGCTTTCTTAAAGAACTACAGACCGATTTACCTTCTGAGCCGCGTCTACGTGCTGTTTTCGAGAGTCATTGCGAATCGTCTCGCACGCAGACTCGACGACTTCCAGCCTCCCGAACAAGCCGGTTTCCGAAAAGGCTTCAGTACCATAGACCACATACATACCCTGCGGCAGATTGTACAGAAGACTGAAGAGTACAATCTGCCACTTTGCCTGGCGTATGTGGAATATGAGAAAGCCTTTGATTCCGTTGAAATTTGGGCGGTGCTACAGTCCCTTCAGCGGTGCCAAGTTGACTGTCGGTATATCGAAGTGCTGAAGTGTTTGTACAGTAGGGCTACGATGGCTATCCGAGTACAGAACCAGAGCTCGAAACCTATCCAACTGCAGAGAGGTGTAAGACAGGGTGACGTTATATCCTCGAAACTCTTCACCGCTGCATTGGAAGACGTTTTCAAGCTACTGGACTGGACAGGATACGGTATTGACATCAATGGCGAGTACATCACTCACCTTCGATTTGCCGACGATATAGTCCTTATGGCAGAATCGCTGGAGGACTTAAGCACTATGCTCAATGACCTCAATAGTGCCTCCCAACGGATAGGTCTTAAGATGAACATGGACAAAACAAAGATCATGTTCAATGTCCATGTCACACCTATGCCGGTAGTTGTTGGGAGCACTATGCTCGAAGTTGTTGACGAGTACGTTTACCTGGGACAAATAGTCCGACTAGGTAACTCCAACTTCGACCGAGAGGTCAATCGACGGATTCAACTCGGCTGGGCAGCGTTCGGGAAATTATGACATATATTCTCGTCAGGTATACCTCAATCTCTAAAAACTAGATTGTACAACCAGTGCGTGTTGCCAGTGATGACTTACGGATCTGAGACGTGGTCCTTCACTGCTGGCCGTATGAGGACGCTCAAGGACGCTCAGCGAGCTATGGAGAGGGCTATGCTCGGAGTTTCTCTGCGTGATAGACTCAGAAATGAGGATATCCGCAGTAAAACCAGAGTGACCGACATAGCCCAACGGATTAGTAAGCTGAAGTGGCAATGGGCCGGCCATATAGCTCGAAGAACCGATAACCGATGGGGAAGAAAGGTTCTTGAGTGGCAGCCTCGTACCGGTAGGCGTAGTGTAGGGCGACCCCCCACTAGATGGAGTGACGACCTGTTAAGATATGCAGGAAGTCGATGGATGCAGGTGGCTCAGGACCGTGCTTTGTGGCATTACTTGGGGGAGGACTATGTTCAGCAGTGGACTCGTGAAGGGCTGTAATGATGATGATGATGATGATGTAGTACAAACAATTAACTTTAAATTCGCTGATTACACACGCTCTTCAAAGTTCAGTAATAGTGCAAAAACAAGACGTCTCGCGACGTTAACGCTGCTTCTCATCGCCAGTTTTGGTATTCTAGCTCAACGAAGATGCTTATACCGCAATATATCGAAAGGTATAAAGATTTTCTGGCATTTCCAGTAGTCGCCTCCTACCTCACCCGAGATGAAATAGACTCATGAATTCTTTTAGGCCGCTACCAAACATGATTTTTAAGACAGTATTTAGTATTAAAAGTTTTATTCATAGATTATCCGCCATATAGTTCGAAAAACAGACAACCAATGGGGAAGCAAAGTTCTCGAGTGGCAGCCTAGTACCGGTGTAGGTGAAGTGTAAGGCGGCCCTAAACTAGGTGGAGTGACGACCTGGTTAGACATACAGGAAGTTTTTGTAAAATCTTTTTTTGTTTCCGTGTTCTTTTAATAGGTAAAGTTAATTTACTTGTAATAAAACATCAATACAACAGGAAGATAAGAATTTGAATATGTTTATTTATATTTTATGTGGACAGCCCTGGTCTTTAACACGGAAAGTGAAACGTATGAATTGTTTTTTCGTCAAATGCATTGCGTCGTCCTTCAAATTTATTTTGAATTGGGGGTTTTTATTTTAGTATGGCAAGATTATTTCAATTTATCTTATTTAGATAGACAAAAAAAATCTTCATTGTACTAAAAACAATTTGGTACAAAGGCGAACATATTGCCGAAAAGGCATTCCTTGTCAAAGATGTTAAGAGTTATTTCGATTTCCGCAAAGTAACGCCTGATTCTATTAATTTTATCATTCTCTGTCAGCTAACCTTTAGTGATGAGAGCTATGGTATGGTAAAAGGTGAAACCCAACGCCATTTAGTCTTCTCTCATAGTCGACAAACATTATTAACGTTGAGTTTGTTATTGCAGTCATTTTCGATCACTCCGAAAACTTTCTAATAATTAATATTATTGTTACGAGCTTGAGGTTCGTGACAATAAAAGTTGCCGATAAAATTACCTAAATTAACACTTTAATTTACTTTACACAAATTAAAACTTAAAACACTAATAATTAAACACACTAATTCACTTAATTCCGCTCCGAAGCTTCGCTTGTGTCGCCGAGTTCAACTCTGCCCGATCGCATCTTGCAGCGCCTATTTATATAATTAGCAAAGAAGCGTCCCGAACATTCAAGTAAATGCGCGCCAGGCAACGAGTATTCGAGTGTAGATATTCCAGAAACTTAGTTCCTCGGGTGGCGCTGTCGGTCGAAAGATTTGTGATGTCATTTACTGCAAAGCTCCCCTCGCTCTCGTTCCTGACACTAGATGGCGCTAGTGTATCGTCGACTGGAGCGCGTAACACTGCCCCCTCCTAAGACATGCTCGTCCCGAGCATTATCGGCCCCATAATAACGCGCCAAGCGATCCACTTGGACGATCTTAGGAGTCCCTCTTGCGTCTTTCTGTAACGGCTCCGCAATGCCAAGGGCTGTCCTATCCCGTGGTGGACCAACATTGTACAATTTCGGTGCTCCTCTACTACGTGTCCGAGGTCCCCGCTCGGCCGCACAACTTGTACATGTACGACACCAATCCTCGACATCGTCACGATAATGGACCCAGTAAAACTGTTCTCGGACCTTCAGTAGAGTTCGTTTAACTCCCAGATGGACTCTTGAACGACCATTATGGCACAGCTGTAGAACATTCGGCACTTTAGCTTTAGGGACAACCATTTGCAAACGACAGCTGTCTCCTCGACCATTATCCCATTTACGGCACAGGACTCCATCCTGAAGCAGCAAACTGTCCCATTGGGCCCAATAGCTTTTCGTGGTTGAACTCATCGCTGAGACGTCCTTCCAGTTAGGCTTGGTAGCACGGGCCTTCATCCATCCCAGAATCGGCTTGATGTCCGGATCTTCCTGCTGTGCATGTCGTAGGCTGTCCTTCCACCCGTTGCTGAGGTGGTCTGTTCTGAGCATCCTCACGAATACCACTTCCTTTCCTTGCCTACTACAATGGTTGCCATCTTCAGGACAAGGTCTTCTTGACAATGCATCTGTGTTGCCGTGAGATTTCCCGCTGCAGTGTCTGATAGTAAAGTCGTATTCCTGCTGCTGCTGGGCGGTGCTGTTAGCCGCACTTCCTTTCTGAGACCGTTCACCTTCCCTTCCTAGGGTGTGCTTCGGGCAGCTGGACCGAAGATGGCCACTTTCCCCACAGCCATAGCACCTAGGGCTGTATCTTCTATTGTGGTCGCGAACCGTAACTGCTGCAACCTCCCTAGCGTGAGGTGAACGACGATCCTGTCGCCGCCAGGCAGTGCCGTTAGCTGCACTACCCTCCTGATATCGTTCACTTTCCCTTTTTAGGGTTCGCTTAGGGCAGCTGGATCGAAGATGGCCCTTTTCCCCACAGCCATAGCACCTTGGGCTGTATCCTTTGTTGCGGTCGCGAACTGTAGCTGCTGCAACCTCCCTGACGCGATGGGAACGATGATCCTGCCGCACGGCTTCCACTTCTAGTGCATGGGCCAAGGCGTCCTTAAGCGTCTCGTGGTGCCCGAGCCTCACAGCAGCTCTGACTTCCAGGTCACGGATGTCGTCAATGAATGTCTGCGGACCATGTTCCTCTTGTCCGCTCTGCAGCTGCTCTTTTAACTGACGGACCTGTTCCTCCTGTCGGCGAGCCTGCTCCTGCAGCATCACCATCAGAGCACCTAAGTCGGGTGCTGCAGATGTAGGAGCTACTGACGGGCCTGCAGCCGGCGACTGTCCCTCCGACGTCTGCGGCGTTGCACCACCAAATCTTCTTTGGTCCGTCTCCTGCTGGCGTTGACTTCGGGTACGGACACCCTCCGTTTCCTCCTTAGGTAAAATCGGCATAATTTTACCCCACATCTGACACCAATTGTTACGAGCTTGAGGTTCGTGACAATAAAAGTTGCCGATAAAATTACCTAAATTAACACTTTAATTTACTTTACACAAATTAAAACTTAAAACACTAATAATTAAACACACTAATTCACTTAATTCCGCTCCGAAGCTTCGCTTGTGTCGCCGAGTTCAACTCTGCCCGATCGCATCTTGCAGCGCCTATTTATATAATTAGCAAAGAAGCGTCCCGAACATTCAAGTAAATGCGCGCCAGGCAACGAGTATTCGAGTGTAGATTTTCCAGAAACTTAGTTCTTCGGGTGGCGCTGTCGGTCGAAAGATTTGTGATGTCATTTACTGCAAAGCTCCCCTCGCTCTCGTTCCTGACACTAGATGGCGCTAGTGTATCGTCGACTGGAGCGCGTAACATTATTATGAGAATATCAGAGCCGTGGTAGCTCAGATGGTTAGCGCTCGCTGTAAATTTCACAGTACGCGAGCAAACCGGGTTCGATCCCCGCCGGCACCAATGAAATTGTTAATTGCAATTTTAAGTGCTGATTTACCACGTGCTCGGCGGTGAAGTAAAACATCGTGAGGAATCCTGCATGTCCGAGAAATAAGAAAAAAAAATTCGAAGACATGTGAAGTTCGCCAACACGCATTGGGACAGCGCGGCGGACACTTCCTTACCCTAAAACCCTCTCAGAAATGAGGGGAGGCCTGTGCCCAGCAGTGGGACGTATATAGGCTGTAACTTTACTTTACTTTACTTTTGTGAGAATATCCACTAATCCACATGGTCCCGTAGATGTCGTAAGAAGAGATAAACCAGGAGACGGACGGCAGCATCTTCCTAATAAAAACTAAAAAAAAGCTGTGGTTGCCAACTAGTCTGCCAAGCGATTATGAGGTAATCTGTGGAGAGGCCTATGTTCAGGAGTGGACTTTGATTGGCTGTAATAATAATTATAGTAATTTATTTATATATTTAACATAATAAAAATTCACATATTTACAGTTTTACAGTCTCTTCTGCTCAGCAGTTTGTTGGCAGAAAAAAATTGGTTGACCCTGCAGGCCGTCCCTGGGACTTCCCGCTAATTTGAAATGCAAAGCGCTCCAAATTTTACCAAATAATGTTGTGAAATCTCGAAGTTATGTTAAGAAAAACGTTTTTTCAAATTTATCTCCTTCGATATCTCACGAGCCAATGAACCGATTTTTATTCCCCCCCCCCCCCCCACACACACACACACATGCACACACGCACACTCTCACACACTCATATACGCACACGTTCACGCACACGCACACGCACACACTCGAAATTAGTTAGAATAGCTTCCAGGGATCTCAAAACGTCGAGATCTGACGAAAACTCGATTTTAGAAAATCGGGGTGAAACTAATAACTTCCCTATTTTTGAAAATTTTTAATTTTCTTAGCGGGAAGTTAAAAATCAATGCGTGAATCAACTAAAACTTTAAACGTGATTCAGCCGTGGTTGAAGCACGAATGACCCGAATTAACCGCGGAAAGACCACGCTCTCACAGAATACCATCGTAAAATATCAGCTTATGCTGCTGTGTTTCGTACAGTGAATGTATAGGACCCGAGATCCTTTTCACTGGATACGAGGCATTTGATCTTGGTAAGGGTGACAACGAATTTGCATTTTGATGTCTATGGGCCACATTATCCAATTACCATCATGTGGCGAACAGTTGCAGCTCAAGGGGTATGTTGATTGTTGTTAAACTTACCGTAAAAACTTGTAAATTATTACTTATTAAGTTTTCTCTCAATTCAGGAAGTCAAAACTTAACGTCTGTTATCAGAATTAAATAATTACGAGTAGAAAGTAATTGCACGAGATGGAAGCCTCAATACGTGGACGTGGTTCATATTTGCTTTCTCAGCCCACTTTCTATTTTTTATTTATGTATAAGCCACTATTTGTTTTTATCTGTTTAACTACCGATAGGCGAAAAATAACAAATATAATGATTATGTTAATTTATTTACAGCCGCCCCGGTTTCGTGTGGGTAGGATATATTAATGTGGTATTTTCATCCTTTTTTTTAACCAAGCTTTTCAGATTAAACATAGTAGCATTACTCTGTGTTCGTGAAGTTTCATTACCATTGGTTCAGCCATTCCGAATATTTTTTTTATAGAATAAGGTTGACAAACGAGCACACAGTCCACCTGATGGTAAGTGGATGCTGGTTGAGAAATGGAAAAATACCGCTAACCAGTCAATTAAAACACTGATACGAGTATAACGTAGGACCGACTTGGATATCATTTCAAACAGTTTTATGGCTACTGCGTTCTCCATTGCACGATGAATATCAAGATCAAGTGACCGAGTTAGGGGTTACCCAATCTTCCAGTTAGGATATTTGTGTCGACAATCCACATATATTTTATTTAATATTAATTGCAAATCGCGCGATCAATTCGGCCATTCCGAAAATTAGCCTGGAGATATACAGGCATCCTCTTATTTTCGAGAGGGTTTTAGGGCAAGAATATTTAGAGGGATTAAAGCCATGCTGCAGCTATATTGTAGTTACTGCACGAATGGGTCGGCTAGGTCGGGGCAGGAACACGCTCTCACAGAATACTACGTAAAATAGCAGCTTAATGCTGCTGTGTTTCGTATGGTGAGTGTCGAGAACTGGAGACCCTTTTACTGGAAACGTGGAATTGCATCTTAATCCTCAGAGGTGACAAAGCATCTGTATATTGATTCTTAATTGAGGATAAATGTAGATGTCTGTGGGTCACAGCATCCACTTACGACCTGGTGGATTGTGAGCTCGTTTCTCACCCTTAATCTATAAAAAATGTTTTAATAATAATAGTTAATATCTATGTATTAACAAACTCAATGACAAATGACTCCTGATGTTAAAAAAGAATATACTTGTATTACAGAGAAACATTAAAATTTTATTTATATATATAGCGTTAGTTTTTCAAATAGCAGCTAAAATTAATAGCCACCTTAAATACAAATATATAAATAATGATATGCTGTTATTGCAATTTTCGAAAATACGAGCAAATATAACTTATACTTTTATTTGAAATCATCCTAAATTCAATGTGATTTATTGCCGATAGAGCCTTACGTATGCGTGCGCAGTAAAATTTCATTTTGCATTTATAAGATAACTAGGACAGATTGTTTGTAATTTTTTTAATTAATTTTCTTCACCATTTGCCGTTACTTGCCATTACTTATTCTGAACCATCTCCGCAAATTTGACCGGTAATTGCAAAATAACCCTGTATAATAGCAGTACTATTAAAACTACACCGTGTTTAATAATTCAGTTAAGCTTCAATACTTGTGTTAGAAATAGATTACAACAGTAGGTAAGTAGCGAATCTAAACCTCTTAACCATAAGGCTTGAGTATATTCACATTAGCTTACACAGCTTACTTACTTAAGTAAGCTTTCAATTAATTTATGAATGCTTATATTATTCATAATTTAATCAAAAGCTCACTTCTTGTGTGAATATATCAATCGAATATATAAGATTATCTTAATATTATTTTAAAACAGTTATCCCTAGTCGACGAGCATGTATACTTAGGTTTATGGCCGTGGAGACGTGAGAAGTGTATCAGGATCGTTTCCGAAGTTTCGGCCTACCCCTCTGGGTGATATTTATTTATTTATTTTATTATTTATTGCATCCTTAAACAAAAGAATACAAAGAGCGGACTTAATGCCTTGAGGCATTCTCTACTAGTCAACCCATGGAGTGGTGAGAATTTGACGTATGTGTGGCAATATAGAATAAGAGAACAATTAACTACATAATATATACAAACTACTAATAAATAAACTATACATATATGATCTATCCTTACACATATACAAATATATAAATACATGCATATACATACAAGTATACATATTTAAATACATACATAAATAGTATATACAAATGAATATGAATATATACGTCTGTTTGGCAATACCTTGAACGAATTAACCACCGTTTAAGTGCAATACATAAGTGATAGGTGAGTGTTAATGTTATGTTATAATTACATTTTATTTATAATTATAAGACTTTTAATCTTAAGTAAAAATAATTGAGCCTATACGTGTGGACTAAGGAAATCACTGATTTACGAATTATACACGTACGTATATGTATAATGTGTATGAATGATACACATTAGACACAGTACAGCTAGTTAGGTAGTTACTTTAAATTTATATGGTACCATCCTTGAAGTATATTCTATTCAATAAAATAAAAAATAATTATTAAAATCGATTTCTAATCGACGAAGAAGCATACAAGAAAATAACAATCCGACAAATTGAGGACCTTTTCCTTTTTTAAAAGCTGACTAATAAAAAGTCTGTATGAACCATCGCGATCACTTATAAATCTGATTCCGTGTTTGTTTATAGCTCCTTTTGTTCTGCTTTTTTTGCATTAATAAAAACTTTAGGGGACAGCAACAGACAGCAATAGATACGATATAAAGGCACAAAAGTCACGCAAAAGTCATTGACCTGTGATAAAATGCCATAAAAACCAGAAATAAATATTTCACATCGAATTTACGACTTTGAAAAATTGACATATTATGTAAATTTGCTACAAGCTTAGCGCGCAAACAAAAAACCGTTTTTATAGAATATGGGTGATAAACGAGTACGCAATCCACCTGATAGAAATAAATCCTGACGCCCATAATAAACATATATACTTATCAGTGGACTTGTGAAGGGCTGTAATGATGATGATGAAAGAATCAAACAGCAGATGCGTTGTCTGTTCTGAGGACTGAAATTTAATTCCTTTTTTCCAGTAAAAAGGGTCTCCGGTTCTCTACACTTGCCATACGAAACACAACAGCATTAAGCCGCTATTTTACGTTGGTATTGTGTGGTCTTCCCTGGTAGAGCCAAATCATTCTTGCTACAATCATAATATAACTGCAGCATGGTTCTACTACGTAAAAAACAGCAATAACTTATGAATATAACCGGTAATATGGTACCGATATCGACCGAAAATCGATATTAAATTTTCTAATTAAGAATCTACTCATCCTTTTCAATTATTTCTCCCACCAAATAGCAACCAAGCGCTGCCGTGTGTCTGAAGGCTATAGAAAAAAACACTACAATTGACCTACCATCGAATATAATGCGAGAATGCCGATATACATTAAGTCTTCCATTTCTGAGCTCCAATTTATTAAGGTGTTATTAATAAAGATTAAATAAGTAAAAAAATAACTGCAGGCTGTGAGGCATTCCATCTTAGTCTCGGAGGCTACGTCGCAGCTGTAGGCGTCTCTGTTTAAAGTTGGTTGCAGGTCAATGAGCCACTTACCATCAGGTGGATGGTAAGTTCATTTTTCATTTCAGTGTTATACAGAATAGAGAAAGCAAAGCGTACCTGCTAGAGTACCTTCTTGATCTATCTGTTCATAATTTATACTCAATCTTTTTACTTAATGCTTCCGCTAATATTTTATATTCCGGCGATAAAAAGCTTTCAAGAGCTTGTTATTTTGATAAATGCAAATAATTAAATAGTTCGACGAGTGGCTTGGATATCTTTAATTTTATCACAAAACGTGGTTTGTTGACAGTTTTGAATTTAAAGAAGAGTCTTCGTCACGAAAGAAGTCCCTTAGCCGCGGCGACACAGTCTACGCGAAATTTGACGTTTACTGTCAAATTCCATACTGTTTATTTAACTTAGCATATTTTCGAGGGGCTTCTTTATTGAATAAGACTCTAGTTTAGACGCCTACCAACTTCCCTACAAAATCTAAACATACATTAGATTATTAATTCTCTACTACTTTTCATTAGTCACAGATGCTTTTGAATCATTATATTACGTAGCGTAAAAAGTAAAAACAAGTACAGCAAAATAACGTTACTGCCTCGTTGGTCTAGTGAATGTAATAGTGTGACTGCTGATCATGAGATCCCAGGGTCGAATCCCGGGTTGGGACAAAACAACCGGGCTAATGTAACACGTCTTTTTACTAACATTTCCTTCCCATATTACACTGAGACCTATTTACTACTTTCTAAGACGGATCGTATTTTGTAAGAAGGCTTTAAAACCGTTTTGGCTTTTTTTTACGGGACCATTCTTTAAGTAGAAGTCTTGATTTTAAGATTAGACAATATTGAACAACTATTATAAAATACTTCACCGGGTTGTGATGTGGATGACCGTTAGTGGCAGTGTTTTTTTTTATAAAATAAAGGTGACAAGCACACAGTCCACCTGAGGGTAAGTGGATGCTGTGGCATATAGACATCTACATTTACTACAATTACTACAACCGTGAGAATTAAGATGGAGATCACCCGTGAGGATTAAGGTGGAATGTCTCGTTTCCAGTAAAAAGGTCTCCGGTTCTCTCCATTTACCATACGATACACAGTAATTTCATTCTGGTATTCTGTGAGAAAGAATACATATGAAGATATAGTGTGTAAAATAATTAATGCCCCGACTAGTACGCTAATCATATCACAAATTAAATACCATCTAAATAATTAAATTAATAGAAAGTTTATTCTCTATTCCTTTAGGTTGGTTTTTTTTTCAAATTTATATAGGATCACCTCTAAGGTATAAATAAGTAAATAATTTATATTATGTATACATTATTATGTCTACATATATATATATATATATATATATATATATATATATATATATATATATATGTATATATATAATATATAACTACCCTCAGAAAATGGAAGATGTAATGTACAAAGCGGAACTTGTTAACAATTTCAAAAGTGTTTGAAGTCGTTAATTTAATGGATTTCCGCAAAGTAACTTTCCTTGGTGTTTATTAATATACAGATATTTACAACAGAAGTCGACATTGACACGAATTTAAAAAAAGAAGTGAAATGAATTCTGTAATTAAAAAGAAAGTTTCCCGCTAAGGGGAAAGTTTTTAAATCGTCTTTAATAACACTGTTACGTATTGTTAAACCTTTAAAGTATTTCAGCAAAGGTGAAAGAAATACAGTCAAAAGTACTAAGTGAATCAGATCGCAATTGGATTGTTTTAAAGTTTCGAAAAAAAAAGGAAATTTTGGTTTGGAACTTTGAGCATAATAAATGTTTACATTGAAATTGTAAAAGAACACACACACACACACACACACACACACACACACACACGCGCGCACACACACATATATATATATAAAAAAAAATATATATATATATATATATATATATATATATATATATGACCTCATAGTTTTTACGTCAGAACGTCATCTTACGAGTATTTGTATTTAAAATACCATATCACTTGAAACGGAAATACGATTAGAATTTAAGGCACTCCTAAAGTAGAAAATTCTAATTATAGAGTCCATCAAACTTTTTTTTATTAATGGTGGTGTCATTGACCCAATTGCTTGTGAGAGAGATCTAAATCGCAATTACTGAACATGTATTTCAACCAACTTTTCTTTAAAAACACAAATAGTAATTTTTCAGTTTGGCAGCATCTGTAATTGTGTTTCAATATTATGTATGTGACAATTCAGCAAGCTTGTCTCTGATCTCGTTACATAAATATTATATTGAGCACGACTGGGTAAAGACGAGTGCCTCTGTTTTACCATGTGAAAAATAATAAACAGAGATTTGAAAAGAAATAAAACAAAGTAAAATGAGGTGAAATAAAATAAAACAAATTGAAAAAAATTAAAATGAAACAAAACGAAGTCAAATTAATTAAAATATAATATACATAATAATAATAATACAGCTTTACAGGGCTGCGGCTTCGAATCCCGCACGTTAAGTGATTTTATGGCTTACATTTGGATCGAAATCGGTTCACGATTGATATACTGGATACACATCTTCACAATCCTGAAAGATGTGTATCCTATTGCAATTTATGAAATAGGGGACACATTTTATATAAATATTTCCGCCGCTGGTAATAGTTTTTTCAAAATAAACACATCATATGGTGTGAAATCTACTTTAGCTTTGAAACAAAGTTTCACTGATTGGGAAATAAATAACGAAGGAAACATCGGATGTTTTCTAATGCACAGATTAGACAAACCCTGTTAAAAAAGAAATTACATCAAAACAAAATAGAATATCTTTCTTAGTTACAGTCTATTATAGGAGAAACGAGGGTGTATCGTTCAATCATCGTGAAAGCTTCTACTTGGAGTGAGAGTAATTCTTACATTGAGCTGGACGGTAATAAGTGAAATTACGCTTTTATTCCTAGCCTGAAGAGAAATTTCACATCAATTTGAGCTACCGTTACAGACTATGAAACTCCAGTGCTGAATATAAGCCTCCCTAATAGATTGACTCACAGGGGTACATTTGCTATAGTTGCCACGTTGGGCAACCGTAATTTTTTATTTTTAGTCGTTATTAGGAAGAAGCTGCTGCCCATCTCCTGATTTGTTTCCCTCTGTCGCCTGTTACGACATCCACGGAATGATACGGGGCAGTGGATATTCTTACACCGTCACTACACGTTTATAAATTTCAGTAATATTCTGCAAATTTGAGATTTTGTTTCATTTTTAATCGAGGCACTTGGCTGAGTGACAGCCAAGTACTGAAAAAAAAATTGCGATGTACCGGCGTTGTGTATTTTTTATACTCACTCATCTATAACTAGGTGTTTTAGAAATTTAAAATTTGGGATTTAAAGTATATTCTATTACAACCTCCAAAACTCCACTGCTGAATATAGAATCTCCCATAGATTGCCTCATAGAGGGTATTTTGCCATAGCTGTCATGCTTGGCAGGCGGTTTGGCATATTTTTGTAATTATTTTGAGTCGTTGTTAGGAAGATGCTGCTGCCCATCTCCTGTTTCAGTTTCTCTTTGTTGCCCACGGGACGATGATATGGAGTAGTGGATAATCTTACACTTCCCAACACGGCTAATTAAGGTGGATTAGGTGCATACAAAGGAAAACTACAAATTGTTTACAATCGTTGATAATTAAAAGAAAAATAAACTGAATTAAAAACGTTGAAGTTACCTAAAACTTATCAATAATTAATGATATCTTAGCTCGGCAAATCCCGAACGATCGCATGCGACCGCACCCACCCACAGCACTTAAAACCATTAAAGTTTATATTTAGAGACTACTTTTCTATGAAAAAGAAGTTATATTACGTTATTAAGTTATAGACTACTTTTCTATGAAGAAGAAAAAGTTTTGTATTATAAAATCTATACAAAATTCTCTATCCAGTGGTCTAAACAAAAGTCAATTTTTAATTAATTACAAAAAGATTTTATGTGCGAATGTTGGCAGTTGAAAATCAGAATTATTTCAATATATATTACTCAAATTTATTTACGTAAAAAGATAAAGAATATTCGCACAAAAACTTTCATTACAATTTTTATAATAAAACACTATACTAAAACACTAATAAAACACTAGAAATATCCAAAAATCAACACAATAACATTCACGCGAAAATGGCGTACGAAATGAACGTAGGTTATAAATAAATATACAAAAATAACAGTTTTTTTATTGCACTAGAGGATAGAAAATTTAATATTGATTATATAATGCCAAACTTCTTCATAGAAAAGTGATCTCTATATATAAGTTAGTATGGGTTAAATTGCTGTGGGTGGGTGCGACCTCATGAGACCTTGAAAGACGACTAATTTATTGCAAAAATGTTGTGAGGTTATGTTTTTTCACGTGGTAGAGTCATGCTGCAGCTATATTATGGTTGCAGCACGAATGGTTCAGCTCGACCGGGGAAGTACCACGCTCTCACAGAATACGAACTCAAAATAGCAGCGCAATGCTGTTGTGTTTGGTATCCTGAGTGTAGAAAACCCAAGACACTTTTTACTGGAAAGGAGGCATTTGATCTTAGTCCTCAGGGCAACGTAACAGCATTTTGATTCTTAATCGGGGATAGATGTAAATGTTTATGGGCTACAGCATCCACTTACCACCAGGTGGACTGTGTGTTCGTTTGTTACCCTAATTATAATTTAAAAAAAATCATACGAACAGGAGAATGTTTATTTACGGAACCCGAAAAATTGAAAAAAATGTTACTAAGTTGAACAAAACTGTATACAAGGGGTACCTTTACATCTTAAGAACATTTCGATTAGAGATTATCGATAACGTCAATCTCTACAAAAGTGCGGTTAAATTTTGCAGAATTACACGTATTTGTAATTGTTTTAAATTCCGTTGCTTTTTTTCAGATCCTTATTATTATAAATACGATAATGTTTTCTATCCATTTAAGTACAAATTGCTTGTACCTGCTCTAAAATACAGCATTTAGACAGCTAAACATTTCAATCGTACCTACGGGTTAATTGTTAAATAATTTGGAATTTCTTTCTAAGGTGAGTTATATTTAAGTACTACACACCTAGATATGATTAATTACGTTTTATTTCAAAACTAAGGTTTTGCCAATAAGAGCAGGAGTTGTTATGTTTACAAATGACTGAATTAATAATCTACATATAAACAGCAAGAAAACTAAATGTACTAAATTTAAGACAATGAATGTTAAAAATCTGAATATTCGTACCAATGTGTTTTTAAATGGGGAAGGACTGAGTCCTGTTGAATTCTCTGTTTTTCTTGGCATCACTCTCGACGCTAAGCTTTAGTGGGGCCCTCATATATCTATACTAGCAAGTAGACTAAGCTTTGCAGCTGGCTGTAAAAAAATGAGATCTCACATGTGTCGAGACAGCTAGATTAATTTATTTCAGTTATTTACATAGCACAATGGCGTATGAGACTTTGGTGTGGGGAAATGCGGCTGATTAAGAAACTTTTTTTTTGAATTGTGCCATAAGAGCTATTTACAACCTAAAACCGAGAGTCTCTTAAAGAAAAATTTTGAAAAATAAATATATTAACTAAGGCCTCTCAGTATATTCACGAAAATTTAATGTATGTTCACAAAAACAAAGGTAGTTTCAGTAAAAAAAAAGTGATATACGCTCTATAAACACTAGAAACATACACACGCTGATACCAGATTCTCGACTCCACAGAGTCAGTATCTTGGGGCAATGAATACACTATTATAAAAAAGAATATTTTTATTATTGTAAGTGATATTATTGTGCCAAAAAATTCAAAAGGTGCTTCGAATCGGCTTAAAGCGGGTCAACTGTTCCAAGCTAACGAAGAATACAAAACTATATCCATTTTTTATGAGTTGACTTCATTTATTTCTTGACTTCAAAAACGACATTTTTTATAGGATAGGATGATAAACGAGCACACAATCCACATGATGGTAAGTGGTTGCTGTGGCCCATAGAAATCTACATAAATCCTCAATTACGAATCAAAATGCAGATGCGTTGTCATACGTGAGAACTTAGGTGGAATGCCTCGTTTCCAGTAAAAAGGGTCTCCAGTTCTCTACACTCACCATATGAAACACAGCAGCATTAAGCTACTATTTTACGCTGGTATTCTGTGAGAGCATGGTCCGTCCCCGGTCGAGCCGACCCATTCTTGCTACAACTATACTACTAATATAACTGCAGCATGGCTCTACCACGTAAAAAAAACTTTATGAATACGTATACAGAGTTATATTGTGATTGCTTTGGATACATTTGATTTGTCTTTTTTCAAACACAAGGTGTTTTTTGGACGCTTTTAGCGTAATCTCTATGAATAAATATTTAAATACCTACATGTTGCAAAGACAAAGATGAAGAATCTTGTCGTAATTGTCAGAAACAGACATAATTGGAAGTAGTTTGATTATCATAAAAATGCAATATTGTTCAATCTTTAAATTTTAAAAATGTAGAAGGTACAACATTGTGTTACTAACGTCAATTCTAAATGTATGCTAGTTTTTTAAGTAGTTTATGTTTAGTCTTACGCTTAAACTAAAATATATTTTAGAAAAGAAGTCCCGCGAAAATAAAGTATGGAATTTCTACAGTAAAATATCAAAATTGGCGAAAACTGTAGCAACGCGGTTAAGGGACTTTTTTAGTTAGGTATGTTCTTAAACTATGATTTAATCGCAAAACTATCAAAAAGCCATGGTTCTTTTGACTGCCTCGATGGTCTAGTGGACGTAAACGCGATTGCCGATCGTGAGGTCCCGGGTTTGAATTCCGAGTCGGGTAAAAATTAGCTCTTGAGGTTTTCTGTCAAGAAATTTTCAGTACCAGCCCGGAGCGAGAAATTCGATGGTGTTTCTCGAGCCCCATATAACATTATAAACCGTGTTTTGTAATAAGGCGGTAAATGCACAATAATCAAACTTTTAAAAAGAAGTAAACGACATACATAGCTAAAAAGAACAAAACAATTTCCGCGTAAGGATTAAAGTCTGACTTCAGAAGCTGTAATGTAGAAATTCTTTTATTAATTTAATATAAACACGGATTGAACGTCATTCGAATCCCAAATTAAATGAAAGCATTTATAAATGTCACAAAATTAATGAATACATATATGTAAATTTATGAACATTATAACATTAATGAATACTATAATTTTTAAATGAATATAACTGTAAAAAGACCCTCAAAATTAAGTTTATGTCAAACTGTGGCTAATCATACAATAATTGTATGATTAAATAAATAATTTACGATTATCCCATAGAGAAAAGATATTTATTCGCCCGATAATTTTTGAATAAATTTTTAAGTATGTTTATTTCTTAATTACAAAAAATAAAAATATATCGGCTGAATAAAAATAAATAAATCATACAATAAACCGATCCGAAAAGTAATGATCCGATTATCGTATGAATAGATTCTTCCTTTAGTACGTGTAATTACGTGTGTTAATGTTAATATTGCTTACCGCGATCAGAATTTTGTGCGACATCTCTGCTGTTGTGAATCGATAAATAAAAAAACAATTTGACCAGTGTAACGTGCACAGTGCTCCGTGGACAATCTCAGTTTGACGCTCGGACCGGTCCCGGCAGCTTTTTGCTTAATTTCATCCGCTGGACCTACTAACTGTTCCAAACTTCCAACGCAAATTCCGACTGTGCAGTGGGAGTTGAAAAATGAACGAAAACGTAGTCTAGCCAACGGAATTAAAAATATGCTGCAGAGAAATACAGAATGTTCCTTGATTAATGTGTTTTACAAATATTACGCAAAACTTCTTAAATTTGCGTATTTTTAGCGTAAAAACTAATAAATAATAATTATAAAATAATTATTTGTTTTAATCACAATGGCTCAAATGACAGCGTATTAAATAAACTAAACACTTGCACTTAAAGATTGGCCATTGTGAGAGAGCTGAACCTGTACCGAGATGTATTACAGTGTTGCGACCCCCAAACTACTATAAGTTTTTTGTCTAACATCATCATCTTCAGCCTATGATGTCCCACCACTGAGCAGTCTTCTTTGTATGCAGCCTTTCCAGTCGTTGTTTTCCGTTTTCTCCGACTTTTCCAGTGGTTTAGTCGCAAACAGTTGTTAGTAGCGACTTTAGATTTCCCATATTTTCAAATAGCAGCAGGTCAATCGGCATTTGTCTAAAAATACAAGCAATAATTTATAATAACAAGCTTGATGGTTGAAACAGTAATTTAAACTTCCAACTGCGTAAAACGTCCGCTTAAAAGAGCAAACTTCAAATATTATACCGAAGTATATCACTTAAACAACTAAGACGAGCCTAAATACAAATACATTCTATAATATGTTAGAATTCATCAAGCATTAACTTAAAGAGAGTTTTAAAGAAATAGACATGCAATACATATTTGCGAATAAACATTACTCTCCTTTTGGCGCAGTCGTGTAAAAATAAGTCTCGCGTGTATTATATGTTCAAAATTTTAAAATATTTTGTATTGTTTACAACATTTTTATTACTGGAGAGTTGTCAGATACGTGCGGCTTTATAATATTAAATAACTTGCACTCACCTATGCTAGTAACCTTTACTGAACTATTTCTGGTAGAATTTCAAGTATAGTTTTTGCATCGCGCACCTTTATTGCAGTCCAGTCTCAGATTTCCTCCCTATAACAATCTTATTTTATTTTTAAACAGTACTTTAATATGTATCAACAACACTAGTGCAATACGATCACTATCGACTTTCAAATATTACGAGTACAATTATTTTTTACTCGACTTAAAATCGACAAATAGTCGAGTTACCATAGTAAGAAACCAAGGATGTGAAAGCTGAAAGTGTAAATTACTTTTTATATTATATCTTATAAAGAGTTATCGCTATGGATTTTTTGTTTTTTTTTCAAAATGATACAGTAACAGATCGAGTAAGCTGTTTATGTGTTTGAAAAGTTTTTTGTATTAAAACTGCATACATCACAATTGTCATAATCATACATTCATTAGCATAGCACAAATAATAACGTTATTTATAATTCGTTAAAGTGGTACTCAAAGTGTCCAATGTATTGAAACGTACGCATTGAGTAATGCCATGCCATATATAATTTTACTGTACGAGTAGAAAGTATATTTTATTTGTGGGTTAAAACTAGTTCTATAGTGTTACGCTTTTAAGGAAATAGTAAAAACATAAGCATGTGCCGGCAATTTTATCTCTACTAACTGATGCAATAACATATCAGGTGTGGCGGGTAGTGAGGGGCAGGGTGCGGCGCCAATCCCTCGCGCTTTACGGTAACAATTTTCGACATAAATTGGTTAGGATCCTGCCGAATAATGTTCGACCGAATATTCGGTTCGGTGAATGAATACTCGGCCCATTTTTAATCGTAATTATTACAACCCATCACAACTCCAATGCTACACATAGGCTTCCCCCGAGGAATGCATCCTTCGACATTTGTTATCAGATCGTCACTCCTACAGTACGGGTCGTCCTACACTTCGCTTACCCGTATGAGGCTGCCGCTCGAGAACCTTTCTTCCCCATCGGTTGTCGGTTATAAGAGCTATGTGTCACAAATATTTATGTATTGGTAATTTTTTATTGTAATTAATTTTGCAAACACATTTTTTATACACGTGAAGTTAAAAGTAAAGTAAAGTTACAGCTTATATACGTCCCACCGACGTCCCACCCAGCAAGCACAGGCCTCCCCTCATTTCTGAGAGGGTTTTAGGATAAGGAAGTGTCCGCCGCGCAGCCTCAAAGCGTGTTGGCGAACTACACATGTCTTCGAAATATTTTTTTTATTCTTCAGACATGCAGGTTTCCTCACGATTTTTTCCTTCACCGCCGAGCACGTGGTAAATCAGCACTTAAAATTGCAATGAACAATTTCATTGGTGCCGGAGGGGATCGAACCCGGGTTACTCGCGTTCTGTTATATTTTCAGCGAGCGTTAACCATCTGAGCTACCACGGCTCTTGACTTATGAATGACCTAAATATAAGTCGTTACGTTTTCATCGATACGTTCGGTAGGCTTAATAGTGCGCAGCACTATTAATTGCGTACTTGAACTTGACCGCTGACTTCTTGAAAAATTTATGATAAGTTTTGATATCAGACTACGAATGTTTTTGTACCCTTTGTTTTTAAATTAATTTTTTTTTGCTTACTGGTAAGAATTTAAGTCGAAGCCGACATTGAAGCAAAAACAGACTTTGTTCATTTTGGTTTTGATGGTCTAATTGTGTATCAAGTATTTACTTGCCTTCCACCTTATCGCCTAAGACAGATAGCTCGGTGTCGCAGTGGCTTGTTGCTTTGTTGCGGCACTGTGGGACGCGGGTTCTCATCCCGTACGGAACAAGTGTTAGCGTGGCCTGAAATTATATAATATTATAAATAATTGTTCCGAATCTGGATGTTTGTTCATTCAATTTACTCTAATGAAAATATTGTAAGTATTTTAAAAATAAAAGAGTGTCAATCTGGCACGGGTTGAATATTACGAGGATATCTCTATACATACGTTTACTTGTAGCGAAGTACGGTGGCCTACCGGTAGGGCATTTAAAGGAATTTAAGGGTCGTGGCTTCGAATCTGCCATTCAACTGCTATCCTGAACAATTCCTAACAAGCATTTTAAGCTTGATTGGGGACTTAACGGGAATATTAGCAATGATAATACCATTGCTACCATTTATAAAATAACTCCTACGCTTCCATTTATCTACTAATAAGTCAATGTACACTTCCTATAGATTCTGAAATTGACTTTATGGTCGAAAATTGGATAGGAGAACATCAAGACTGGCGAGCAAAACATTTAGTTTTACTAAAATCTGAAGAACTTAGATAACCAAAACTTTTTTTAACTACTCTAAGTCAGTAATTGATTAATATCCTACATAATGGTTAGTCGCGACGCCGAAAACGGTAAAGGGCACTGTCCGACTGACTTTGTTTACGTTGCATAGCCACACTGAAACTATGTTTTATGGATCGAATGGGCTCGAATCGACTCAAGAAAGACCATGCTTTCACAGAACACCAGCTTAAAATAGCGCAAAGCTTACACTCACCATAAGAAATTACCTAATTCTTATGGTGAGTGTAGAGAACCGGAGACCCTTTATACTGAAAACAAGGTATTCCATCGTGGTTCTCAGGGGTGATAACGCATCTGTATTTTGATTCTTAATCGAGGATGGATGTGGATGTCTATGGAGCGCAGCATCCACTTACCAACAGGAGGACTGTGTGCTCGTTTGTCACTCCACACCACACTTATTCTGTAAAGAAAAGTTAGTTGAATTAATTTGAACTATTATTCCTGCAATTAGATTAATCTTTATTGTTTTGCCTGCATTACGTTTATTATATTTATTAGATGAACTTAATAATCACTTTAAAATTAATTACTTTAAATTATATTGAACATCAATTATATTGAAGTTATGAATTTTCAGATTATTAGTAATATTGAATTTGATTCATATATAATTTAATATAATAAAAATATTCCTGAAAATTTTCATTTATTAGATGTTGATAATCGAATTATTTTACCTATAAACAATCAAATTCGATGTATAGTAACTGCTACTGACGTAATTCATTCGTGAACTATTCCATCTCTGGGAGTAAAAGTAGATGCTAATGCTGGTCGACTAAATCAAACCAGATTTTTCATTAATCGTCCAGAGTCCTAATAATTAAATGAAACTAATTTTATGTGTAATATTCTGGAAATATAAGAATTTCACTCTTAATTTGAAGACATCCACGTTGTAGCCGGATAGAAAGACAGATATTATTCCTCAGCTATAAGTACGCATTACAAACGACGAAGTAAACCGTTGGGTTGGAATGCGTGGTATGTAGACAATAATAGGGTTGAGACCAGTCGAGCATGTGGTTGTCCGATGATGGAACGGTAAGAAAGAAATTAAGTCTTATAATTTCTGCGCACATTCTTCAAAATGTATTGCGTAATTTCAAATAAAAACGAATATTTGTTGTGTCTGCGTTTGCTACAATGTGACTGTTAAATGAAACTTTTTTTTTACAGATTTTATCACCTTCAATTTTCTTATTTTTAATTCCCGACGTTTAGAGTGCCTTACAAAACCAATGGAAACGGGAGATATTACACACATAATTGAGATGTTTGACGTCCTCGACTACCTTCAGTTTTTGAATATATAGGTACAATCATTGAGGTATTACTACTACGTAAGTAAGTAAATATAGTTCGATGGGTAAAATATAACTGATCTACCTGCTTAGTTAGCTAATTATGAACCAATTGACCGGGGTAGGACCACATTGTCACAGAATACCAGCGTGAAATAGCAGCTTAATGTTTTGTATGGTGAGTGTAGAGATCTTAGTCCTCAGGGTTTGAACAATGCATCTGTAATCGAGAATAAATTTAGTATCTATGGGCCTCAACACCTTCTTTCCATCAGGTGGACGCTCGGTGTGCTCGTTTGTTACCGTTTGTTATCTTGTTGTGAGTGACTTTAAACTTTATTTTTATTTATTTTTCAGTTAAGATAATGTTAAAAATTTTGAGGCATACCAGATAAAAAGACAACCATAATTTTCATTGTTCATAATTTTCTTACTATAATTTATCACAATTTTTTGAAGCGTTGCCGAGATTGATACGTCAATCGACCTTTATGTCGAGTAGTAGGCAAATAGTATTTAAAACAACTATGGGTGTTGACTTTGAGACGTTAGATATTTCTATTTACATATAATGAGATACCAGTTTGTCGACTTCACAGAGTCAGTAACAAAGTCCCTGAAAAGATACAAGGTCTCTCTGTTACCAAGCTTAAATATTTTATTAAACAAAATTATTTGATCAAAGTAACTTACCTGTAAGTGTCCTTCGATCAAAATTAATAATATCACATTCATTATGTACTGAAAGGATTTTCATTTTATAAGCACCCCCTGTAATTGGATTACTTGAAATCTGAATATGATTTTTCAGTATTAATTTAGATTCAAAATTATTCTCTTTTGATACATTTTATTTGTTTCGTATACATTCACCTATAAAAGATAGCTGAACAAACAGATTAATTTGTCTATAAGGTATTGATTTTTTTTAATTAACTCTATAATCCAATTAACAGCAATTCTAGAAATTTCCACTTTTTTATTTTCTGAATCTCTTCATCTATGTATATATCATATCATGGTATTTACCAATAAGTAAAAACAAAATTATGACTAGTCTTGTTTTAATTAATTTTGCAGCTGTATTAAATACAATATTTTCTGACATACTAAACTCAATATATGTGGGAGGACATGCTTGACTCACACTAATGTATTGTTGTCGACCTACTATGAAAAAGTTTTTTTTTAATAATATTTTAGACCATTTTGAATAAAATAAGGTCAAGTGAATTTGCTTACCTCATTAGCTGTTTACCTCTATTATTTTTTCCTTGATGGTTGGGCTTGGCGCCTGCCACATATTACTTGATAGTATCACCTCTGCTGGTATAAAGCAACTGTTGGAGGCTATTGCATCTAGTGAGTTGTTACTGATGGAGACAGGTCCCAATATTTTAAAGTTTTCTGAATGTTTGTTTTAGATTTATGAAGATCCTTTGATCTTTTTAAAACAAAATTCTGTACCAAATAAGAAGTCACTTGGGTTTCCTTAAGAGCTTTCTTTATAATCATTGGTTAGCTCTGATAGCAGTAATGCTGTTCTTAAAGGAGCCTTTAAATTGTATAAGGCACATAACAGTCTAATGCAGTTATTTACAGCATCATTATTTTCTTTACCAGTCTTCTTGATAAGACCTGTACATACAATGTTGAAATTTGAAAGTATATGGCTCATTTTTCACATAACCTTCTATCTCTGATTTGGCACTTGTTAACAAAGATTGGAATTTAGAGAATTTAAAAGCAATATTTCCCTTAATACAAGATTGACTGATAAGTTTTTGGGTTGAGAATGCTGTATGAAACAGAATCTTTATCTTCTTCATTACTTGAGCAAATAATTTTTCTCCTCTTTTGTCCCGAAAGTGAGTAAGATCAGTCGTGAGTAGCCTCGTGTACACGCCAGTGGTACCGCGGGTATAATAAACCTTGCATACATTTTTAGAGAAAATAAAACATGATTAAAACTACTTTTACGGATTTTATCGGGTTTATTTTTACTTTTTATTTTTACTTAGCACCCATGGTCACGGGGGACTGGAAACACATGGGTGCTGGAAAGCGCCCGAAACGTCGGGAATTAAAAATAAAAGTAAATACAAAGTAAAAAATAAACGCGATAAAATCCGTAAAAGTAGTTTTAATCATGTATAGTGTTCGCGTAAATATAAGAAATCATTAAAAAAACATACGAATATTCAAGTGACATAGAATCCAATGCCTCGTGTAACCCCTCGTGGATACACAACAAGAAACTAAAATAGAACTATAATATTCATATAAAATAAAATTCATTCAAACATAATTCAAAATGCCTCGTTTACGCCCTCGTGCCACCGCAAGGCAGATATGTAATGTACAGACTCTGGTTCTGTCTCATACATAGATTTATATTGCGTTTTATTACGCTATAATCAAGGATATTATATAAACTTTGGTAGTAAATATGAACGTATGAATATTGATATAAAATGAAATTCAATGCCTCGTGTACGCCCTCGTGACACCGCAAGGCGGATATGTAATGTACGGGCTCTCGTTCTGTCACATACATAGATTTATATTGCGTTTTTGTTACGCTATAAACTATGATATTATATATACTTTGGTGGGAAATATGAACGTATGAATATTCATATAAAACGAAGTTCAATGCCTCGTGTACCTCCTCGTGGCACCGCAAGGCAGATATGTGATGTACATATTCTCGTTCTGTCTCACACATGGATATTATTATATTGAACTTTTATTGCAATGTAAGCAATAATGTTATACATATTATGGTAGTAAATATGAATATATGAATATTCATATAAAGTAGAATTCAATCTCATATCAATTCAATGTATCGTGGCACACGCACACAGATAATATGTAATGTACAGACTTTTGCTCTGTCTTATACATTGATTTTATATTACTATTTTATTAATCTACCCTACAGGTTTTTTGTAAAATACTTATGCAATATACGTATTTATTACATAAATACAATATACATATTAAGTTTTTTGAAAAATTATGTACTCACAAATGCTCGTTCTGTTTCAAATATAGTTTTCACATTTCACGTTATAGTTAATCTACCCTACAAGTTATTTAAATGCAAAAATTACATACATTGCAATCGTCCAAAACGTTTATGAGTGTTAAGTAAGTAAGTTTTCACATGTTGCTAATAATAAAATTAAGAACTTTCACTTAAAAACCAATTTTAAACTTTTTTAATTCGTAGATGTCACTCGCTGATTCGGCACGAAAAATTCACAATGACATGAGGTGTATAGTATTGCCAGTGGGAGTTCATATAGGTTGGGATACCAGTAAAAATATTATTTTTCCCCAGGAAATTCGTATGATTCGGTCCGTCAATTCATGACTACATAGTATACAAACACAGAGGAGGCGTTAACGAATATAATTGTATAAATTATATTATATAATATATTAAATATAATTTAAAAAAAAAATAAAAAATATGATTATTTTAATACAAATGAATAAACGGTTGATAATAACCCCTGGAAATAAGGTGGTCGCTTCCAAACTGTTCCTCAAATAGTTCTGTGAATAGTTTTGTAAAATTTGTGTTTTATTGTAAAATTTTACTTTGATAAAACTACTCCCGCTAGGTTTCTTACTGGTTTTTCTCAGGACAGAGGTTTTTCCCAAACAAGTGATAAGATTTAAAAGATGACTTCCCTTAAGAATTACTTGTAATCTATATTGAATAAAAATTATTCCATGATTATTATAGAATTGGTTCGTCCGTTATGGATCGTGTAACTTCTGAACACGTCATGCAATCATCTTCACATAATGTATTTAATGCAGTAAATTTGATATTTATACTGTAAAAAGTCCTGTGAGGAAAAAGAAAAGGCAGAACAACGAAATGTGCATTTAGTTTATTACAAATTTTGATAAAAGCTAGAATTGAATAATGCTTTTTACACAAATTTTTACGTTTTTTTTACATAAACATAGAAACTGATAATGTTGATATTAACCAACATAATTATTTTCTAATGTTTGTTTTTAAAATAACAAAGTAATAAATCTATTATAGCCAGAGCCAAATGTATTTAAAGACAAGCATCAACATCTACAGTAAGTAGAAGAGAAGATAGATGGAAATAGAAACAGAAAATGCGCAGCAGCATCGTCCTGATGACAACTCATAATAATAAACGGGTCCTAAAGTTACAACAATAATTAAAAAATCCTGCGTAAAAAAAGTTAACTGTAAATTGTCACTTCCACAAGTGAGATAAATCTAAAGACATCCACATCATCATTTAGGCTACAGAGCATGCTATTGAAATATACATAATACACACACTTGAAAATCATTACTCTTTTTGTGGGATAGTCGGGAAAAAGCAGTGGCTACCAACCGTCTACCAATAATGAATGAATGAGAAATAATACTTTCCGTCGGGTTGTGACTGGATTTCGAACTCTGTTTGTTTTCGTATTATAAACTTTAATGCCTCTATATCTGTGATGTCACGGTTCCTTGATTATGAATATGTTGTTATAGAGATATTCCAAGTCTTCATCACGAGCATTGTAATCATCATTACAGCCCTTCATAAGTCCACTGCTGAACATAGATCTCGCCCAAGGAATACCACAAAACACTGCCATAAGTCATCGGCAATCATGGATAGTACCTACATGTCTTTGCAATTCGTCATTTGATCTAGTGGAGGGCCACCCTACACTTCCCTATACCGTACTAGACCGCCTCTCGAGAACGTTTTTTCCTCGTTGTTTACCCGTTTTAGAGATATATCGACCTATTGCTACGTCAGCTTACTAATTCGTTGAACGATCTCTGTTACTCTATTGCGGATATCTTTATTACGAATTTTATCACGCAGAGTAATTACGAGCATAGCCGTAGCTCAGTTCACCGAGCAAACTTGAGCTTCCTCACACGGCCAACAGAGAAAAACCACGTCTCAGATCAATATGTCGTCACTGGCAACACGCGTTGTTTGTAAACTCCTGTTTTCTTGTTTTGAGGTACACGTTACTTGAAGATGTGTCGTTATCTCCAAAACGCTGCGCTTTGTCCAACCGATTTGTATCCGTCAAAGGACCTCTGCACCAAAGCTGGACTTACGTAGTTATGAAAATATTCTAAGTCAGTATTAAGTATAATATTTAATAATTTTCAGCTTAGAATATCTTCAAAAACATGGCTTTAAAGAAAACACATACTTGTACGGCAAGTTTTTTAAAGTTTTTGTTTTATTATAATTATAAGCCAGTAATTAACTATAAATACACGTGTTGGTAAACAAACACCTAGATGGTAAATTATAAGCCAAAAATGAAACGTGACATAGTCACATAGTCCATCGTCGGACAGAAAGTGTAAACCTTCAAAAATATTTATATATGTCAAGTAAAGTATCATACAATTTTATTTTTTATTTTTAATTATGTTTGCTACAAATTATAGTGCCTGGAAATAAATTATGCTTTGTAATAATTTCGAACATCAATCAAGTCCTTGATATGTAGCATCGTTAACGACTGAAACGGACTTTTGTTATTAGCATATTAATAATAAATTTATGTGATCCAAATAATTAGGTCGTTGATCCCTAACTAGCCATAAACTCAGTCCGGTTCGTAGGAGCTATTGACTTCTGACGCCTTTGCTATTTTATAAAAATATAATGTCGAATGCCGTGCTAGTTCTAGCTTCTATACTAGCTTCTTTATAGAAAATTAAAAAATATTTTGAAGACTTATGAAGCCCGTCAACATGTTTTAGGGCACAGTGAACACTTCTCTGCTGTAAACCACTCCTAGAAATGAGAGCAGCACTGTGGCCAGTAGTGGAACTTTACTTTTTCATTTTCATAATGTAAAATTCAAACACGGTGGTACCTATCTCAGAGGATTGGCGCCCTCTGTAAATTTCAAACGCGTGCTTGTGATCTTCTACTCATTCAACTGTGAAGAAGGACAGCAGAAGAAGGACAGAGGAAACAACACTTTATTAATTTATAATTCAATCATTGAAATATTTGCAAACACGTTTTTGGGTAACAGAAAGGACTCTTTCTTGTCCTAAAACCCTTCTCAGATTGAGAGGAGGTCTGCGCATAGCAGTTACGTATATATTCTGTTATTTTTTTATAAAAATAAATGACTGTCTCCTTGAAGATTGGTGACTACTGCAGTGCATAGAACCAACATCAAACAAAAAATAGATTATAGTGGAAAATATACTATAAAACAGATAAAAATTATATTATAGTAATGTAAAAGTAAAGTAAAGTTACAGCCTATATACGTCCCACTGCTGGGCTCAGGCCTCCCCTCATTTCTGAGAGGGTTTAGGGCAAGGAAGTGTCCGCCGCGCTGCCCAAATGCGTGTTGACGAATTTCACATGTCTTCGAAAATATTTTTATTTCTTATTCCTCAGACATGCAGGTTTCCTCACGATGTTTTCCTTTACCGCCGAGCACGTGGTAAATCAGCACTTAAAATTGCAATTAACAATTTCATTGGTGCCGGCGGGGATCGAACCCGGGTTACTCTCGTTCTGTTATTTTCAGCGAGCGTTAACGACGGAGCTACCACGGCTCTTATATTATAGTATATTATATATATTATATTATAGTAACGACATGTTAATGATGAAAAAAAAAAAGGTTTTATTTTGACTACCGTCGTTTCATTGCTGGTTTCCGCCCACTTCTCTGTCATGCGTTTTATATAATATATTGATCTTTGAAGTATATCTCAGTCGACTCTCACGACACACACGGACGAAATGGGGTGGTTAATTCTCTTTATGCTTCTACCACCTCGTAATTTAGAGAAAATCCTAGATGAATATTAGTTGTAATTGCTACTCTAAGCACGTCTATTGACGTGATATATATATATATATATATATATATATATATATATATATATATAGTATATATATAATATGCTATAGCATAGTACTAAATCAATGTAGTTATTTTAATTTTGAAATAATTTCAAGTGGTTTGTTGCGCCATTAGACTTACTTACCTATATGTCCTACAGTACAATAATATAATTTATTTATTCATACAAACAAAGAATATCTTAATTTCTAGGATACAAACACTTTAAGATACAGCTTAACAATAAATAAAATTCAGTGAACATCTGTGTCTGAACTAGATAACTTAATATCTGTGTTTCAGACAGCAGCGCTCTTCCCTGTAAGATTTACATTTCACTGTATATAAAAAGGCCAAAAATCATTAACTTATAGTTGTAGTTGTTCTTGTACAAGCCTCCTAGTATGTAGAGTGATAGTGTGTGTATGTGTGTAGGAGGTTGAGTATAATATTTAAAGTATAAATAAAATTGAAGGGTCTGTCGGTAATATTGAAATAAATGGTTTCTATTAAACTCAGCGGGTTACTTGGATGCTGTTAAGACACGAATAACCATTTTTAAAATTTTTGTCCGTCTCCTTGTCTTTCTGGGCTAATATTCGGTATGGCTAAACATTTAATAATAATAATAAGGCCTCTTTATTTTCCTTAACGCACAGAGTTTTAAACTAAATTAAATTTTGGATTATAATAAGAATATACTTATTGATATATAATGCACATTTATATAGCTAAGTTAAGGCCCCTGGTGGGTATAAGCCTCCTCCAACAGTTTCCAGGATTTTGTTTTCTTTGCTTTCTTTGTCCAGTCGTTTCCAGTATATTTTTGATCTCATCTACCCAGCGTTCCATAGGACGTCCTCTAGCTCTCCTGCCACTTGGAACCTGCCCACATTGTGGCCAAATGCGTCCATCTTTCATCTGACAGTCGTGCTACATGGCCGGCACACTTCCACTTGAGCTTTCTCATATGTTGTGTTTTCTGATTTTATTTTATTGTTCAGCCTAATATTCAAGATGCTCCTTTCCATAACACGCTGCCTCTTCTGTATTCTGTATGTCGCATATTTGTTGTAGATCCAGGTTTGTGATCCGTATGACAAGCAGGGTAGTAAACATCCATCCATGACTTTCTTTTTCAGTTTTGCAGGTAGATTAGACTTAAATATTTCTTTTAGGCTCCAGAACATGTCGTGTTTATTCTTCTGTCTATCTCATCCTTGTTTCTAGAATTAAGAAATAAAATGGATTTCCCTAGGTATATGTAGCTCTCTACATATTCTAAGCTTCTGTTGTTAACGTGTATAAGCGTTTGCCTATGGTTAGACATCACCTTAGTTTTTATTGTGTTTAGTTGTAGTCCTATTCTGTTACTTATTTTACATAGTTCTCATAGTAATAGCCAATCGTCAATGATGTGACACTACTCTTCTACTATTACTATAATATAGTAATATTATAGTAATAGTAGAAGAGTAGTATTATATCATCGGCGAATCTAAGGTTACTCAATTTTTTTCCATTTACGCTGATACCTTTATGTTGCCAATTTTTTTTGCGCCCGAAGCAAATATGGGCAACCCTCCGGAAAGCGGGGGAGGGAGGTTGGGAATGCTCATATCATACCACTCATCCGGCTGCGTGGTTATGTGGTGAATTTTACCCACTAAACCCAACCTTTTAGGAACTGGCTTAACGATCTGACTAGAGATCTCTAAGCCGTATACGAACGCGACCCTCCTTGGCAGAAAGGAGGGCGCAGTCTTGCCAATGTAAGTCTTTCATTCTATACTCTTAAGACTGATATAAAAATAGTGGGGGATAGCGGGTCCCCCTGTTTCACGACGTATTTCGATTTTTGGTCCAAGCCTATCGAGCTTTACGCGGCTTACACTTTTGCTGTAGATGTCTTTCAGGATTATTCAGATTTATACAGAAGTTTATAAAGGTTTCTGGAGTATTTTGGTTTTCTAGCGCTCGTCATAGGCTGCTATGTGAGACAGAGTTGAAGGCCAAAATGGCTAAACAACTGGACATTATTTTAACCGGAAATATTGAAATATTATAGTACATAAACAGTCACGCTTGTCAATCAGAGGGGTAGGCAGAGACTACAGACTTCCATTTGGCTTGATCCTGACATACCTCTCTTGCCTTCTTTACATCCTTAAATCTACGCATACACGCTTGTCGGTTAAGAGTACTCCTAATGTGGTCCATTTTCAAAATAACACCTATTTTGTTCCTAACCTTCGTCTAGGGCGTCTCTTCCCGACTCTTCCGATCACATCTGCAATATAAATGTGCTTTGTCTCTCTTTCTACATGACCAAACCACCGAGGCATCCCTTTCTTAATCCTGGTCACACCACATTTTTCTCTTATCATGCAGTTTTTCAACCTGTCATTCAGATTCAGCCCTAGCATATGCCTTAAAGACCACATTTCTACAGCATTTATTTTATTTTCGTTCATCTTCTGCTACACTCAACTTTCACTACCATACATTAAAGTAGGGATTAACAAAGCATTATGAATTACCATACCTGCCTTTTTTGACACATTCTGACTCTTCATAATAGAGTGTAGAGCCCCATTTCCTGCATTCACTCGTCGTTCTATATCCTTATCATATCTACCGTCTCTGAGAAATACACATCCCAAATCCACGAACTAATCCACTTGCTGAATATAAACTTTTTTTCTTCTTTTTTTGTCTTTTTTCGAAAATACGAAATATTAATAAATTGCATGGTCTTTGATTATTTTAAATGTAAATACCGTCACATTAATAGATCCTACCTAAGCGTAGCCAGACTGGGTCGCCATTTGAATATAAAAAAGATACGTTTTCAATTATTAGATGTAAATAGATCTCAACGAGCCGCTGTTTGACCGCCGCGGCGGTTTACTGTTATTCCTCCAGCAAATATAGTAGTGGTTGTAAAAATATTCCATTTGTTCTGATATGGAGAGCGTAGGTTGAACTGAGAGAGACAATAACGGTGTTTTGTGAACAACTGTTGTTTAAAAGGATTAATAAAGACAGTGCTTTATAATATTTTAAATGGAGATTTGAATACTAAATTTTAATTTTAGGCAAATAACATATAATACGTATTACTTATACTAGGGCCGATACAGATGCAAAGGATTGATAGACCACAAATCTACGCGAAAGAACATCGATTCCTACCAAAGTGATACGAGAGGCTATATTGATAAAGGACGTCAGTCACCTCAGTTCTCCGTGACCATGGGTGCTATTGGTTTTTAATCTTTTGTTAAATCCAGTTGTGTATGCCTTAAGCTCTCAATTTAAACGTCAAGTTTTTAAAGTATTTACATACACACAAGTTTTCACAAATAACTTTATTACTATTACCTATAATCCATCCATCTATCCATACTATTATAAATGCGAAAGTGTGTTTGTTTGTTTGTTTGTTTGTCTTTCTTTCACGTCGCAACGGAGCGTCGGCATGGCATGAATTTTGGTATGGGGATAGTTCGGTGGCTGTAGAGTGACATAGGCTACTTTTTTCCGCGGAAAAACATATCATTACCGTGGGAAAATCGAATATTTTGCAAAATTAAATTCAGCTAGGTGACGCCACCGTGATTCTACAAGACGGACGACGGTACGATAGACGAACACAGAAGGTCAGAATATCTGGATTATTATGTCTTTTTACCAAAATTAAGATAAAAAATGTATGGATCTGTATTTTTCCACGCAGGACCGGGAGGAGAGCGATAAAAAACATAAAATTCACCAGCTGATTTTCTTCTAACGTTTTGGTGCATTGTAATTCACAGAATAGGCGATAACCTAGCAGACGATATTAAGTAATCCGTTGATGCTCTGCCTACTCCGCAAGGGTTACGTGATTATAAGTATGGATCAGAAATACTATCACCACCTATCACGCTTTCACCCTTAAATATTACTTAACTGTGGTAGAAACAGTTCTTAGTAAGCCTTATTTATAAGCCTTAGTAATATTTATTGAACGGAAATGAATACAGTTCTTATACTAATAATATTATATTATACAATAAGAAAAATCGTGTAAAATTATAAGAAAAATATTTTTTGTGTGTGTGCTTATTAACTAACGTATACATAGTTTAAATTAATTCCGCTAGATGTCGTTACTAGATTTTTAAAACGCGGTAACGAAATGTTTCCTGACATGTACTTAACTCCCGCCGTTGAGCCGCGCGTCAACTTATAGTGCATACGGTACCTATACGCTTAAATTGTTTCTATTTCGTAGCTTATTCGACTGCCTGCTTTCTATTTCGGTTGTTTGTTATTTGCTTTGTGATTTGGTTAAGGTTGAATGGATTTATATTGGCTTTCATTTTCGGATTTGTGTATTTTCTTGGATCGCTTTTGTTGATTTATACATATTTAGACTCTGGCTTTGATTTTGGATTTTGTTTATTTAGAATCGTGAATTGGTTTTCGTAGTTTTAGGTTGTTTAGCAATATTTCAAAGGAATATTAGTAGTATAGATAGTGTATACTGTACGTATACACTTACTTCTTTTTTCGTTGGTTATATTTATATTGACTACTGCTTTCAATTTCGGTTTTCTGCGATTTGTTTTGTGATTTGGTTTAAGTTCATTTAATAGCTTAGTTTCTTTTCAATTCCAAATGCTGCACCTCTGACGGACCTATTAAGCTTAGTTTCCTTTCAACTCAAAAGGCTGCATCTCTGACGGATCTTTTATTTGGCTCAGTTTCCTTTCAATTCAGAAAACTGCATCTTTGACGAATCAATTTAGCTCAGTTTCTTTTCAAAAGTCTGCATCCCTGACGGATAATTATGCTCAGTTTCCTTTAATTAAAAAAAATATCCCATTTCTCATATATTTCAGCTTATATGCTGCGTTGCAAAACATTTAAATAGGCTGACGAACATAATGCCCAAACCAAAATCAATGGATAGTTCATTTCCCAGTGACCATGCGGGCGAAGCCGCGGGTAACAGCTAGTTTATGGATAATTTTATGTCAAACGTCAATAAAAAGTTTAGAAAATCCAAAAGTGCAAGACTAATATTGTTCATATGTTCATATGATATGATGAAATGTAGAAAAAAATTCTCAATCAACAATAGAATTTTTTTATTTTACTAAGTTTTTTTTCCTTTTGCTATTATCATAAACGTTGCTAGCATCATAAACGTAGCGGAGTAAAAGTCTAAAGTCATAACTAACTTTATTTTAACAAACGATGCAATCACATTACAATTGTTTTAAATTAATTCTTTTCTTAATAATTATTACAAAAGCGCGCGCTTTTGCTTTACATGTATTTTCCCTACAATTTAGTTTTTGGTAGTTTTTAATATCTTTTATTCATATTTATATTGTTTAAAAGCCTTGTCTGCCTTTGTGTTAAACATATTGCCGAAAAAGTTATGTAAATTGGCCTACGGGTTACGAAGGAGATGGATTTCAAAAAATCGTTTTCTCGTGCCATGACGCTTAAAGACGACCATCAATTAATAAAAAAATTAAAAACTAAAACGGATAAAATGATTTAGACACATTATTTGAATTGAAACCTACTTCAGAAGCTATTAAGTTACGACTAGTGTTGCCAGGTGTCCCGATTTGCGCGGGACGTCCCGATTTTCAGGGGTCTGGGGACGCGTCCCGATTCGTACCTGATTGGGACTAAATGTCCCGATAAATAAAAAATATTAAACCATAATCAGTGAAAAATATAATTTTAATAAAACATAAATAATTTACATAAGTACTCCATTCTTCTGAAGTGCGTCAATTACACTTAAAGTACGATTTTATTTTAAAATTTCCGCTAGTCCAGCAAGACTGATTACTTGTTATGTAAGATTAAATACATATTTAATTTAGGTAATATAATACTATACATGCACTAGTAGTTTAAAAGGCAATAAATTAAACCCTGATTTAAAAACACCTTGTTTTTTTTTGTTTGTCCCGATCTGAAATCCTAAATCCCGATTTTTTTGACCTCATGTAACGATTTAAAACAAATCGGACCTGGCAACACTAGTTATGACCCATCACAGTGGGCTAAGTAAACCTAGCTAAGACTCTTTTTCTAGCCAGGAGTCCGTCTGGCTAGGTTCCACACTTTTATCCATTTCTGCCATCAAATGGCAATGCGTATGCTATATTCCGGTCTGAACGGTATAGACATATAGTAATATAGACAGTTCAATTAAAAATAGGGTATAAATATTTTAATGTAGTTAAACAACATTCAAATTGTTGTTTTATTTATTAAACTGAAATGAAAAACGAACTTACAGTCTACCTTTGTCTTTTAAAATGTAAATAATGTACACTCTTTATAAGAATAAATAAAAAAAAATCAAGCAAGGAAGGTTACAGATTCGTTGTCATCGCTGAGGACTAAGACGGAATGCCTAGTTTCCAGTGAAAAGAGTCGCCGGTCCTCTACATTTACCATACGAAACACAGCAGCATTGGGCTGCTATTTTACGTTGGTGTTCTGTGAGATAGTCATTCATGGAGATTAAGAAAATCTTCAATTCCGCTAATTTACATTTTGGTTTTCCTCCTCAAATAACTTTTTTGTGGAATCGGCTATCACCAGCTATTCTCGAACCAATACGACTTAGAAGCCTTCAACAAAAGAGCCTTCTCTTTTTTAAAAGGTCACCAACGCACCTGCAATACCACCGGTGTTGTAGTTGTCCATGGGAAGCCTTAGTCATTTACCATCAAGTGAACCGCATGCTCGTTTAAAAAAGTAAAGTTACAGCCATTTACTGTATATATACTGGGCATAGGCCTAACCTCACTTCTGAGAGGGTTTTAGGGCAAGAAAATGTCCCAATGCGTGCTGGCAGACTTCACATGTCTTCGAAATATTTTTTCTCTTATTTCTCAGACGATCTTGTTGAATGAGGTACATCATCAGATCGGTCCAGTTAATGATTAGAATTTCTGTCTTTTTTGTTCATTATTTTTCACAAATTCCAAGTTACTTTAGTTTAGGTTTCCTTAAGTCCACAGCTGAACATAGGCCTCATAGGCGGGACATTTGCTATAGTTGCCATGCTTGGCAAGCGGGTTGGCAAACACAGTTTATTTTTATTTTCGTCGTTATAACGAAGCCACTGATGCCTATTTCCTGGTTTGTTTCCTTCTGCCGCTTCTTACGACACCCACGGGATGATACGGGGTAGAGGTTCCTTCTGTTGATATGGTAAAAGTTGACTAAGGCTAAAGGATGGTGGAAAAATATTACCGAAAGATCCATAAATGGGAACAACCACAAAAGTGCAAGGCCAGATACCTTAGATACGTAACAGTGAATGCTAATCCACCTAACTAAAGTGACGATTACAGCAAATTCTCTCTAATTGGAAGATGGATTTATCCATCGGCGAACTATTTCTAGTCTTAGGGTGATGATTTTATAGTTTCCTCACGATATTCCTTCACCGCCGAGTACGTGGTAAATAAGCACTTAAAGTTGCAATGGACAAATTCATTGGTCCCGACGGGGATCGAACCCGGGCTACCGCGTACCGTGAAATTTACAGCGAGGGCTAACCATCTGAGCTACCACGGCTCCTCCGTGCACGTTTGCCCTCTATTTTATAATATGAAAAAAATATTGATGTAAGTATCATTGAAACATGTTCTCGGTACCAGTCAAACAAAGAACTTTATTATACCTTGACATTATACTTTCAAATATATTGAGACGAAGAATCAGTAAAAGCTTATTAAACTAATTAACTGCATCACGATGTGTAATAGTTCATGTGTTCTGGTAAATCTGGGAGTGAACAGTGGTTTACAAATTAGTAACTACAATCTTATTTTTAACCGACTTCAAGAAGGTAGAGGTGCTCAATTCAACGCAATTTTTTATGTGTTTACCTCAGAACTTTTTTCTGGGTGAACCGATTTTTATTTCTATTTGAAAGCTTTTGCTTATCGTGTGGTTCCATGTAAATTTTCTCAAGATCTGATTTGTTTTTGAGTTATCCTTAATATAAGTCGAAATATTCGTTCGACTGTGTAGTCGAAGTTAATTAAATACGCATTATTGCATATTGATGATGTTCTCATTTTATTTTTATTGGAAGCGGTTGTTCAATATTTTCAATTTTACCATTTGTTTAATATTACGTTTATTTATTTATGTTTAAATAAATAAATGTTATATTAGAATATTTATAACCGTTGATTATCGCTTAATTAAATTAATTGTTACTAATTTTACTACTTAATAAATGTGGTATATAGTAGCTCAGATCCACACCGGCGCTAATGGCATAATGTTGTTAATTGCAGGTTTAAGAATTGATTTACTATATGCTTGGCGGTTAAACAAGAGCTTCGTGAGGAAACCTGCATGTATAATTAACGCAGAAAAGCATGAATGGAATATTTCGTATTTTTTCAAATATATAATAACAATTTAATATTTAATATTATGACTTAAGAGAATGATTGTCAAGCGCCAACACAAATAGCTGTATCAGGCTTAACTCTCCGAATATTATCATAAGTTATGTAAAGTGTAAAGCATTCAAATACCAGCCAGAGTGAACTTATAAAAACCATAAACTGGTTTTCGGGTTCTTTTTGTGTTGTTTGTCCCGTCTGTCTGACGCTGACTAAACCATTAGCATCGCGTCAGTATAACGTCAAGCACAAATAAATTAAGACGAGACATTAGGTGTATGTAACATCTCGTCTTAATTTATTATTAATGACAAGTTTAGTTATATTATATTACCAAATTCTTATTAAATCACTTTCTTGTTTGTTTCTTCGTTTGTCTGTTGTTTTGGGCGGAATTTAGTAATTGATTTTAAACTAATTTCCCCAGGAGCTGAAAACTTGAAATTTTGAATATAACTCAAATTCGGATGAGTATGTAAGAATATGATAAAACACGTAGTAAAATAAAAAAATAAAAAAATCACTTGATTTATTTGTAAGTACCTACGTAATTTTAAGAAATATATTTTTATAAAATCGGTAAATTTTTTAATTCATATCAACTATGAACTTTATTGAGTATGTAACTTATGTTAGGCATATACCTAATACAATAACTAATGTATTTATACTCGAAAAGAGTAGTTAAGTAAGTAGTGTAGTAAGTAAGACATATCATATTTTAAATTAATACCAAATGTAACACTTAACTTACAATACATACTTTGAATTTGAATTTATTATTGAATAAACTGTGACGGTAATATTGCTTAAGAAGAAATGAGTCATATCTTTCAGCAATTATTTTCATAATGGAGTAAAGCTAGCCCGCCGCGCTGGCAAACCGAGCAACGAGGCTATTTTCTTACAATCATATTACCGCACTGTAAAATTGGATAACCCCGACAAAACCCTGGAGCTATTGTACTGGCCGAGTAAGGGGTCGACAGTCCGCTGTGAAAATTTTGAGCACAAGAAGCACGTGTAGAAAACTTTATTTTAAAAAATGTTATCTTTACTTGTTCACAACACCACGCTAACCAGCGCGCTAAAACATTACACTGAACTACCAGTGCCTTACGTTCCTTCCCAATGTCGACATTGTCGTTAAAGTAGGTACTTATACACGTTTTAATTCAGTGCACTTATAAAATCTTAGTTATAAATTATAATCCCACTGTTGAAAGTCAGAAAAATGATTAGTTACCACAGTTAAGGACATGTGTTTACTGTCACAGATCGCTTGTGCTCTCTGAAAAAAAAAAGATATTCTCACAGTAGCTAACTGTGAACGATTATGGTGATAATTGCCGTTTAAATATCTGTGGATATTGGTCGATTGGTATTACGACACTCATGAGACGAAATGGAGCAATTGAATGAATTATCTTACGCCTTCACGAATGATTCCTCCTAACAACCAATTCGTAATAAATCTGCGATATATATTATGATGCAACACAGCTTCAAATCATTATCTGCCTGCAAGTAAATATCACGGGACAGGATTTGAATCTTAAGTTCCTAATTGGATCGAGTACATGTTCCTAAATTACTCTCAAAATGTCAAGGAAATTAGTGAATGTCGTCTGGCATTTTTGTCAATGTATTTTCATAAAATACTAGCTATTTGCACCGGCTTTGCACGGGTGATTTCTGAATCTCGACAACTACGTCACTTACTGAATCCAATTGTGAATTCGCACAAAATTTCATAAATACTGGTCCAGCCGTTTAAAGGGAGTTCATTTATATTCCTTGTATAGTTGTAGCACGAATGGGTCAGCGCGACCGGGGAAGGACCACGCTCTCATAGAATACCAGCGTCAAATATCAGCTTAATGCTGTGTTTCGTATGATGAGTGTAGAGAACCGGAAACCCTTTTTACTGGAAAAGAGGCATTCCATTTTAGTTCTCAAGGTTGACAACGCATCTTTATTTTGATTTGCAAACGAGGATATATGTAGATGTCTATGGGCTTCAGCAACCATTTACCATCAGGTGGACTGTGTGCTCGCTTGTCACCCATTTCCTATTAAAAAAAAGTTCAGTCACATATACACGGTCAGAAGTATTATATATATTAAGATTAGCGGCCTGCCTCGGCTTTGCCTGCGTAGGATCTATTAATGTTGCGCTATTTAGGTTTAAGAAAACTACTAGAGGCCATTTACTTTATCAAATTATAGATTTCCACAAAAAAATCGGATCTTCGGATAAAATACAGCCTCACAATCAAGCCTCACCATGAAACTTCACGAACAAATATAGAGTAATACCAGGAGTATTGCTCTATATTTGTTCGTGAAGTTTCATTACTATCTATCAGTTCAATTATTCCGACAATTAATTAAGGCAGACATACATACAGAGATAGTTACTCGAGTCGTGTCGTATGAAAATTCTGAAAACTGACAGGGAAAGCCTTATTTCCAGTAAAAATGGTCTCTACACTTTCTATACAATACAAAGCAGCATTAAGCTGGTCTTTTACGCTGGTATTCTGTGAGAGTGTGCTGGTCCTTCCAGGTCGAGCTAACCCATTTGTGCTAAAACTATAATATAGCTGCAGCGTGGCTCTACCACGTATATACCATCAAGTGGACTATAATTTCGTTTACTTTGTGATTTTAGTTTAATAAAAAAAACCTTAATAGCAACGCGTGTTGAGCAGATTAGCTATAGCGCCAACTATCGGAATCTTTCTTGCTTTACTCAATTTCTCGTAGTCGCCTCATAAGACACCCACGCGACAATATGTGATGGATTATTATTTAACAGCATAACGACACAGAAAACTCAAAATTCACTTTCAATTTTTACTTTTACTTAAGGTTTGTTAACTTAAAAAACGTTCCATTCATTTACAAATCTATTTGTACTCGAAAAAGCGCCACCTATGTATAATGCACACGTACTAATGTCACAAACTACTGTAAAATAAGTATCGATAAAAAATTTATACTAAATATTTGCAGAAACAACTAGATGACTCTTTCTAATGATTATGTTTTTTCGTGAGAATACTGTCGTACGTTTGGTGAGATTAATTTTTATTATAAAAGGAGGGAGAAGAATCTTATTCGTAAGAAAGTGTTGCGGAATGCCACACTACCTTATGAATAAGTTTCACTTTTTTACACGGAAATATTGACACAAAGTTACTTCTGCAACGGCTTCGGCACTGTGGGAAGTGCAGCCCCCGCCCGCTGTAGCAAATTGCTACGCAAGGGTAAAGGGGCTCCGTGATTTCCAAAAACTCTAGGGGTAGGGCAGACAAGACTATGTGAAGTCGGGGCTGACTGACAAGCCTCCTAAACCGAAAATATAATTAAAATCAAGTACCGAATATCTATAGCCAACCCGTTTTATGTGTTACAAGATTGGTCTGTAATTTATCTATCTATACTCTATTACAGAGTAGTTAAGACGGAGAATAGAAATAGAAGACGCTAAGAATTATTCCTGCTTAATTACCTCTGTATTTGTAATTTCTTTTCTCCTTAGTATAATTTAACACTGGTGCGGTCTATTCTTGAATATTGTTCTTCATGTTGAAATCCTCAATGCAAAGTTTAAGTTAAAATGATTGAAACAATTAACAATAGGTTTTGCGTCACTTAAAACGATATAATTCTTCTGTAAACTCAATTATTGACTAGTTAGACAGTAGTATCCTCGAGAAACGCCGTGATATGAGAGATCTAATGTTGTTGTGCATTTTGCTCTTTTAACTAACACTGCGAATGGAAGCCGTGCGTCCCGTACCTACAGGTCATAACGTCCGACCATCTTCATTTATGTTTAAAGATTTGGAGGCGTGTAAACACATTTTGATTCGTAACGACATCTTACGACGTCCACTACAACCTCCATGTACTTAGACAAGACTGGCACAATTAATGTCAACGACAGAGAAGTGACGGTCAGCATCAGTCACATTAAACCAGCTCATTTGGCACGGACTCAAGCATGGTGTCGTTATTTTTAACAAACATGCCAAAAATTTACTTATTATGAAAATTAAAAGCCTACTTTAAAGAATTAATAAAAATAAAATTAATTCACATTCTAAAGTCGATTTTTTATTTTATTATTTATTTTGGCCAATAAGCTATGCAAGTCTAAAAAACAGTATCGCGGCGGCCAGTATGGTCTATTGTAATCACTGCTATGGCTATAGTTCACTGCTAAGCCTTATATATTCATTGAATTGATAGAGTTGCTTAGCTGTGAGCAATGTGAGCAAAAAAACCTTAAGTTGCTTAGTCCCAAGATAGAAATGTGTATGTGCTCAGGGTTCTTGCCAGAATATGTAATTTATTCTTACTTAATCCCAGGACTTCCGAAGTTGTCTTTAATATTATTTTAACTGGTTTATAAGACCAGATCTTAAGTGATTTATTGTGATAAAGAGGGTCAATCGGTCCTGGTTTTTTGAGATATCACAAAATTGCGTTGATTTTTGTTCAATTGTTACGCGAAAATACTTAACTCCAGTGGAGAATGGGTACTTCTTTATCATTAAGCTTCGGTGTAAATAATTTGTTCAATCGTCCCTTTATATATATATATATATATATATATATATATATATATATATATATATATATATATATATATATATATATATATAAAACTACTATTAAAACTAAAAATAAAAAATACATAGGTTTATTATTGTAAATCATTAAAGCATAACCTAAAACATTCAGTCTTCAATCTCATCTCTTCATTTCATAGGTATATAAACATAAATACCTAACTATTGAAAGATAATTAATGCTACAACATAGTGGCTTTCGGAAATTTTAAAAAATAGGAAACCATTCGTAAAAATTTCGAAAAATTAATATATTATTTTAACTAAGCCTACACTGTAACTACAATTTGAAAAACGTTATCATTTTCTCGCGCGTTGCGTTCATTTTCTTCCGAAGATGAGATAGATGTTTGACACATTGTCATATTCTCATCAACTTTTTCTTTTAAATTGTTTGAAACAACATTAACGTTTTGTTTAACTTTGTTATGGAAGCGTCTCATTCCTTCAACATCAACAATGCCATTTGGTCTTTCTAATTTTATTTCTTGACTAATATTGAATATATTTCTTGCTTCGTCTGTGTCCTGTTTCCTTTTTGGATTATTTCGTTTTTCTAGCCTTATTTCACCATCTCTGTGACTCACTGTGCCACGAAAATTTACGATAACGGTGGGCTTGATAATTGTTTGATATTCTCTGTTTCCTATTTGGCTCAAATCTTCCATTTTATTTATAAATGGCCTGTAATCGTCTTTAATTACATCAGTTGCAGACTCAGGTATATCTTCGTTATTTTTAACAAAATTCACTTTACTGTTTGGTTTTGGTTCTTTTTTTGACTTTTGCGTTGTAGATTTAGGTTCTGATCGTTCAGTTGGTGTACTAACATAAATAACTATATCTTCTTTCTTTTTCTCCATTTTAAATTCACTTTCGTTAGCTTGCATGCTTTTAGGAAATCTGTACTTCAGTGATGGCATTTCAATTCTATCGTTTCTCCGTGGTATGAAGTCCATGACACTTGGAATTTCGGCAGGCTCATTTTCATAGGCGTAATTTTCGTAGTATTGGGATAGGTTGTTATCGTCAGTGTGATTGATTTCTTCAGGCAGCTGTGACCGAATTCGTAAAGACTCGATGACATCATGGAAAAGTGATCGTTCCTCGTGGGTAGTTGCTGTTTTACGATCCTTAGGTGGTTGTGCGGTGCATAATATTATCATATAAATAACGCAAATGAAGCACTGCATCTGAAAATAAGAATAATATTTAGTAACGACAGTAGCCTAACGGTTAGGAATACGAACCGCGAAATTCGGAAGTAATTAACAACTCCTTGTTTAGTAAGTATTAATAGTGTTTACAATATTGGTGATATTCTCACCAAAAATATATTGTACTACGTAAACCATATTTAACGGGATAAATGGATGAAGTTTATGTTTTGAGGTATACACTATTTGAACCACCATGAATGATAAGACACGTAGACATTCTATGGATGCAGGTGGCTTAGAGCTCAGGACTATATTATTAGAATTTATTTTTGGAGACCAAAAGTAAACTTGTAAAAAGCTGTTGTAATGATAATGACAACGATAGTACGATCTGGCACCGTATTAAATTTTTACGAACCTTATCAAATTATATAATATCAAGATACAGCTTATTCTATAAATATTTTTTTCTAACTATTATGGCTTGGTTTTCCTCAGGAAGGATAAGCTGTCGTGATTTTTCGCCGACTTCAAGAAAAGGAGATTTGCAATTCGACTTTAAGTTCTTTTTTGTATGTATGTAACGCTATCTTCGACAGTTGTGATCCAATTTTATGGATCCTTTTTTTGATAAATAGGTTACAATAAATATTAGTGATAAACAAGAGAAGAATTGGTAGGGTAAGAATCATCCTTTAAAAACTTTAAAATTATCTTTTGTCATTGAAATCATCTTGGGTAACATCTGCGTTTTGATTCGTAATCTAGGATAGATATAGGCTTATATGGGTCAAACAATTCACTTGATATAGAGGAATAAGTTAATACCTACTTAGCAACCCAGGCTGGAAAGGAGTACTACCACCTAGTAAAGACAAAGACAAATACTACATGACATTTTTACTGCATCTATTCTAAACCTTAACGAATTCCAACACTTTAAAATACACGCTAGCACGAGGCATTGACTTATGCAAAAATAGAACGAAAGACTGCGCAAGCCTTCTGCTCGTACCGTCACTTTAAAATCTATTACGAGATTATTAGTATGTTTACCTTGAAATTGGCTCGTATAGTGCGACTGGCCGTAGCTCGTCACGGCTCACAACTGTGCCGCTACTGCAAAAGGAACCGGGAAGCCAACGACGGTTGATTGAACTCGCTTGAACCGTTCCAGGGGTGCTCAAGGAAGAAATTTATTTGTAATAATTTTTTGTTTACCACCTACTTCTCGAATAATTATTTATTTATTGGAAAACACTAGGGATTTAGGAGCCAAGCGTTCAACATAAAAGTTACAGAAAAGTTATTACTTACAGCCGTATTATAAGAGTTATTATACAAAATTAGCTGTTAATATTATGTGAAACATTGTATAGTAAGGTATCAGTTATATTTTTTAAAGTTTAAATTATACGATGTTACTCGCAACTTTCATCTAAAATATTAAACACGAACTATGTTTTAAATATAATATGTATATTTTTCGTTAGGACCGACTTTTCATTTATCACAACAAAAGTTCTTCATAGAATAAAATTCAACATAAACAAATTAAAAAAAAATTAGTTGACCCTGCAAGCCACCCTTGGAACTTCCCTCTAATTTCAAATGTAAAACGCTCCAAATTTCTCCAAATTATGACGTTAAATATGTAATATTATATAGAGTAGTTAAAAAAAATCTAAATATTTCGCTAAAGATAATATCTCATGAACGAATCAACCGTTTTTGACCAGACCAGCGGCGAACAAAGTGATTTTCCTATGTAAAAAGCTGCTTAGTTTTTGGAATTGATCAGCAAAGCTGTTTAAAAGTTATTCGAAAAAAAGTAAAAACATTTGTCCCCGATTTTAGAAAATTTACGATTTTCTTAGCGGGAAGTTTAAAATTACAGTTGAATGAATATGATAGTTCATTTGCTTCACTTTTGAATACGGTTAGGTTATAATTTATTTTATTGATGAGTTTTATCTGGCGATAGAACAATCAAATCAACCCTTATATATGGAGGTTTATATATATATATATATATATATATATATATATATATATATATATATATATATATATATATATATATATATATATATAAAACCTCAGTCTTTGTACAAAGGGTAGTTTGTTATTAGTTTCAGGTTTAATCTAGATTTCCATGGAAAATTAATTAAAGTAAACTAAAATGCAAAGTATAAAATTTGATAGCAAATGTGAAATTTTGCAAAGACGGTGTCGCCGCGGCCAAGGGACATCTTTTGTGATAGAGATTCTTTTTTAATCCGACACCATCAATAAGGCTATACAAAAGTAATTTTATTGTCACATATTAGTTGTTGTCTCAGACAGCGGACCAAGAATATTCGGAAAATAAAAATTCGTCATTTTCGATATACAAAAGAAACTTGCTGTCAAATTTAAAGTACGTAAGCAAATTGCCGAGCCTGCACTAATAAAATTGTTATTGCATATAGTTTATATATACAAAATGAGTAATTAAAATATTAATTACTTATTTGTAGGCCATACAAATACTTTTTCCGTGCAGGACTCGCACCCACTGCCTTTGTGCCGTAACTAAATGCTACATGCGCCACAAAGCCATTATATCTAAGAAATGAAAAAATATTTTGAAGGAATGTGAAGTGGTTAACTGCTCCCTTTCAGAAAATAAATGAGAAGTTAAATTTTTTTTAGGCTGTAACTTTACATAATGAATTCTTATATTTAAGCTAACATTAAACATTAAATAAAACTATTTTAAAGTAGCATGGACTGGAAATTGGAAATAAAATACGCCAATTCAAGATCTCAAGACTATGCGCGCAAGATATATAATATCTTCATCATCAACCATAAAATCATTCCTACCTATGTCAAGATATCTACTAAAATACATTCGAGGAAGTACTAGGATCTTAAGTCAGGCAAGTACAAAGTTGGTAAGACAACGCGATAAAATCCGTAAAATATTTAGTTGATTTAAGTCAATAACTGTAACTTTACTTAACTGTAACTTAACTTAACTTTATATTCAAAAATAAGATAAAATAAAATTAACTGCGCGGTTGTTAACTCCTGTCCTGAATTAAATAGCAACCTGTCTTCTTAAGTCGGGAACTACGGCCATCCGGAACACATAGTATTTCGCAAAATTTGCTATCAGAAGATACTATTGCAATTCCAATGGCGTACGTAAATAATATTAGTGGTATGCGTTTTATTTATTTGTTTTTCTTATGACATTCGTTTGTATTTTCGTTTGTGTTTTCGTTTTTCTTATGGCTGCATGCTATCGCCAACGCTGTTTCTTCTGCATATCAATGATATTTTTGCAAACCCGTAACATTCATTGCTATGCAGATGACAGCACTGGTGATGCTCTTTACACCGGCCGAGCCAAAATTTCTCGGGAAAACGTCTCCGAGTGCCGGGACAAACTTGTGTCTGAATTCGAATCATTGCTGAACAGTCTCGGATTGGAGGCGACTAGATCTAGTCCAATTTAACTCCCAGAAGACACAAGCTTGCGCGTTAACCGCTAAAAAGAACCCCTTTGTCATATCTCCTCAGTTTCAAGGCACTCCCCTTGTTGCCTCAGCCAGTATCGGAATCCTCGGCGTTGACATATCGAGTGACGTGCAGTTTTGTAGTCAACTTGGAAGAGAAGGCCAAATTGGCCCCTAAAAAGCTTGGCGTGCACAGCAGAGCGGGACAGTATTTCATGCCGGCACACCGCCTGCAAATTTACAAGGCGCGGGTTCGGCGGCACATGGAATACTGTTCCCATCTCTGGGCTGGAACTGCCCAGTACCAGCTCCTTCCACTTGACCGCATCCAGCGCAGAGCGGCTCGAATCGTCGACGACCGAGTGCTTTCCGATCGGCTCGATTCACTGGCACTGCGAAGAGATTTTGCATCTCTTTGCATTTTATTTCGCATATACCATGGAGAGTGCTCTGAGGAATTGTTTGGATTAATCCCAGCCGCCAAATTTCGTGAACGCACTACGCGGCAAACGTCCCGATACCATCCACACCATCTGGATGCTTGGCGGTCCGCCACTGTACGTTTCAAAAGGAGTTTTCTTCCGCGTACAACCTCTCTGTGGAATAGTTTACCACCGGCGATTTTTCCGGACCGATACAACCTGTGGACCTTCAAGGAAAGAGCTTGCTCCTTTCTAAAGGGCCGGCAACTCACCTGTAATTCCCCTGGTGTTGCGATTGATCATGGGCGGTGGTAGTCACTTAACATCAGGTGAGCCGCACGCTCGTTGCCCCCTCTTCTATAAAAAAAAAGTATAAGGTGCTACTTCAACCGAGTTAAAATTATTACTCTTATTTATGATTATACTTGGTATTACTTGCGGTTTCACTTAGGTATCAGTTATTTTACTGTCGGAATTAAATAATATTTCCTCGGTTTTTTCCTAGATAATGTTTATATTTAACCATTGAGTTATTATAGCATACTACGTACTAGAGAAGCTATTCCAAACAAAAAATGTGCACTACTCTGTAGCCACACATGCGCGGGAAACAGTAGAGTCGCGCATGCTCAATTGATATAAACGCGCGAATCGAGTACATTTTATTTAACTTTCGTTTATTTTGCATATGTGCAAATTTAATATAAAATTATTATTAGCGCCTGCGATCTGCACTGCATAAATATCGAAGCCACAATAACAGGTGTACGGATTGCAGTACAGTTCAGTAGAACTTAGTGAATGTTCGGAATGCCAAATCTAGTGCGTAGTACATATATATCAACGTATTTAACTATGTTTATTTGTCGCTTTTTTGAGGAGTATCCTACGGTATTTCAATTTCATTAGTTGGCAGAACTCCTTTCTGCCTAGGACTCCGTCTGGGTAGGCATTCCATCGTAATCCTCAGACGTGACAGATGCGTTATCTGTAACCTTTGTGTTCGAAGTTAGCTGCAGGTGTCAATGGACTGCAGTAGCCACTTATAAGGTGGCATGTAGGTTCGTTTGTCACTTGAGGATGATAAAAGAAAGTAATTCAAATCAAACACTTGAGAAATTAAGTCATGCTGTTCTGGTAGCTGTATTTTGGCCTAATTAGGTTAAGTAGTCATGCTAATGCACAGTCCAACAAAAGTGTACTTAAAAATATTATATATATATATATATACATTACAGAAAACTTAGTTTAATAAAGTTTTTAACTCTCTGCAGGTCAAATTTGTACATTTTCTGGGATTTTGTTGTAAAAGCGTATATATCTTACGATTTACTGACTCGGTGGTGTCGAGGAACTGGTACTACTAGCGTGTCTCTGTTCCTAGTATTTCAGAATGAATATTACTTATTTTTGTAAAACTACTGTTATTTTTGTGTACGTATTTTACATTTTCATAAATGTATTGAGAGGCCAAAGTTAATCTATCAATTTTTTTTAAATTTTTGTCTGACCTACTCTTTAGCTTTTAAATCATAGAAGGGCCCTCTAAGGGCCTTCTTCTGTAAAACAAATATAATTTTAGTGTCAGTCGCGTATCTCCGTAGCAGAATACCCACCATATTGAAGTAGCTAAAGTAAAATAGTCTAGCTGTTTTAACACTAGTAAGACTAACAATATTTTTACAGTTATGCACTAGAACTAATTCTGCTTGCTAGTTTTGATATATGGAGGCTCCATTGAAGCTTTGCGTCTAGTGTGACTCAGCTCCTCCCCCTTTAAAATTCCATTAGTACTAACATGTTTGACATTCGGAGTTACGAATTTCATATATTCAGTTTTAGTGCCATTTAAAACGCAAAATGTTAACATTAAATTTACAAGCATTATTTACTTCGTTATAATTTAGTAACTTTAATTTCATAAATATGAAGTGTTATCAGGAAATAATATTATATCATGGTTATCCCCTACTATGTAAAGTAAGTCATTAATATATACAAGAAACAAAAAGGGACCAAAATTGAGCCCTGAGGCTCGCTTATTTGTACTATCAACCCGGCAGAACTCATACTATTAATGTCAACTTTTTGCGTTTCGTTACTTAAATATGAATTAATTAATTTAAGAGCATTACTTCTTACACCGTAGTGTCGAAGTTCCCTGATTAATGTTTCATAGTGAACACAATCAAAGGCTTTGGATAGTTCACAAAATATACCTATAGCATCATGTGAATTCTCCCATGGATGGAAGATATATTTAAGCAGTTCAATCATGGCCGAAAAAAAAAAACCCAACAGACACCACTGAAACCCAAAAAAAAAAAAAAAAAAAAGAAAGAAGGACTAAAAAAATTGTTGTTAAAACTTTAATGGTACTTTGAATTGCGAGAGTTGACCTTACCAGTTTTACAAAGACTTGGATATGGAGCACACTCTTTTAAATATTTATGAAATTTTTTTTACATAGTATTCCCTAAATTTGACGCTAAGTTTATATGAATTTTTGCATATTTGTGTATAATCATCAAACTAACTTGTTTCAAGTGGGTTTCACGCATGGAATTCTCTTCTCATTTATTTATAATTTATTTCGTTATCTAGGCTTAATCTAAATCCATTATATTAAAGTTAGTAAGAATTACCTCGCCCATATGGGCGCGGTAATTTTTACCTACTTTAAATGTATTGTCATTATACAATCCACATCTACACACCCATGTTGTCATCCACACACCCATCGATTACAACCTATAAAATTTCACTTCTGAACATAGGCCTTACCTATAGACTGCCTAGTACGGGGGTTTTCACCCTAGTTGCAATGCTTTACAGACGAGTTTGCAAACGCAGATTTTTTTATTGTATTGGTTACAAGGAAATTGTTTGAGTTTCCTTCAGTCGCCTTTTATGACACACACGCGGAGACTGGTGGTTAATATTATTAACCAGCTAAATACACGGTCGAAAGACCTCTTTGGTTACCTCGTTCAGGTAAAGTTGGCATTTGGAGAATAAGTTTTTATATCTTCCTCTCTTTAGGTCAGACTTTGTTTCTCATACTCGTACTATACGCACGTTCACATTAACTACTAATTTAAAGGATCTTAGTCAAATTTAATAAATTTTATTTTGTCACATTAAAATGTTTCTTTTTTGCTGTAATTATAAGCCGTTGCTTAAAAACAATAAAGAAAAGATTACATAAACCAAATTTGCGAAAATAAAAGCTAAAAGAAAATAAAAGCTAAAATGTGTACAACCAATCTTAAATATAAAAATCAATTACTTGGTAGGTGGCGCTGTTATCGAGATCACCCGTGTGAAGCCGAGGTGGATCGCTAGACCTCATTTATATATTTGCTGTGTTATTTTTTAATTCTTAATATTGTAATTTAAAAAAAAATACTTATAATATTATAAATAGTTCATTACAGTTTTTCTGTTTATTTTTTGAAGAATATCCGTCGATTATTTTCAGGCTGTCTCAACCAGTGGAATTGTTTCTAGAGATTTAGGTCTTTTGTTATCTTTATTCTTCTCATAAAGCTTAACGTCGCTGTTGCTGCTGTAGATCGTACCTCGCAAATTAACTATAACCGTTGGATAAATAATTGTTAGACGCTCTCTATCACCGATCTGACTTAAATCTTTCATTTCATTCGAGATATAATTTTGAAAATTGTTATTTTCTTTTGTTTTAGTAGCTACGTCTTCTTTCTCTGTTACAAAAGACAGTTTTTTGTGCGGCGTTGATTCATTTGCGTTGTATATTGTGTGATTCAGTTCTGCTTCGACATCTACTATTTTATTAATACCAATTCCTTTGTATTTTTCTTCACTTACTAATTTCATTTTATTTATTTTAGTTTGAGAGTATTGACCATTGTGTTTTTGGGTTAAAAAAACCGATTCATTTGGAACTTCGGTTATTACTTCTATATTCTTTGAAGGAAACGCAGTGCAAAATATTATCATATACATTACACAAATGAAGCACTGCATCTGTGAAAGTAAAGCATAATGTATTAATTATTATAAGTGGGTAATAATGTAATAACTTATTCATCACCCAATTTCATCCCGTAGGTATTGTAGACTACTACGGGAAATGCCGATATTTTTATACAATGTGGGTGGCAAATGAGCACACAACCCACCTAATGTTATATGAATGCCGTGGTTTAAAATTGTGGATTAAAATCGATGACTAAACATTGAATAAAACTATTATTTACGGATTTTGTCGCGTTTAATTACTACTTTACTTATTTTTACTATTCCAACGTTTTGAGTGCTTTACACCACCCACAGTCACGGGGGGGGGGGGGACTGAGATGTTTGACGTCCCTATTAATTTAAATAAGCGTCAAATATAGTAAATGTAATAATATGTTATAAAGATTTAATTTAATAATAATAATTAATTTAAATTAGCGTGAAACGTAAAATACTCGTATAGTCACGGTATTGGCCAACCAATATTATCTTCAAAAACTCTGCTACCTTCAGTTCTTGAATATTTAATTTTTGGTCCGATTTACGCAAAACGAGCTTATAGTATCATGAAGTCTTGTAGTGGTATGCTTAGGTTTGGGTTTAATTTTGTTAATTATAGGATCCCAAGCAGATGACAGCACCCATCCATCTTCTATATTGAAATTTGCATGTTTTTTAATTTCAATAGCCTCGTGTATCATCCTTGGTTTAAACCGGTGTTCTTTTGCGAGGATTTGTGGTTTATCAAATCTAATGTAATGGTGGGGACGATCTTGAACTTGTTCGCAGACTGCAGACTTCCCGGAGCGTCGGTGCTTCACGTTAGGAACATATAGCTGACGTGAAGCACCGACGCTCCGAGCACACCACTCCAAGACTTCATGATACTATAAGCTCGTTTTGCGTGAATGGGACAAAAAATTTATATTCAAAAACAGAAAGTAGCCGGACTAACTATGACATTGGGACGTCAAACATCTCAGTCCCCCCGTGACCATGGTTGCTGTAAAGCACCCGAAACGTCGGGATAGTAAAAATAAGTAAAGTAGTAATTAAACGCGATTAAATCCGTAAACAATATTTGTACAACGTGTAGTGTTCGCGTAAATTTAAGAAATCATTATCGATAACTAAAGATCGAAATGCAGATGCGTTTCGACCCCTTAGTACTAAGATGAAATTCCTCATTTCCAGCAAGAAAAGTCTTCAGTTCTCTACTGCGAGACTGTAGTCGCTGATAGTCTGTGATGGTGTGGTCCTTTCGCGGTCAAGTAAACCCATGCGTGCGACACCAATGATATAATGAGGATAGCTCTACCACATAATACAAACGGAAATGATTCTGAATTCCGATAGACTATAACTAAATTATTTACGCCACACATTAAAATATATGTACCGGCATTGGGCGGCAGCGTTAATAGTGCGTTGTATGGTACTATAATCGGTTATCCGACTGAGTGATTAGGAATAAGGCAAATCCTACCTTAAACGGGAGATGGGCAGCTTTTTACGTGATTATGGTGAAGGTTCAAAACAGAAATGTACGTATGTATCTTTATATTTAGTCAAATCGCAGTGCGTTAGCCAAGTTGGAAAAAAAAGACGCACCGTCACCCTTATATTTATACGATCTATTTTAAGTCAATTTCAAATATAAAAAAAAACAAATAGGTACCCAATAAAGAAATTTCATTAACTAACCTATTAGAGTTCTTAAGTTATAAAGGTCTGGAAAGTGCAGTTTTTAATATTAATTCACTTGTCAAAACCCAGGACCAGGACACTTACAGGTTACTTAGAAAATTAAAATATGGTTTCAAGCTACCTCAATAATAAAATACAAAAGACGTATCGGCGCAACCGATAACCCTGGACGTTGTTTGCACTGAACTTGACCTTCTTTTCTTATTGATGGTTTTGGTGGGAAATCATAATCATTGGTGCGCCTGTAAGTGATTGAGTAGCTTTTGACCGACTTGACCGGTTGAGGTCATGTTCACACAATACATTTTTTTCTTGTTGTTTTGCTTTTTGTTTTGTTTATTGTTTTCTCGAGAGAGTCGAGACGAGGCTTCATAGCTGCGCTGAGATGTAATACGTGGTGGTGTATTTAAGTAATTAACAAGTTTCAGTGGCAGTTGTAGCTGTTATCTTACGGTGGTATTCTGTGAGAGCGTGGTTCTTCCCAATTTGTGCTACAACCATAATATAGCCGCAGCGTGGCTCTACCACCAATAAAATGCTAATCTATCATCAACATCATCATCATTTATTTTATATATATTACATTATAGCCATCCACAAGTAAATTATCGTATATAGGATTCCACCATAGGATACCGATATCAGATACAAAATACAGTACTTGAATCACTTGCTTGCACTGCCTCGTTTGTCAAGTGGTTGTAGTAGTGCGCCTGCTGATCATGAGGTGCTGGGTTCGAATTCCGGGTCGGGCCAAAAATCAATTACTGAGTTTTTCCGTCAAGAAATTCTCAGTAGCTGCCTGGAGTCAGGAAGTTGGCGGTGTCTCACACCCGTGCCTCGAAAAGCACGTAAAGCCGTTGATACTGCGCCTGATCACTCTTCGGTTGTGTCGGTTTACCGTTCCCATCGAATTATGAGAGTGAGGGAATAGAGAGTGCACCTGTGCTTGCGCATACACTTGAGTACTATAATCCTGTCCTGCGCCGATGGCTGGTATCCGCTGAGGCTGGACGCCGTGACCGAAATTCGGTCTGGAGGACATTCTTATTTATAATGCATGTCTTATTATATTATATACCGCCTTAAGATACTATGTTCAACGTTAACATATTATGTTGTATTAAAATATTATTTACAATTTTATTTTTAAATAACAATAATTAAAAGTAAGAAAGAAGATGCCTTCACAAGAAACTTCAGAATTTTAAAAGAAAATATTGGTTAGCCAATATCTTGTCATTCAAATCGAGTTTTAAGTAAGAAATTAGTGATATTATAGCTATTGATTTTTACGTTTCACGCTAATTTAAATTTATTATTATTATTAAATTAAATCTTTATAACATATTATTATATTTACTTTATTTAATTAAATAAAATTATTACTAAACAGAATCTTTGAATGATATTAATGTACCTTTTTGCTGGAATATGGCAGCGAGTGGCGTAATCCCTTCTCGGCAAGTAACTGAGCCGTAAGCTGTAACCGTGAGAGGAATCGGGAAGAAGACCGTGAGAGGAAGGGTTGATTGAACTAACTTGAACCTTTTCAGGGCTGTCCAAAATTCATTTTACTGTTTATTTTCTTTCATGGTTTACAGTTTTACCAAATTGTACAATGAATCTTTTAGCAAATTACTCGATGGTGTCATGTTCATGAGGATGTTGCAAGTCTTAACTAAGGAATACTATATCAGAATATAAATCACCATTGGTAACAAATAGTAAAACCAGACGTCGTCAAATCATGAAAGATTGTTAAAAATCACGATAACATTTACAGACGTTACAAAATACTAATGACTGACTCACCATCACTTGAAATTTAATTACGTATGAAATTTACCAATTTTGCAATGTCTCAAACTCAGACGCTCATTGAGAAAGGATTTTACTATATTTTTTTATAGATTCCGTAAAAAAATATTACCTTATATAACAATATATAAATTTAAATTCGAGAGTATAGGGAATGAAGGTTTTAATGTAATTATGTAGACGACACTCCAATCGTAACCTTGAACTTGTGTTATTAGCGTTAAATAATTAAAATTCAAAAGCAAACCGGCTTCAAATACCCAAAAGAATAAAATAACTTCCATTTTCCACATATTAGCTTATGCCGAAGTCGGGGCTTTTATTCTCTGATTTACTAATTAATATTTTAAAAACAACTTCAACACTTTTTTTTTATAGGATAGGGTGATAAACGAGCACACAGTCCACCTGATGGTAAGTGGTTGCTGTGGCCCATAGACCTCTACATCTATCCTCGATTACGAATAAAATTGTAGATGCGTTGTCACCTCTGAGGACTAAGATGGAATGCCTCGTTTCCAGTAAAAAGGGTCTCCCCTTTTTACTGGAAACGAGGTTCTCTAGACTCACCATACGAAACACAGCAGCAAGCTACTCTACTAATCATGAATCAAGATACAATTCAGAAGCTTAGGACTTGGAAATTATTATTTGTTTTTCATTTTTGAAGTCGGTTATACTTTTTTAAATATTTTATTCAGATTTTTATCAATGTTTATAAATTACGACTTATACTACGTTAATATAAAACATAATAAACAAAGGAAAGTTTAAACACGTGTAGATAAAGTTTAAATTTGGAGAAAAAAAATGTTATGTCTCTAATATTTATACCTATTACAGATGTTGTGACTCATAAATAACCACATTCGCCTCGATTAAGAATCAAAATGCAAATGCGTTGTCACCCCTGAAGAATATGATGGAATGCCTCGTTTCCAGTAAAAAGGGTCTCTGGTTCTCTACATACACCATACGAAACACATCAGCAATAAGCTTCTATTTTATGCAGGTATTTCATGAGACCGTGGTCCTAACCCAGTAAAGCTGACCCATTTATATCTACGGAGCCAAGCGAAATATAATTTTTAGTCTTTTTTAATCCAACGGGTCGTTTTATTGTACATTGTACAATGGTCATCCCTGCCCAGGTCTCTATAAAGCAGATTACATTGCTTAAGGCTAAAACTAGTCTCATTCGGAACTAAGTATATCTTGTTAAGGTCCTCCGGATCCGGACAGTCGAAAATTGAAAACAATGTAATTAAATATTTGTCTTACTCATAATTAAGACGCAAGCTTCAATTAAAACTTAAAAAAGGCTTCATACCATTGATAACCACGAAAAAAGTACTCAAATACAACTAAAAAGTTCTTAAATAGCCGTCTTCTCAACAGCTCATACACACACCATGCTGGATATGGCGAACTGTCCTAATCTCGGGAAATTAGCAGTTCCTAATTAACGTTTAGACGTACACACTATTGTGAAAGTCAGAATGTATCAAAAAAGGCACGTATGGCAAGTCACAATGCTGTTTTAGTCCCTACTTTATCGTATGGTAGTGAAAGTAGGGTGTGGTAGAAGAAGCACTAGAGTAGAATAAACGCAGTAGAAATGTAGTCGTAAAGGAGTATATTGGGGCTGAATCTGACTGACAGGGTGAGAAATTGTGTGATAAGAGAAAAGCGTGGTTTGCAAGATGATGTGACCAGGATTAAGAAAGGAATGTTTCGGTGGTTTGGTCATGTGGAAAGAATGAATGAGGAAAGAGTGACAAAGAAAATTTATGTTGCATAAGTGAACGGCAGAGTCATAAAGGGACATCCTAGGTGAAAGTTTATCGACCAAATTGGCGAAATATTGAAAACGGGCCAAAATAGGAGTACCCTTAACCGACGAGCATGCATGCGTAGGTATATGGATGTGGAGGAGGCAAGAGAGGTGTATCAGGATCGTGCCAATTGAAAGTCTGTAGTCTCTGCCTATCCCTCCGGGTGACCGGCGTGAGTGTTTACGTTTATGTTTTCTATGTTTAGATGTTTCGAAGGCATGAAATTAGTTTCATGCCTTTGACACTGATATGGAGATGTAATAGATATAAATAATATAAATGGAATAATCACAATATTTACTAACGAGCCCACGCTATTATCACTTTGGTTGATATTTATACATCGAAAAATTTAAATAATTAATAAAATAAGAACGACTCATCGGATTTTTAGACAAAAATCTTTGAAATTTTGAATGTTTAAATTTTATGCGTATAAAATTACTACGAATATTTAATAAATCAATTATTTTCCAATTGAAAATTGCATAAATAGAATAAAAATCAAGAATTAACTAACTCGTATTTAATTTAAACTATGCGCCTGAAATAAGGATTGAGCAGCATTTTTGCATTTGCTATGATTGAATGTAAGATTTGGACAGGGATCGTCTTCGGAAGAAGAAGAGCTTTTCTTGTAAGTATTTCTATACAATATTTCTATAGGTTATTTTTGAATATTTAAAGGATATGAAGTGGAACATATTTATTTCTTTGGCGGAAGAATATTTGTCACTTTATTTCAAATATACTTATTTTAAATTTATTTATTTTTACACATTTATTCATTCTTCCGTTACAGTTACCGTTACAACTTATCAAAAGTCCACTGCTGAACAAGTAGAATGACCCCTATAGATTGCCATAGTTGCCACGTTTGGCAGATATGTAAGTCAGAGCTTTTTTATTTTTTAGTTATTATCAGGGTATGTTGCTGCCCATCTCCTGTTTGGCAGGAGATAGGCAACCGCATCTTCCTGATAACAGCAATAATACAATAAAAACTGCAGTTGAAAACCTACTCGCCAAGCGTGGCAACTATAGCACTATACCCCCCATAATGAGAGTTACGAAGAAACGGCCCCCAATCCCCGACGGTTCCGCTATTCCTGGCTACGGTGGCGACCATGGTAACGGCGGGTCGAGGGGTGCTAAAAATCTCCGGTGGAGGTTCAGTTGCCATCTACTAAGAGCCGTGGCAGCTCAGATGGTTAGCGCTCGCTGTAAATTTCACTGTACGCGAGCAAACCGGGTTAGATCCCCGTCGGCACCAATGAAATTGTTAATTGCAATTTTAAGTGCTGATTTACCACGTGCTCGGCGGTGAAGTAAAACATCGTGAGGAAACCTGCATGTCAGAGAAATAAGAAAAAAAATATTTCGAAGACATGTGAAGTTCGCCAACACGCATTGGGGCAGCGCGGCGGACAATTCCTTGCCCTAAAACCCTCTCAGAAATTAGCAGAGGTCTGTGCCCAGCAGTGGGACGTATATAGGCTGCACCTTTACTTTACATTGAATAAAACTATTATTTACGGAGTTTATCGCGTTTAGTTCAACTTTAATTTATTTTTATTATCCCGACGTTTCGGGTGCTTTACAGCACCCGTGGTCACGGGGGGGGGACGACTGAGATGTTTGACGTCCCAATGTCATAGTTAGCCCGGCTACCTTCAGTTTTTGAATATTAATTTTTGGTCCGATTTACGCAAAACAAGCTTATAGTATCATGAAGTCTTGCAGTGGTATGCTTGGGTTTGGGTTTAATTTTGTAAATTATAGGATCCCAAGCAGCTGGCAGCACCCATCCGTCTTCTCTATTGAAATTTGGATGTTTTTTAATTTCAATAGCCTCGCGTATCATCCTTGGTAGGAATCGGTGTTCTTTTGCGAGGATTTGTGGTTTATCAAATCTAATATAATGGTGGGGACGATCTTGAACATGTTCGCAGACTGCAGACTTCCCGGAGCGTCGGTTAAGAAATCATTATAACTTTACTATACCTTTACTTTACTACGACGACTCGACTTGGCAACATATAACGCACGTACCCTCAGGACTGACGAGAAGATACTCGAGCTAGAAGAAGAGGTAGAAAAGTTGCGCTGGCATATTATAGGATTATCCGAGGTGCGAAGAGAGGGGGAAGGCACGGTAATCCTCGAATCCGGCAACTTGTTCTATCACCGAGAGGGCGACCATCTGTCCCAAGGAGGTGTCGGATTTATCGTCCACAAGTCTACTGTCGACAATGTTGTAAAGATTGGGAGTGTGTCGACGAGGGTCGCGTACCAGATACTCAGAATCACCTAACGGTATTCGCTGAAGATCATGCAGGTTTACGCACCAACTTCGGCACAGCCTGATAAAAGTGGCGGAGAAAATGTATGAGGATATCTCTAGCGCCATGCATTCCTCAAAAACCCACTATACAGTGTTGATGGCAGACTTCAACGCAAAACTAGGCATAAGAAAAAACGGTGAGCTGAAGATAGGGAAATTTGGAATAGGGCAACGGAACCCAAGGGGACAGCAGCAGGCCGACTTTATGGAGAAATAGGGACTCTTTATGATGAACTCTTTCTTCCAGAAGCGGCATCACAGGAAGTGTACCTGATTGGGCACCGACGGTTCGATAAAAAATGAGATTGACTTCATTATGATAATCCGACGCCAACTGTACAGTGATGTCTTAGTGATCGCGAGGGTGAAAACTGGCAGCGATCACTGAATTGTTAGATGCACACTGAACTTAAACGTTAAGTTGGAAAGGTGTCGTCTAATGAATTCAACGCTCCAACCCCTCGTGCGCTAAGGTCTCGAAAGCTTTCAGCGCGAATTACAAAATCGTTTTCATTGCCTACAAGACTGCAATACAGTGGAAGATATGAATGACACGCTCGTGGATATTGTCCATGTGGTCGGAGTTAAGTTCTGCAAGACGCCACAGAAGAGCACAAAAACTCTCCGATCATACACTTAATCTCATGGCAGTTAGACGGGAAATAAAGCTGCAGTCTTCAGCAGATTTGGCAGCATACAGGCAACTGAACAGACAGATCTCCAAATACATGCGGCGGGACTTACGCAATTCAATACAGCTCGTATTGAAGAAACGATTGAGCGGAACCAAGGCTCCATAGTCTTTATCAGAGATCTGTCTGTCAGAAAGAGCTAACTGTCGAAGCTGAACACCGAGTGGGACAGCTTCGTTTCCAGGACACCTGAGATTTTAAGCGAGATTGAGAGGTTCTATGGGCAGCTATACACGTCATCATTGGAGCCACACGTAAGTGAGAGTAACGATCCAAGAGCAAGTCTTTTCCGACACTATTCCGTGATATCCCGGACGTTAGTCTGAGCGAGATTAGAATGGCTTACTAACTAATTACTTTTACTTTTACTAATTACTTTTCCTTTCTCGTACTGTTTTTATTTAATCTATTATATGATATTTTATATATAATTTTCACTTATCTTTATTCGTATGTATTTTTATATATTTTTTATTATTATTTTATACGCCCCCCTCTATTTTAATTTTTGTTTGCATCAGTTCTCTACGCAAATGTTGTCTGGAAGAAATCACTTTCAGAGTGATAAGAACGCCTATTGTACATATTCTAATTTAGATTTAACTGTACTTGATGTTTTGTATTTTGGTGTACAATAAAGGGTAAATAATTAAATGGCTCTACAGTACCTTAATACAGCAAGTCCCGGGCGAGGATGGAATTATAGCGGAGCTTCTGAAAGCGGGTCGTAAGTTGATACTTGAAGTTCTTTAGAAGCTCTTTAATTCCATCCTTCATGGTGGCTCCACTTCCGAGGCGTGGAGCAGAAGTGCGGTGGTCTTGTTCTTCAAGAAAAGTGACAACACTCTCCTGAAGATCTAAGGAACGATATTTCTTGTGAGCCGCGTCTACGTGCTGTTTTTGAGAGTCATTACGAATCGTCTCGCACGCAGACTCGACGACTTCCAGCCTCTCGAACAAGCAGGTTTCCGAAAAGATTTTACTACCATAGACTACATACATACCCATCAGCAAGTTGTGCAGAAGTCTGAAGAGTACAATCTGCCACTTTGCCTAGTGTGTGTAGACTATGAAAAAGCCTTTGATTCCGTCGAAATTTGATCGATGCTACAGTCCCTTCTGCGGTCTGAACTTATCTTAAGTTAACTTAAACTTACTTACTTAACTAAACTTAACTTATCCAACTGTAGAGATGTGTAAGACAGGGTGACGTTATATCCCCGAAACTCTTCACCGCTGCGTTGGAAGACACAAGCTACTGGGCTGGAAAGTATACGGTATTAACATCAATGGCGAGTACATCACTTTTTGTTACATTTGGTTAAAACCAACCTTAACAGTCTCTAGAACAGGCTCAGAGTAGTCATAGATTTAATAGAGGGGGCTTTTGTAACGGTGTCTTTATGGATTTGCTTTAAGCATTTGCTGTCATAGTACAGGAAAGGAGTACAGAATTTTCTTTATATATATATATATATATATATATATATATATATATATATATATATATATATGTTATTTTAGGCTGCAGTACCACTTACTGTCAAGGGGGACAGTAGTCAAGCACTAATTACTAAAAAGTATTTTCAGAGCATAGCTATAGCTGCAAAGTTCTATTAATAATCCATACAGATAATATGATATGTTACAAGTATTTTTGAGATTAGATTTTCAGGCCCAGATTGACAAACCACCTAAATACAAAGTAAAATAGTACGTAGTTATCCTAGTTGAACCATCTATTAACTTAGTTGTAATGTATTATTATCACAATAACTTGATATTACATTAAATGAAGATAATAGTAAGTAATAGTGACGGCCATTTTTGATGGGCGTACGATCGTAATTGTGTGAAAAAGAAACTTAGTTCATGGCGTGATGGCAATACAATTGCATAACATGGTTTTACGCCGTACGTTTATTGTGTACTGTATAAAGTTTTGAATGACGATACCAAGCCGCGATCTCAACAACTGCTTTTATTTAGAAAATAACTTTTCTGACTCTATTTAGAGGTAGTTCCTTAACTACAGCGCAACAGAAATTTCACAATTGAGTGACTTTAAAGGATAGTTGTTTTTTAGACAAATTTTTATTTAATGTTTAACGGCAAACGTTATAAAAAAAAACAGCTAAACATCCATAGCAGCATTTAGGCGTCTTTTTTGATTATTTTATCTTTAAATTTGTATTTTTTTATTTTTAATCTGTAATTACATATTCCGATTAATAAGACCGGCTAAAATCAGTTACCAGGTTTTTCTGTCGATAAATTTTTCCCGGAGTCAGGAATATGGCGGTGTTTTACCCTCGTGCCTTGGAAAGCACATTCTCTGATCCTGATCTGAGGTTTAGCTTTCTCCAATCGTGTCGGATTACCATGCCATGGGACTATAAAGGTGAGGGAATAATTCTATCATGCGCAGATTCTAGATGACCGTATTATTAATGAGACACAATTCTCAACAAAGACGTTAAAAACTTTTTACTGAATTTTCGTCAATGTTTTTAGAGAACGTCGTTTTAGTTACTTAAATACCTAAAACGACATTGCGTGAGAAGGCAAGTAAAATATGTGCTTAACTGTCATTGTGTAACGTATATTTCTGCAACAACATTAGACAAGAAAACGATTCCAAGATAGAAAGATAGAGAATTTTCGACTTTATATCATGACATTTAAACATTAATTGCAACCAGTTTCAGCTTAATGGTCTATTAGTCAACGTACGGCAGAATAAATCTTTAGGTAACGTTACACAGATGACAAAAACCCGTCATGAGGCACAAAGCCGAGTGCGTAAAACCAGTTTGGACGCACATAAATTCTACTATAAGGATCTTAAAAAGTTATTAATTACAATACTATATAAATACCAATCACACAGGAAACGTCTTACGCAACATAAGTCACCACGAAACTGCAAGTTTCTCGATATATCAACGCCAAGGATTCTGATACTGGCTGAAGCAACAAGAGGAGTGCCATAGGAGAGGAAGCCCATAGGAAGGAAGTTTCGTAAGAAGCGCTTTGTACCAAAACCAATCGAAGGCCTGAAGGGCTGAAGGGTGATGTATAGAATAAGAGATTATGTAGGATCTGATCTCCGCACTAAATTCTGCAAAACATTAGTTCTATCAAAATTAAATTTTGCAAACTCTGTAAGAGGCCTCAGAACTCTTGGTACGCTCAGAGAAGATCATACAGGAGCATGTCCAGAATGCCTGTGTTAGATACTGTTATGACGTACCGCCATGCACACATGTCATATTCTTTATAAACCTCGTATATGTAGGTTTATATAAAATTTTAAAAATGAAATATCGTAGGAAACTTCACTTTGCGTAACTGCTATTTGGTTGTGTTATACATAAGTCTCCAACTTATTTAGACGTTAAGTTGCAATGGGCTAAAAACATCAATACTACACGCAACACTAGAGCTTCTTACTATAGTCTAATTTATCCCACATATCGCAGTGCAAATTTTTGAGGTAGCTTCAAATACACTGCTACGAAATACCGGAATAATTTACAACCACCAATGCGCAATGTGAAAACAGTAAGACTCTTTAACATTTAATACAAATAACACCTATTGAACCGTTATAAAACCGAGAAAATCACATTTATTATAATACATGCACACACACACACACACGCACGCACGTACGCACGCAAGCACGCACGCACGCATGCTCGCAAGCACGTACGCATGCACACACACACACACACACACACACACACACACACACACACACACACACACACACACACACACACACACACATACACTTACGCGTGCACGCCCATACTAATGTAATAAATAATATTTATTTGTATGATATAATTTCATAAACATAACATGTTACGATTTGATAAAACACGCACCAAATTTATTCTTTTTACTTTTTCTTTGTTTATTTCATAATCTTCTCGTTCTGTTATAATTTATTGTTGTATTTTAAATATCCATAGCTTCCTTATCTTTTAATTTTAGTGCATTGCATTTTGATTCCATTGCTGTCCTTCCATTGTTGTTTAGATTTTAAGCTTAGAAATTTTGAACACAATTTATGTAGTCTAGTCTCGTGTTTATTTTTTCTGTTTATTTTTAAGCTATTGCATAGCTTCTATCGCGGGCCTTGAGCGCGGGGACCGAATCCAGAAATTCCGTAACGAAAAAAACCTCACGCTCCCCACTCCGACGGGCACGGAGGTGTGGCGTTGAAAGCCGTGCATCGTCTAACGTCGTTTCAGTTCGGCAGACTTCGGCACTCGGCAGAGTTCGGCACGGTGTTTGTGTGCGTGCGACTAGACGTATGCGTGTACACTAGCTGCTAACTCAATGATAAAAATTCCTGAATAACCTACATGTATTGTAAGATATTAAAAATATTTTAAACAATATTAACTTCTCATTTATTCAATAAGAGAAAAAATTGTTTTCTTATCGGTCACCACGCTCAAAAAGTGTAACTTGATATAATATCAAAGACTTAACTGCATAAATAAAATAAATAAATAATTATAATTGCATAAGTTGATAAAAAATGCTATGCAATAGCTTTACCGCGGCAGTCACCGAGTGCCACACGTATTTTATTTTATAATTGGGATAAAACTGGGATTTATTTTCCATGTATAAAAATAGAATATTGGTTGAACTGCCTGGAAGAGACGAAACGAGCCGCATTGAAAAACGTGGTTCGCCACGCCAAATGCTGAGTGCGACACCTTTTCGTCACATTCGGTAACGTCTATACTATATTGTTATTATTTATAACTTTATAAATAAAACATAAAACAACTATGTATAATATAGCGTTCTGCTTATGTGGATAAATAAATATTTCCTTTCTTTCTTTGCAAATATTTTGATTTCAATTTTGTCACAAGATTGAGGTGACAACTGTAATATAGTTGTAAGAGTTACACCAAAAATTCGTCCCCTATTTTTCTACAAATTTAAAAAGGACCCTTGAAGTATATAATAAAAGCCCTATTTAATAAATACACAAATGAAAATTAAAAAAAATTGTTCAATTAACTTCAATAGAAATAAAAGTCAATTAAATATGCATTATTAAGGGTAGGTAACTCAAAAGCTACCAAACAGATCATTATCAAATTTATATGGGACTATGTGAAAAGCACCAGCTTTCAAATAAAAAAGAATCATCAAAATTGGTTTACCAAAGAAAAAGTTCTGAGGTAACATATAATAAATACAGTAGAACCTTCTTCTTTTTTGTAAGCCGAAAATCAGCTGAAAATAATTTGTAATCGGTTCCCAATTGACAAAGATATCGCGTTTCATACATACAAGAAAAAGAAACAACGAGTCGTATTAAGAACTTCCCCTTTTTTGAAGTCGACTTAAAACTAATCTTTACGGATACTATATTAAATGTAACCAACCCAATCGTTTTTTTCCGTATCGTATGTAAAGTCTAAAAAACTATATCAGAGTTATGAAATAAGAAAAAAACATATTATTAAAAAAAAAAAACACGTCGCATCGCTATGTGACGTTTGTGCAGCTAGATAGCTTTTATAAGTTTGTCGAACTCGTAACTCGCGGCTAGAAGCCAAATGTGCAATATGTTTTACTAATGAAAAATAAAGTAACAACTCACTAATATCGAACTGACCATTACGTTTTCATTCGAAAATCTACAGGTTTTTCCACAGCAATTCTCTTCTGCAAGTGATTGTAGTAATTGCTTGTATCAATTTGTTGACGCTTTAAATCCCTAGTTACAAGTATAATAGGTATTTTTAGCTACTTCTAGCTATGGAAAAATCTAATATCCAACTTAAGTAATTTTAAAACCATTAGTTAAATAGCACGTAAAAGTAACTCACTTGTGTAATAATTGCACTCGAGCCACATACTTGTGACGCAACATTGTCATAATCTTCACCAAAGAAAGGAAGGCCTATTTTGGCACAGACCGTCGACGTAAATAACAATAAGTTATAACAAACTCATGCGAGAGTTTAATAAAACACGCTTTGTATGTCGAAGGCATGCCATAAAAGATTATTACTGAGCATGAGTTGTTGCGAAACCACAACGCTGATTTTTAATAATGGCAAAAAAAACTTAGAAATGAGAGGAACCTATGCCCGATGGTTATATAGACTGTAATTGTACTTTACTTTTTTAATATAAAATTTATGATGATCTCTGTATAAAATTCACTTCATGTATCACATCTAAATAGTATAAAAATATTTATGTTACTAAAACTATGACAAACAAATTGGCAGTAATTTTTAACTAAATACTTATATTTAGTTAAAAATTAGATATCTATCAAACTGAAAAATAATAAAAAAGGTGTTAATTCCATATCACAAAGTCAAAAGTATCTAAATGATTACACTAACATAAGAAAAATAATAGTAATGGGGGTAATGACAATGTAAAGTTGCGAATTTTTTTGCTTTAAGCTGGAATTTATAGTATACGAGGTGTGATCAAAAAGTTAGTATTATACGTGGTATAGCCACGCCGCAACTATATTATGGTTGTAGCACGAATGGGTTGACTCGACCGGGGAAAGACCGCGCTCTTACAGAAAACCAGCGTAAAATAGCAGCTTAATATTGCTATGTTTCGTATGATGAGTGTAAAGATCCGGAGATCCTTTTTTACTGCAAACGAGGCATTCTATCTTAGTCCTCAGGGTAACAACGCATCTGTGTTTTAATTCTTTGTACTATTGGGTGAGAGCTTAAGGTTTGAAAATTATGTTTCAAGCCTAGTGCGAAACTGCTTCTTCGGTCTCAAAGTGATATATAGAATAAGAGATTATGTAGGATCTCTACTCCATACTAAATTCTTCAAAACATTAGTTCTATCAAAATTAAATTATGCAGACTCTATAAGGGGCCTCAGAACTCTTGGTACGATCACAAAATCTCATACAGCAGCATGTCCAGAATGCCTGTGTTAGATACTGTTATGACGTACCGCCATGCACACATGTCATACCTTATATAAACGATGCTAATATTAAAAAATATATTGTAGGCAACTTCACTTTGCGTAACTGCTATTTGGTAGTGTCATACATAATTCTCAAATTTATTTAAACGTTAAGTTGCAATGGGCCAAAAACATTAATACTACACGCAACACCAGAGCTTCTTACTATAGTCTAATTTATCCCACATAAAGCAGTGCAACTTTTTGAGGTAGCTGCAAATACACCGCTAAAAATACCGGAAACTGGTGTTTCGTATGATGAATGTAGAGATTCGGAGATCCTTTTTTACTGCAAACGAGGCATTCCATCTTAGTCCTCAGGGTAACAACGCATCTGCGTTTTGATTCTTAATCTAGGATAAATGTAGATGTCTATGGCCCACAGCATCCACTTACCATCAGGTGTACTGTGTGCTCGATTGTCACCCTTATTTTATAAAAAGGCGACATTTCGAATTTCGCGGGATGCGTCCGTTTGAACTTCGATTTTTTATTTTGGTTATACCAGGTGACGAAATATAGGTATACGGTTATGGCGTTGAAACTAAGGTTCAATAATCCCAGTGGAAGCAGTCAAACGAGCCAAGACTGAAAAAAGCATGCAAAGTGCGGTCAAATGTCAAGGTGTTGTTCACTTTGCTTATCATGACGTAGTGCATCAGGGGTTCTAAACACAAGGTCGTACAGTTAATAAGAAGTTTCACCTTGAAGTATTGCGTCGTTTCCCTGAAGCGATACAAAAAAAAACCTCGAAATTAAGGAAAAATCTGTCATAGTTATTGCACCACGACAATGCGCCAGCTCGCACGTCGATCGCGGTATGCTCGCGTACTGTGAAATTTATAGCGGGCGTTAACCATGGGCGCTACCACGACTCTATTGTGGTATAAAGAGTGAACGCAATTGTCGTTTACATGTTTTAAAGAAATATTTGGTAGTAAAGTAAAAAAAAAAGCCGTGGTAGCTCAGATGGTTAACGCTCGCTGTAAATATATTTGGTAGAGTTAATCTTATTTAAAACTGTAGCGCCCCTTTTGCGTTTTATAATCATATCAAATATATTAAATAATCATAATCAGAAACGGCGTGCAGATTTAAATTTTATACCTAATTAGCTGAACTCGCAACTTAGTTCGCGTGTAATTAGTACTTTTGTTGTTACTGTGATATGTACTTTTAAGAGCGGAGACCATTTTCTGGGTAAAAACTTTCAGTTTTACAGTCAATCTAACAACCAAATGAACACTGCAACAGACTGTTCCATACACGAACTAACAGATGGACCCACGAAGGAAACAAAAAATTAATTGGGCTGCTATTCTTGCGTATCATTCAATATAAGTATTAAATGACTGTTAGGTAGATTATATGCTGTAAAACGTAGTTCACCGACATCATTACCTCTGCAACAAGGGTTCTGTATAGTTTATAATTTCGTTATGTCTTCTTCAAGTATGTAATTGAAAGTTTGTGCGGCTACAAACAGTTCTTAAAAACGACAAAACATGTTGGGTGAAAACATTTAAGTGTGTGCTACGCTAATAGTTGTCATTATTCCGGGTTTTTTACGTGCAAGTAGTCATGCAGGTCTAGGGAAGAAGACCAGTGTCACCCCGACCTAAAGGATCTATTGTGATCGCTGCTACGGCTATAGTTCACTGCTAACCCTTATGTCTTCAATTAATAGAAGGAGATGCTTAGCCGTGAGCAATTTCCGTGTAGTGGCGGTTGAGAGTATCGACTACCCCATATCTTCCCTTGGGTGTCGTAAGAGGCGGCAGAGGGAGACAGGCAGGAGATGGGCAGCAGCATCTTCCTAATAACAACAGTAGTATAATAAAAAGGAAAAATAATACGTTATGGTGGGATGATGAGATACGTATGGAAGTTGAAGCAAAGAAGAGAGCATGGCTAGATTTACTAGCAACAAAGGCTGGTAATTCTAGCGGTACGAATGATGATATTGAAAGAAAAAAGGCAGTCTTTAGACATCTAAATAAGAGAGTAAAAGAAGTAGTTGAAAGGAAAAGGCAAGAAAGAACGGATAAGAATGATAGAAAAATATCAGATAACTTCCAGGCAAATATTAAAATGTTCTGGAAACTTGTAAAAACTGCCAGGGTACTGCCATTCAAAACAGCCTATAATGACTGCTATAAGAGACGAGAATGGCTACATTCTGAATGATGAAGTTTTGAGTTTAAAGAGATGGAAGGAATATTTTGAAAGAGTGTTTATGAGTGAGAAGACAACATGTGAACTAAATGAAGTAGAAACTCAGAAAGAAGAGGAGAGCGGTAGCGAGATCAGTATAGATGAAATAATAAAAGCAATGAAAAGCATCAAAGCAGGTAAGGCTGCCGGATATGATAGAGTTTCACTCGAAATGCTAAGGGCTGGAGAGGAAGTGGTGGCAGGCCAGCTGCCCACCTTGTTTATTTTATGCTGGGAACTGCAGTGGGTACCGGTAGATTGGTGCAAAGCCGTGATAGTAGTGATCGCTAATTTGGTCGATACATTTTCGCTTTGGACGTCGTTTTCCGACTCTGCCATTCACTTCTGCAACGTAAATTTTCTTTGTCACTCTTTCCTCATGCATTCTTTCTAAAGTTTTGTCGACCAAATTGGCGATATACTAAAAGTGGTCCAAATTAAGAGTACCCTTAACCAACGAGCATGTATGCGTAGGTATATGGATGTGGAAGAGGCGAGAGAGGTGTGTCAGGATCGTGCCAAATGGAATTCTGTAGTCTCTGCCTACCCCTCTGGGTGACAAGCGTTAGTGTTTATGTGTATGTATGTATTTATGTAATAAAAAACTGCGGTTGCCAACCCGCTCGCCAAGCGTAGCAACCGAGTTATCCGAGGTCCGAAGAGAGGGGGAGGATACGGTAATCCTCGAGTCCTGCAATTTCTTTTATCACCGGGAGGGCGACCATCTGTGCCAAGGAGGTGTCGGATTTATCGTCCACAAGTCTCTCGTCAACAACGTTGTAAAAATTGGGAGTGTGTCGACGAGGGTCGCGTACCTGATACTCAAAATCACCAAACAATATTCGCTGAAGGTCATACAGGTTTACGCACCAACCTCGGCACGTCCCGATGAGGAGGTGGAGGAAATATATGAGGATATTTCTAGAGCCATGCATTCCTCTAAAACACAATACACGGTGTTGATGGGAGACTTCTACGCAAAACTAGGCACAAGAGAAAGCGGTGAGATGAAATTAGGGAAATTTGGAGTAGTGCAACGGAACAGTAGATGCCAGCAGCTGGCCGAATTTATGGAGAAAGAGGGACTCTTTATGATGAACTCTTTCTTCCAGAAGCGGCCCCATAGGAAGCGGACCTGGTCGAGCCCCGACGGTTCGACAAAAAATGACAATGACTTCATTATGACCAAGTGTTCAATGATGTCTCAGTGATCGCAAGAGTGAAAACTGGCAGCGATCACCGAATGGTTAGAGACACACTGAATCTAAACGTTAAGTTGGAGAGGTCTCGTCTAATGAAGTCAACGCTCCGGCCCCCTCGTGCTCTAATCCAGAACCCCGAAACTTTTCAGCTCGAGTTACGTAATCGCTTTCAGTGTCTAGAAGATTGCAATGCAGTGGACGATATGAATGACAAGCTCGTGGAAACTGTCCATACGTTCGGAGCTAAGTTCTGCAAGACCCGCCACAGAAGAACACAAAAACTCTCCTAAAACTCTTAATCTCATGGCTGTTAGACGGGAGATAAGGCTGCAATCGTCAACAGATTTGACAGCATACAGGCAACTGAACAGACAGATCGCCAAATGCATGCGGCGAGACTTACGCAACTTTAATGTATTGAAGAAGCGATTGAGCGGAACCAGGGCTCCAAAGTCTTTGCCAGAGATCTGTCTGCTAGTAAGAGCCAACTGTCAAAGCTGAAGACTGAGTGTGGCAGCATTGTTTCCGGGACAACTGAGATTCTGAGTGAGATTGAGAGGTTCTATGGGCAGCTGTACACATCATCATCGTTGGAGCCTCACGCAAGTGTGAGTCACGATCAAAGAGCAAGTCGTATGCGACACTATTACGATGATATCCCGGACGTCAGTCTGAGCGAGATTAGAATGGCTCTCCAGCACCTTAAAAACGGCAAGTGCAAAAGGTGCAAAAACCGGTACTTGAAGTCCTTCAGAGGCTCTTTAATTTCGTCCTCCATGGTGGCACTACTCTGGAGGGGTGGAGCAGAAGTGCGGTGGTCTTGTTCTTAAGGAAAGGTGACAACGCCCTCTTGAAGAACTACGGACCGATATCCTTTCTGAGCCGCGTCTACGTGCTGTTTTCGAAAGTCATTACGAATCGTCTCGCACGCAAACTCGAAGACTTGCAGCCTCTCGAACAAAGCCGGTTTCCGAACAGGCTTTAGTACCATAGAACACATACTTACCCTTTGGCAAATTGTACAGAAGTTTAAAGAGTACAATCTGCCACTTTGCCTGGCGTATATGGACTATGAGAAAGCCTTTGATTCCGTTGAAATTTTGGCGGTGCTACAGTCTCTTCAGCGGTGCCAAGTTGACTGTCGGTTATCGAAGTGCTGAAGTGTTTGTACAGTAGGGCTACGATGGCTACCCGAGTACAGAACCAGAGTACGAAACCTATTCAACTGCAGAGAGGTGTAAGACAGGGTGACGTTATTTCCCCGAAACTCTTCACCGCTGCGTTGCAAGACGTTTTCAAGCTACTGGACTGCAAAGGATACGGTATTAACATCAATGGAAAGTATTTTACGTTCAAGATTTGCCGACGATATAGTCCTTATGGCAGAATCGCTAGAGGACCTAAGCACTATGCTCAATGACTCTTCTTGAATGAGGTCTTAAGATGATCATGAACACAACAAAGATCATGTTTAATGTCCATGTCACACCTATGCCGGTAGTTGTTGGGAGCACTAAGCTCGAAGTTGTTGATGAGTACGTTTACCTGGGACAAATAGTCCGACCAAGTAAGTTCAATTTCGACCGAGAGGTCAATCGACGGATTCAACTAGGCTGGGCAGCGTTCTGGAAATTACGACACATCTTCTCGTCAGGTATACCTCAAAACCTGAAAACTAAGTTTTACAACCAGTACGTGTTGCCAGTGATGACATATGGAACTGAGACGTGATCCTTTACTGCTGGCCGTATGAGGACACTCAAAGTCACTCAACGAGCTATAGAGAGGGCTACGCTCGGAGTTTCTCTGTGTGATAAACTTAGAAATGAGGATATTCGCAGTAGAACCAGAGTGACCGACATAGCCTAACGGATTAGCAAGCTGAAGTGGCAATGGGCCGGCCATATATCTCGAAGAACCGATAGCCGATGGGGAAAAATGGTTCTCGAGTGGCAGCCTCGTACCGGTAGACGAAGTGTAGGGCGAGCCCCCACTAGATGGAGTGATAACCTTATAAGACATGCAGGAAGTCCATGGATGCAGGTGGCTCAGGACCGTGCTTTGTGGCATTCCTTGGGGGAGGCCTATGTTCAGTAGTGGACTTGTGAAGGGCTGTAATGATGATGATGATGAGCAATTTTACTTCTTATGGGTGGAGTACATAGTTTCCCAGATGAGTGTAAGGGTCCGCAATCAGTTAGGATGTGTAAAGGTGTTTTGACCCATCCTTGAGTTGCTCAGTCCCAGGATGGACATGTGCATTTTAAGACAACAATGTCCATTTAGGGCTCTTGCTAGAATGCGAAATTTATTTTTACTTAATCCCAGGGCTTCTAAGCGAATTTACGATCAAAAGCCCGGATTAAGGTTTTCGAATGTTTAAGCCTGTAATGTCAGACCAGATCTTAATAGATTTATTGTGATAAAAAGTTTCGAGGGTCAATCGATCTAGGCTTCTTGAGATTCCACAAAATGGCTCAGGTCCAAATCGGGTACTCTTTGAGCCCTGTCGTGCAAGTTTGTATACCCGCGTGACCCGGAACCCGTCTTAAGACAACCCTGTTATTACATCCCAGGGCGTTTAAACTATTCACGCAGTCTCCAACTAGCTTCAAGTTCACTAAGTTTGACCTCATCGCTAGCAGTGCTGCTTAACTATCAGAGTTTAAATAAATTATATCGTTGAAGTAGTGTTTTTAGATATTGATTTCCGCACACTTAAGTATGATGAAAATTTAATCGGAATATTCCAGGCAGAGCAATGCAAGGCAAGAGGTGAATCTACCCAAATTCATACAAGTTTGAAATTGGGACGTTACCCTTAAATTCCAAAGCCTACGTCAAGGTCCATTTTAGACGCATCGGGATACTATATATGAGGCTACCGACCTCACGATAACCTGGCCATTCAGGCAGTTTTTTCTGGAAAGTAGTTCCACTGTGTACGCACTTAATATCTGAGATCATTCATAATACCGGTATTCCCTTAATTGAGTCGAGCATGGACCTCAATCTGTAGGAGAGCAAGCTCAGACCACCCTGGGCGTTAATCCTATAAAAACTAGCCTTCGCCTCCTTGTCTAGATAAAGATCAAGGGTCGTTATGCATAAGTAGTAGTTAAGTTGTACCAGTTCTGGCTCACGGAGTCAGAAGTGGTACAAGTACGACGTTCGTCGACTCAGGATCCTAAAAAAAAAAGGTTTTGATATGCTCTGATCACGAATCTGCGGTCCATTTTTGCGTAGGATGCACGGTTCCGGAGATGTGCAGATCAATTAACTCTTATCTAATTGATATCCGGTGAAGGCCTCCACCGTCATTAGCGCTCCATTGTTCTTATCTATTTATCTATTGTTCATTGAATACCGTCATTATCTATTCTTCCTCAGCGTGGTGCTATTGTATTATACTCCTTTGTTCCTATCTACACTAATCTGACTCATCAATAAAACACATAACCTAATTTTGTTACAATTTTTATTTACAAAATACAAAATCTTATTACTTATTATCTATAAAATAGGAGCGAAACGTAGGAGTAGAAAGGAAAGCGAGCGTAGGAATGCTGAGATAAGCAACAGAATGTGAGATAAGCTTGTTGACGCATAAAGTTATTATCAATTCCACTGCAGAAATTCTTTAGATTAGAATTATTACTTACTGGTACTATATAAGACCAAGCAACTGCAGTCATTGAGTTAGTGTATGGTCGTTTGACCGCAGTGGATCTATCAATTCTACATTTGTGTTACATCAACGCATCAAAGGCCATGGATGTAAGTGTTTATTCTATTGACAAACTTACTTTTCTTTCTGTTATTTTCTTACGTGTGTGTGATTTAGTGTCAACAAATTATATTTAAATTTTATGTGTGTATATTATTAAGCCGGGGTAGCTCAGATGGTCAGCGCAAAATGTAAATTTCATAGTACGCGACCCGGGTTCGATCCCCGTCGGCACCAATTAAATTGTTAATTACAATTTTAAGTGCTGATTTACCACGTGCTCAGCGTGAAGGAAAACATTGTGAGGAAACCTGCATGTCTGAGAAAATTTCGAAGACATGTGAAGTTTGCCAACACACATTGAGGCAGTGCAGCGAACATTTCCTAGCCCTAAAACCCTCTCAGAAATGAGAGGAGGCCTATGTTCAGCAGTGGATTTTAACAGGCTGTAACTTTAACTTTTTTAACTTTTATGATTAAATTTTAACAAATTGATATTAACATGATAACTGTGTTGTTGCAGAAATCATTGCGTTTCGATGAAAACACCTATAAACAGTATTACTACTCGCCACTCTCCCATCAAGAAGAGAGTGATGACATCGTCATTAATAATAACACATGCGATGGTGGAAAAAGAAAATCGCAATCGATTGATCATTTTTTTGAAGCTGAATCAAAATAAAAAAGAGGAAGCTGTTATCATCAACCGTAGCACGAGCCGCTAGAGATAGTGTATCATACATTTCTACTAATTCTGACGACGGAGACCAAGCGACGCATCTCATCAAAATTGAAATGTACGATATGAAGAAGCTATCCAAGATTCCAACTACTGATCATTGGAAACATGGTTCCACGAGGATTAAATATTACTTAAAGACTAATAAGGATAGCATCTACGAAAACACAAACACCCTCGTATACAATATTGCAAAGACAATAGCAGAAAGTGAAAAAGTTAAAAAATACTTTTTTAACAATGACAGTCATTAGCTGATCATTAGTGAATGTGATTCTGTTTACTTAAATTACTTCTGAGTACTCATTTTATTCTATTTCTAATCCTTTGCTAGACTATAAATATCGGACATTATTTGAAATTTGGGTATCAGTTGGTCCACCAACACTGAACTGTTACTTACTCTGCTACCTATTTTCTTCTTTACTATAAGAATGGCAAACTTCAGTGAAGTGTGCACCAGTGCTTCCTTCTCCACAACCATGGAAGAGAATACGGAACTATTCAACAGCGAATTAAATCAGGAGTTGTCTAAAGTTTGTGATGAAATGGAGAAGGATCAACTGTTCGATTCATCGTATGATGATGTGTTGTATAATCACTGTGCGATTGGTTGAAACACAGTTTAAGTAAGTAAAATAAACATTCATTTCGATCATAATTTACACATTTTCTTATACAGTTTTTAATAAATTTTAATATTTTAGTAGTCAACAATTACAACTTGGAAGAGGAACGAGCAGCAAAGAACCCAAGATCATCAAAAAACCAACAACGGAAGCAGAAGCGCCTACCTCTGCAGGGAACAGTATCAGTAACGATGATCAAGTGGAATGTCTAACGTGTCATATATTTATCAAGAAACGGTATTTAGCTAATCATTTTAAAAGTAATGCTCACAAAAATAATCTTTTAAATTCACATAATTCTTTATCAAACGTTAGTGTTATTGAATCTGCTTTTGGAAATAGAATTTTAACTTATAAAATCAAGAGTAGAGTAGATAGTTCGACATTGGTAAATTTTGAAACTCCCGAACTATTTTTAAATTCTATTAAAGATGATATTTTATTTTTAATACAAGAGTGTATTCATCAACACATAATTTTTAAAGTAAACTTCATATTGCATGCTGATTTTGTTCAACAAACTAAAGATATTCATGATACGTTCGATTTTCAAACGCTTAATTATATTATTTGTCAAGGAGATGACTTAAATATTTTTTTTCATCTTTAAATGATACAATTACTACTAAAATTAGTGCATTTGAAAAAAAAAAAGATAGTGGATGGAGTCTAAAAAACATAAAATCTATAGACATGAATGTTAATAAATTTAACCCCCTACGCGGTACTTCATACATACTTCAAATTTTCCTCGTGACATAAAATTAAAAAAGGCTGTTATAAATGTAAAAAGCAAGGATTATTATTGTTTTAAATGGGCGTTACTCTCGGCGTTATATCCCGTAAACAAAAACGCGGATCGTGTATCATCGTACGTTAAACATGCAAATAAACTTAAATTTGATGGTATTTCCTTTCCAGTTAAAATTTCTGACATAGCAAAAGTAGGGAAATTAAATGATATTAGCATTAATGTTTTTGGGTTAGAATATAATAAAGAAAAACGACGTAATTCTTTAGTAGGTCCATTATTTTTAACAAAGTGTCGTAAAGATAGACATATTAATTTATTATTTTTTTCCAAGGATATAAAAAAATCATTATTGTTACATAAACAAAATTTATCGCGGTTAGTTAGTAAACAAATTTCAAAAAACGGTCACATCATGTACATTTGCGAAGCATGTCTACTTCACTTTCCATCTCAGGAAAGGTTAAATAACCATGAACAATACGATTGTGCCCACATTTGTACAGAATTATCAAACAGTGAAACTTTAAAAAAAAAAAGAATTGATTTGGTCAACCTATTTCAAATGATAAAATTAAATTTGATAGTTATGAAAAAAAGTTAAAGATACCATTCGTAGTTAATGCCGATTTTGAAGCATTTTTAAAACCAATAGAATCATGTTCTAACGATCCTTCCAAACCTTTCACACACAATATTCAGAAACATGAAGTACATAGTTTTGGTTATTACGAGTATATAAAATGTTCATATGGTGATAAATTATCAAAATATGTAACATATTGCGGACCCAACTGTGCACAAGTATTTATGGAAAGGTTATCTAACAATCTAAAAGAAATAAATAGACTTCAAAAATATCTTCCACTTCCGCTAACAAATGAAGACAAAACCAAATTTCAAATGCAACCATTTGTCATATTTGTGAAACAGAGATAGCAGAATATTTTTATGATTTCGATTAGTACACCGGTAGTGTTATAGGTGTTGCTCATGAATCATGCAGCTCGAAGTTCAGAACACCTCGTTATATACCAATATTTTTACACAACCTTAGTCACTATGATGCTCATTTTATTGTTCACGCGTTAAACTTTTGTGATGGTGAAGTCGAAGTTATCCCTCAAAATAAAGAAAAATATATATCCTTTTCCAAAAAATTAAAAATGAATAACCATGAAATTATATTGAGATTTATAGATTCATTTAAGTTTTTATCATGTAAATTAGAAGAATTGGCCAAAAATCTCAGTAATGATCAATTTCAAGAATTACGTAGAAATTATCCTAATGATGAAGATTTCTTTCGTTTAAAACGGAAAGGCGTTTATCCATATGAACTTATGACTAATTATGATAGTTTAAGCCTAACATCACTCCCCGAATAAAAAAAATTTTTGTAGCTCGCTCACAGATTCCCATATTTCAAATGATGATTACAATCACGCTAAAGATGTTTGGGAACACTTTGGGTGTTGTAATATGCTAGATTATTCAAACCTGTATTTAAAAACAGACGTTTACTTTTATCCGATGTATTTGAAAACTTTAGAAATTTATGTATTAATACTTATGATTTAGACCCTGCCCATTATTACACAGCACCCGGTTTAAGTTGGGATGCAATGTTAAAATATACAAAAATAGAATTAGAACTTTTAACAGATTATGAGAAAATTGCATTTATTAGATCAGGTATCAGGGGTGGTGTATCTCAATGTAGAAAAAGATTAATAATAAAAGTAAAATAAAATATTAATAAAAGATTAAGAGAAAAAGATTTTTATAAATTAATGAATAATTCAGTCTTCGGTAAGACTATGGAGAATATTGAAAAAAGGGTTAACATAAAATTAGTTACACACTGGGAGAACCAGGGCAAAGCTTTAGGTGCTCAAGATCTAATCGCTAAACCACAATTTCATAGTCTTTCAGTATTTTCGGAAACCTAGTTGCGGTTCAGTTGCGAAAAACAAAGTTAATATATAACAAACCAATTTATTTAGGGTTTTGCATTTTAGATATTTCAAAAATATTAATGTATGATTTTCATTATAACTATATGGTTAAAAAGTTTAGTAAAATCAAATTATTGTATACAGATACGGATAGTTTAATATATCATATATTTAGAGATGATTTTTACTCTGATATAAAACCTAACCTTTCATCATATTTTGATACCTCAGCTTATGATACAAATAATATTTTTGAGTATCCAAAATTAAATAAAAAGAAATTAGGTTTTTTTAAAGATGAAAATAATGGTAAAATCATGAAAGAATTTGTGGGTTTACGATCCAAAATGTACGCTTTTAACTTAGAGAATAAGACTATAGCCAAGGAAAAAGGGGTAAATAAATGTATCGCTAAAAAAGATGACCATGGATAGTTATAAGTCTTCTTCTTTAATAAAAAGAGTGCAATATTATATAGTATGCTTAGATTTAAATCAATTAAACAAAATTTTTACACAAAAATTAAATAAGATTGGTTTATCATATAATGACACAAAGAGGCATATTTTAGATAATAATATTGAAACATTAGCTTGGAGTCATTATAAACTGCGCTAAGTGTTGATAGTTTTTAATTTTATGTCTGCATGTAAATAAAATTTGTGTTGATTGTAAAATAACGATAATAGTATAATATGACGTAGAGTTTATTACATATTTAATCGTGGTTTTATTGTAAATAATTTAAGTTGTTATTTATATTTGCGTGTGTGTGTATTTATTTGATGTAATAATTGTGTTAGAAATACTCGTAGTATACAGATCATTCTGTTTTATATAATTTTTGCAATATATATTAATTGTTTACACCAACACTTTCATTTTTTATTTCACCCCTTAGAACTTTAGACGTGTGTAATGTTTTACTTTATCCATCCGTTTACTGCTATTGTGGCAGGACCAAGTGGATGTGGGAAGTCAAATTTTGTAACAAATTTCATAAAATCAGTTACAGAAATATGTAATTGTGCTTTTAATCAGATCACATGGTGCTTTGATGAAATGCAACCTTTATATAATTTACCAAATATTAACTACCATCAAGGAATTCCAAATGTTAATATGTTTGATGGTGAAAACCCACATCTTGTTATTATTGATGATCTAATGAGAGAGTCCGATGGAAGAATTGTGGATATATTTACAAAAGGTAGTCATCACAGGAATCTTAGTGTATTTTATTTAACACAAAATTTATTTCATCAGGGTAAAGGGCAAAGAGACATATCCTTAAACTCAAGTTATATAATATATTTTAAAAACCCTCGAGATAAAACTCAAATTGGATATTTAGCGCGACAAGTGTCACCAGATAACCCAAAATTCATTGAAGATACCTACAGGGATGCAACTCTAGAGGCGCATGGATATTTAATGGTGGATTTAAAACAGAATACCAATGATTTTTGTCGTATCAAGACAAATGTATTCCCATTTAATGGTTTCTGTACAGTCTACGTCCCCACAAAAGAGTTTAAATACACCAAGAATCAAACATTTCAAATCATTGCTAAATGATGCATCGTCGACTCACAACGCATAAACATATGCTAAACGCTCTGCATACGCTTAAACCAAAATATCAAAGAGCATTACTTAAAACGTGTGATGAAGAAGAAATTAACTGTATTTTTGAGTGTATTCATAAAGTTTTACAAGGAAAAGTACCTCCTAAAGATCAAGATAAACAAAAATTGGAATAAACACAAAAATATACTCCGTCAACTAGTGCGTAAGTGTAAACATAAACTAAGAAAAAATATAATTATACAAAAAGGAGGGGCTTTCTTACCATTAATTTCTTACCATTATTAGGTGCAATATTGAGTGGATTAGTGAGTGGACTAGCCAGATAACATGGAAAATGCAAAGAAAATGATACTTATCGAACCTGGATTGATTGAAAAATTAAAACAAGAAAATAAGGTTAATAGTAGTTTATCTCGATTAGATATTGAAATGCCGAAAGAAATAGATGTTATATTTACAAACACTGCAAAGATACCTTCATTTTACCGAAGAGGATCGTCAACCACTCAGATTACCAATTTATTCTGATACATCTAATGAATATTCAAATGAGTCTAAAATTGGTTTTAAAAATAAAGATAGAGATCTAAAAACTTCAGTTGATGCTGAATCTTTGTTGGAGGAGAATCGATCCATTAAAAGTAAAGAAAATGATGAAAATCTACTTTACACACCAGCTCAAATACTCAGTTTAATACCAAAAACTTATAATAAAAAAGGACAGTTATTATTAAACTTAGTTGAAACAAGTAAAAGTAAAATACATTGGGATAATGAAGGTACAGTCATAATTGATAATGAAAAATTTCTGGAAGTAATATTGTTGATTTAACAAATGATTCACTAAGACCCTTAAAAAGAAGTGATCCAGTAGGGTGAGATAGATTTGCTGAAGCATTTAAAGATATTAAAGTACCACTTACTTATATTGGAAATACAAAGAGATGTGAGTTTATTAACCAACTTCAAGCAAAAGATCTGAACAAACCCTCTGAGATTGAATTTCAAGAGTTTTCTACACCGAGCAGTAGAGATAAAAAGTCTACAACTAAAATACGTAAAAGGCTTGAGTGGGAAAAATGGACCCCGTACTAGAAGAAATTAACAGGATTTATTATGATCCATCTAATCCCGCTGGTTTTGGTAGTATTGATAAATTATCAAAAGCCATGAAGGGTAAAATGAATAAAAAGCAAGTAAAGGAATGGTTAAAATCACAAGAAACATACACATTACATAAACCCATTCGAAAAAAATTCCCGCGTAATAGGTACATTCTATCAAATGTTAATGAACTGTGGCAAGCTGATTTAAGTGATTTGCAAACTTATTCTCAATATAATGATGGTTTCAAGTATATACTTTGTGTTATTGATGTATTTAGTAAATATGCTTTTGCAAGACCAATGAAAAAGAAAAACTCAGAAACAACTAAAGAATGTTTTGAAAGTATATTTACTGAAAGTAATTTAACACCTACTCACATACAATCTGATAAAGGTACAGAATTTGTTTCAAAAGATGTACAAAAATACTTTAAATCCAAAAAGATTAATTACTATACCACTAACAATCCTGACATTAAGGCCAGTATTGTTGAACGATTTCAAAGAACACTAAAAATGAAAATGTGGCGTTATTTCACTCATAATAATACTTATAGATATATAGATGTTTTACAAGATTTAGTATACTCTTATAATCAAAGCTTTCACTCTAGTATTAAGATGTACCCATGTGATGTAAATTCCAACAATATTATGACAGTTTGGACTAATCTTTATGATAGACGGTCAAACAAACTTTCTTTAGAAAATCCTAAAGCAAATTTCAATGTGGGTGATTATGTTCGAATAACTAAATATAAACATGTTTTCCAAAAAAGGATATGAATCAAATTGGAGTGACGAGATATTTATTATGTCTTCAATAATTGATAGATCTCCATGGGTTGTTTATACAATAACAGATTTACAAAATGAACCAATAGTTGGTACTTTTTATGAAAGAGAATTACAGAAAATCACTTACAACCCCACCTCACAATATAAAATAGATAAAATAATTGACACTCGTTACTCAGGTAACAGAAAAGAAGTATTAGTGAAATGGAAAGGTTATCCAGATAAATTTAACAGTTGGATTTTAGCTTCTAGTTTAAAAGAACTATGAATGAAGAAAGTTTTTATTTAACTTTGCTCAGCAATAGTTCAATGGAATACTTTCCTGATAACAAGACCACAAATTTTTCAACGAAATTACCGAAAGCTATTAAATTAGAAGGTGAATGGTCGGTTGGAGTTGTCGAGTTTCAATATCCATGTACCATGTTTACTGTTCAAGATCATGAAAATGTTATATACATTACAAAATCTATGTTAATGCCTAATGAAGATAAACCATCCACAGTGTACTACAAAAAATATATTCCAGCTACCAACTATGATAACGTTGAGCATATTTTAAGAGTGTTAAATGGTATCGGGAAGAACTTGAAATTTCGCTATGATAAAATAACAAAATTTGTGTCTATTTCTGTTTTGGATAAAAATATAACATCGGTAACATTATCACCCAAATTAAGTTTACAACTAGGTTATGAACCAAATAAAAATCTCCTAGAGAGAAATTTTGGAAAGTTTCCTGCTATTTACACTTAGGGTTACCATCTCAACTCTTTCTATATTGCGACATTATCGATCCTCAGATTGTGGGTGATGTTATGACTCCTTTACTAAGAGTCATTTCATTAGATCCTACAAAATACATTTATGGTGCAAATAAAATGCACGTTTTCTCTCAACCTCACTACTTACCTGTTATGCGAAGAGAGTTCGATACGCTGGAAATAGTTATAAGATCGAGCACAAGACAAAAAATACCATTCCAGTTTGGAACCGTGTGTATTAAACTACATTTCCGAAAATTATAATAATGAATTCTCTTCGTGATCATCATAGATGTCCATATGAAAATTATTATACACATCAAGCTGGGTCAGGAGTTGGAGTAATTTATAAGGGTTCACCATACCAACGCGGTCATGGTATTTGCAGCTTCTTAGGGGCGTTATTTAAATCAGTTTTACCTTTACTTTCAAGTGCTGCTCGAGTGATTAGTAAGGAGGTATTAAGCGTTGGAGTAGGACTTTTATCGGATATGGTTCAAGCGCGTCCTATGGAAGCCTCAATAAATCGTCTAAAACAAGTTAGTACGAATTTAAAACGAAAGGCTGATGAGAAAATTGATCAATTTAACATGACGGGATCTGGGTATAAAACTAAAAGAAAACGATTGACCTCGTTCATTCCACCATTAACTGCTAAAGTGAAAGCTGTGAAAAAACTTGGTCTAAAACCAAAAAATATCAAAGGTATATTTTAAAATTAAATATGTCTTTCCTTCAGAATCATTCTTGCGAGTGCGTTAAGTCAGAATTGGATTTGTTTGCACTACCGTCTACACAAACTAGCATTGAAAATGGATTGTGGATCATATAAACCATTCATCTCTTGGTGACAGGCGATGACTACATAGATTTGTCTCATACATTACTCCACATAAAGGCAAAAGTATTAAAACAAGATTCAACTAACTTGATATCTACTACAATAGTAGCACCTGTAAATAATTGGCTGCATTCACTTTTTAGTCAACTTGATGTTTATTTAAACCAAAAACTTGTATCACCACCTAATAATACCTATGCATATCGAGCATACATAGAAACCCTTTTAGACTATGCTCCTGCTGCTAAACAATCTCATCTTACTTGTAGTCTTTGGTATGATGATACAGCAGGAAAAATGGATTCTACGGATGGTAAAAACATAGGATTTGTTAAAAGTCAGGAATTGATTAGTGAAAGTAAGGAAATAGAAATGATTAGTCATCTTCATGGTGACATTTTCAACCAAGATAAATTTTTAATTAATGGTGTTGAAATGAGTGTTAAATTGGTTCGATCAAGAGAGAGCTTTCATACTCTATTCTCGGGAACTGGTATTCACTTTCTTAATGAAGGACTGTCGCGCCCCTAATATATAAAAAGTCGTAAAAGGAGTTATTTCTTTATCCTTCTCTGCTTTTTACTCACCAAAACTAATAAAGTGAAGTGATGATAATATAACCTTGAATTGGATACTGTTCGGATAGGTCTACTGATTGCAGGATAAAAAAAATGTAATTTAGTATCGTCAATTAATAACTGATGTAATTTATGTATAAGTTTTAGAAGTACGTGTTAAAATATACGTATATTAATATAAGAAAACGAATACAACGTAATAATAACTTTTTGAAATAATATAACATATCCATACTTTTTTAATATTATAAATGCTAAAGTGTGTTTGTTTGTTTGTTTGTCCTTCTTTCACGTCGCAACAGAGCATCGACATGGCATGATTTTTTTGCATGAGGATACTTCGGTGGCTGAATTGTGACATAGGCTACTTTTTTCCGCGGAAAAAAGTAGCCTATGTCACTCTCCAGCCTCATTCCCGTGGGAAAATAGAATATGATGCAAAAGTTTGTCCTTCTTTCACGTCACAACAGAGCGTCGGCATGGCATGAATTTTGGTATGGAGATAGGTTGCTGGCTGTAGAGTGACATAGGCTACTAACTATAGGGTACTTTTTTCCGCCGAAAAACATCTCATTCCCGTGGGAAAATCGAATATGTTGCACAAGTTTGTCCTTCTTTTACCTCGCATCAGAGCGTCGGCATGGCATGATTTTTTGTATGGGGATAGTTCGGTGGCTGTAGAGTGACGCAGTTTGAAAACTCTCTTTTTATATGATGCTAATGAGTCACGGCGCTTTTTAAACAGTATCCGGAAATATAACTCATAATTTCAAATGACGTCCTTCGGAGTTGACCGAGAAATAATAATGCCGGGTTTTTCGCCTACATTTACGGTGCAAGGGCAAATTTATCATAGAATAGGTTCACTTTTTCCAGCTGAAAACAAACTCCATAATTTTTTACAAGTATATTTTACGGGCGACGAAGAAATTGAGGTAGACCGTCGCTGCCAATTTATCCAGTTTTTTATCCACTTTTTTCCGCGGAAAAACATCTCATTCCCGTGGGAAAATCGAATATGTTACACAAGTTTGTCCTTCTTTCACGTCGCATCAGAGCGTCGGCATGGCATGATTTTTTGTATGGGGATAGTTCGGTGTCTGTAAAGTGTAATAGGCTACTTTTTTCAGCGGAAAAACGTATCATTCCCGTGGGAAAATCGAATATGTTGCAAAATTAAATTCAACTAGGTGGCGCCACCTTGATTCTACAAGACGGACGACGGTACGATGGACGAACACAGAAGGCCAGAATATCTGGATTATTATGTCTTTTTACCAAAATTAAGATAAAAAATGTATGGATCTGTATTTTTCCGGTCAGGACCGGTAAGAGAGCGATAAAAACATAAAATTCACCAGCTGATTTTCTTCAAACGTTTTGGTGCATTGTAATTCACAGAATAGGCGATAACCTCGCAGACGATATTAAGTAATACGTTGATGCTCTGCCTACCCCGCAAGGGTTACAGGCATGATTATAAGTATGGATCAGAAATACTATCACCATCTGTCACATTTTCAACCTTAACTATTACTTAACTGTGGTAGAAACAGTTCTTAGTAAGCCTTATTGTGCAAAATTATAAGAAACATATTTTTGAGAGTTCTTATTAACTAACGTATACATAGTTTAAATTGATTCCACTAGATGTCGTTACTAGATTTTTAAAACGCAGTAACGAAATGTTTCCTGACATGTAATTAACTCCCACCGTTGAGCCGCGCGTCAACTTATAGTGCGTACGGTACCTATACGCTTAAATTGTTTCTATTTCGTAGCTTATTCAACTACCTGCTTTCGATTTCGGTTGTCTGTTATTTGCTTTGTGATTTGGTTAAGGTTGAATGGATTTATATTGGCTTTCATTTTCGGATTTGTGTATTTTCTTGGATCGGTTTTGTTGATTTGGTTGGTATTCCTTTATACATATTTAGACTCTGGCTTTGATTTTGGATTTTGTTTATTTAGGTTGTTTAACAATATTTCAAAGAAATATTAATAGTATAGATAGTGTATACGGTACCTATACACTTACTTCTTTTTTCGTTGGTTATATTTATATTGACTACTGCTTTTGATTTCGGTTTTCTGCGATTTGTTTTGTGATTTGGTTTAAGTTGATTCGATTTTTTTTGGCTATCGTTTTCGGATTCGTGTTGTGTCTTGAATTGGTTTTGTTGTTTTGATTTTAAAAAATATTTAAAAGGAATATTTATTCCTTTTAGATATTTTGGATTTGCTTTTAAAAAAATATTTAAAAGGAAATTTAATTCCTTTTAGGTATTTTAACGTTTTTTTTTTATGAATTAGTTTTTTGTTACTTCATAATGCGTCGCAAACGTAAGTCCAGCCTTTAATTAGTATCTTCTCAATGACAAGCGAAAAGATTAGCTTGATCGCTAGAATCTTTAGAAGATGCTGAACTGAGAAGGCAAGAACAAGCAGAGCGTCAGGCTGCTTTTAGAGCATCTGAGACACCTTCTCAACGTTAGAAAAGGCGTCTTGAACAGACAGAGCGTCAAGCTGCTTTAAGAGCTTCCGAAACACCTTCTCAAAGTCAGGAAAGGCGTCTTGAGCAGGCAGAGCGTCAAGCAATTTTAAGAGCTTCTGAAACACCTTCTCAAAGTCAGCGAAGGCGTCTTGAACAGGCAGAGCGTCAAGCTACTTTAAAAGCTACTGAAACACCTGCTCAAAGTCAGCAAAGGCTTCTTGAACAGGCAGAGCGTCAAGCTACTTTAAGGGCTACTGAAACACCTGACCAAATCTAGCAAAGGCTATTTGAACCAGCGGAACGTCAGGCCGCCTTAAGAGCCGCGGAAACACCTGATGAAACTCAACACATACTCATTGAGCAAACTGAACGTCAATCTACTATAAGGGCATCTGAAACACCAGAACAGACCCAGGCGCGAAGAGATGCAAATGCACAGCTCCAAGCTGAACGTCGACAAAATTTTCAAAAAAACAATTGGTCGGTTTTTAATGACGCAGGATTCATTTATGATCCTTTGATTGATTATAAAAATCACAGGTTAGTTGTTATCGGACTGATGGACAAGGCGTGTCGATTTTGCAGCGCTTTAAAATGGAAAGATGAGACCGCATGCATGTGCTGTTCTAATGGCAAAATGTCTCTTCCGTTACTTGGGGAACCAGAAGAACCTTTGAAAACTCTCTTTTTATATGATGCTATTATTATTATATTATATTATATTTTTATATGAGTCACGGGGCTTTTTAAACAGTATCCGGAAATATAACTCATGCTTTCAAATGACGTCCTTCGGAGTTGACCGGGAAATAATAATGCCGGGATCATAGAACAGGTTCATTTTTTCCAGCTGAAAACGAACAGCATAATTGTTTACAAGTATATTTTATAGGCGACGAAGAAATTGAGGTAGACCGTCGCTGCCAATTTATCCAGGGAGTTGAGAGAGACACAGTGTTCAAAATTCAAAGATTCTTGCATGAACGTAACATTTTAGTCAAAACATTTGAAACTGGTTTAGAAAACCTACCTGAAGAGGATTATAAAGTCGTCATTCACGCAGATCGGACAATGCACTTTTAATAAACGAAATAGCAGCCGTAATTAGTGGTAATCAATTTTCTTCACGAGACATTGTCTTACGAGCACGTGATGATACGTTGCAACGGGTAGCCGATACACACAAGTTTTATGACGCTCTGCAATACCCATTAATTTATTGCAAAGGACAAGAGGGTTATCATTTTCAAATTCCACTTATTAACCCGGTCACAAAGCAGCCTACTCCGAACAAAAAAGTATCATGTATGGATTTTTATGCGTATCATATGATGTTGCGAGAAAATGATTTTAACCTCTTAGCCCGGTGTAGACAATTAATTCATCAATTTTTGGTAGACATGTATGTGAAAGTAGAAAGAGAACGTCTCCGTTATATATCTTTAAATCACAAAAAAGCTGCGCGTTGAGAATTATATACATTTACAAGATTAGAAATCAGAAATCAGAAATTTTTTATTTGCTTTAAACATGGTAGTGCACAGATGTTAACATAATGGTACGTCCTCATGTTTGACTTATTATTGTCATGCAAATTTAAAAGTAGTTACGTTTTAGTCTACTTAGAGCTAAAAATAAGTTAACATACTAAACAGAAAACTAATGGTAAACATGAGTCATAGACAGAGCATTACATGTCATCATTTATAAATTGTATAATATTTTATGTCAAATTATTCAAGTCATAAAATAAAGTAAACACAGAAAAGCTACAAATACAGTTAAAATTTAAAAACCTCTTGGTCATCTAAGTATTCCTGGACTGAATAAAAGCACCTAGTGAAAAGCCAGGAATGTAACTTTCTTTTAAACAATGGTAACGGCAGAGCTTTGAAACTTGGATGAAGCTTATTATAAATTTTAATAGCCATGCAATAACAGCTTCGTCTGTATAGTTGAAGTCTTATTCTAGGTTGCACGATCCTTTCTCCATGTCTCGTAGGTTTATTTTTGTTTTGCTCTCTAGTGACAAAATAGTGAGAATATTGTCGTACAAAAATACACATTTGTTTAATATACAGGCACGGTAGCGGTAGGATTCCAAGTTTATTGAAAAGAGGTTTACAGCTTTCAAGAAAATGTACTCTGCAAATAGCCCTAATACATTTCTTTTGGGCTATGAAAGCCCGGTTTACATCCGCTGAACCTCCCCACAATATAATGCCGTAACTTAATAGTGATGACACATAGCCATGGTAGGCTGATAGAGCAGTTTCAATGGTTGATACATTACTGAGTCGTCGTAGCGCGTATACAAATTTATTTATTTTTGTACATAGATTGTCTATATGTGCTTTCCAGTCACAGAATTTATCTAACGTAAATCCAAGAAATTTAGCTTCATTAACAATTTCAACAATATTACCGCAATAATCGACTAGTACATCCATTGACCTTGCTCTATAAGTAGTAAAGCTTTGTTTTTTGTATGTTTATTTTGAGATTGTTTGAATGTAGCCAATTGATTAGATTGTGTAAAGTCTTGTTAATGATAATATTGGATTTTCTATTTCTTCACATTTTATTACTACGGTAGTGTCGTCTGCAAACATGTAACATTTATATTGAGTTGCATTTGGTAAGTAGTTAATAAATATCAAAAACAACAGGGGCCCCAAGATACTGCCCTGTGGAACTCCACATGGGTTGACACGATACTTTGACTGGAAAGTACACTGTCTGGATTCAACAACTGCTGCTATCTCAATACATTGCTGTCTATTATACAAATAACTTTCCAACCAGTCGTAAGCGTTACCTCTAATACCATATCGATAGAGTTTATCCAGTAATCTTTTATGTGGAACAAAGTCAAAAGCTTTGGTCATGTCTAGAAATAAAGCAATAACTGGTATCTTTTGATTAATACATTCAGTGACATAATGTATCAGATTGTAGCAAGCCAACGTAGTAGAGTGACCTTTGCGAAAACCATACTGTTCTTCTCTCAGTATATTATTTGATGTAAGAAAGCTATCAATGCGCTTGAAGATTACTTTTTCATATATTTTAGATAGTATTGGAACAAGAGTTATCGGTCTATAGTTATTCATATCACATTTATTGCCCTTCTTGTATATTGGCTTAACAATACATAACTTAAGGATATCGGGGAATGATCCCTGTTCCATTGACAAATTAATTACATGAGTAAGAGGTCGACTTAAATCCCTCGCACATGCCTTTAGTACACGTGTGTTTATGCCATCATGTCCAACTGCATTGCTGTTTTTAAGCGATAAAATAATAGTAGCTATTTCCATTTCATTAGTTGGGGTTAGGAATATTGAATTTTTATTGAATGGAATGTTAATTTTATCACAATTTACATTGTCCTGTACTAGGTTCGTCATATCTATAAAATAGTTATGAAGCAATTCACATATTACATTAGGATTACTATATTTTATGTCATTTATGCTTATCATGTCAATATCAGATGCAGTTTCTAGCGACGCCAATGTAAACCCCAGAGATTTAGGTAAATTCTGCCCTCATCATTTGTTAACAGACCCCGCTACCTACATGAGTACACACAAGACGCATTCGCCTATGTACGAACTTACGGAAGATCTGATCTTTTTGTTACTTTTAGTTGCTATCCTACATGGAAAGAAATAACCGAGGGGCTAATGCCGGGCCACAAAAGTACTGACAGACACGATTTAGTTGCTAGAGTATTTAGATTAAAAGTACAAAACTTAATGTATGTAATTAACAAAGGGAAAATTTTCAGAGAGGTGCAGTGCTTCATGTATTCAATTGAATGGCAAAAAAGAGGATTACCGTATGCCCACATTCTAATATGGCTTAAAAAGAAGTTGAGGCCCAGCCAAATAGACGACATAACGAGATTCCGGATCCTGAGCAAGATAAAGAATTGTATGATACCATCGTCCGAAATATGATTCACGGTCCATGTGGAGCACGAAATTCAATATCGCCATGTATGAAAGAAGGAAAATGTAAAAAAGAAGGAAATTCCCTAAACAGCTATTAAAAGAAACAGTGCACAATGACAATGGCTACCCTTTATACAGACGCAGAGCTCCCGAAGATGGTGGCAGGAAAGTTACAATCAAATCTCGCTCTGGAGCGTTCGAAATCTTAGATAATAGCTGGATTGTCCCGTATTCGCCCGTTCTATGTAAAATGTTTAATGTCCACATTAATGTAGAAGCATGTAGCTCTGTCCGCGCAATCAAGTATATCTGTAAGTACATAAATAAAGGAAGCGACCAAGCAATATTTAATCTAAGGAGTGAAGTTGAGGCAAATCCCGTTAATGAAGTACAGACCTTTCAAGCAGGGCGTTATGTCAGCAGTAACAAGGGAGCGTGGCATTTCCTTGGTTTCCCTTTACACGAAAGGCACCCAACAGTTACTAACCTTGCTGCGCACTTAGAAAATGGAGAGGGTGTATATTTCACCGAAAGAAATTTCCAAGAAAGAATTGCATCACCGCCAAAAACTACACTAACAGCCTTCTTTCAACTTTGTCAAACCGACCCCTTTGCAAAAACGTTGTTATATTCTGAAGTCCCCCGCTATTATACTTGGAACACATCTAGGAAGGAGTGGAAACGCCGTATTGAAGGCGCGCCTGTTGCAAATTGGCCCGGTGTAAAGTCATCAGATGTCGTGTCGTCTGTACCGTCTATGTAACTAATTTTGAATGTTTCTGTTTACGATTGATGCTGCACCATGTTCGGGGTCCTACAGGATATAAAGACCTTAAAACTGTCAACGATCAGGAATGCGCAACTTATAGAGATATAGAGTGCCAGTCACCAGCCAAAATTAGGGATCTTTATGCAACTCTCATATCATCTTGCGGGCTATCTAATGCACATGAATTGTGGGACAAATATAAAGAGTACATGGCGGAAGATAGTTTGCGAAGGTTACAGCAAAGACACGCAAACATGACATACAATGAACACATTTATAATGAAGCACTTGGAAAAATTTAAGATAAAGTAATGGCTATAGTAGTCAAAAAATTAAGCGACTTTGGAATGATAAGCCCTCAGCGAATAACCGAAAATGAACTAAGTGATGAAATTATACGTGAAACAAACTAAGATATACCAGCTTTTCAGCAGCAAGTAGTCGAATTTGTACCCCGCTTGCTTCCCGAACAAAAACGAGTTTTTGACAAAGTATTAGGACAAATTGAATCTGGAAATGGTGCACTTTTCTTTTTAGATGCCTCTGGAGGAACTGGGAAGAAATTTTTGTTAAATTTATTATTGGCGCAAGTACGGAAAGGTAAAAACATTGCTGTGGCCATAGCTTCCTCCGGTATAGCCGCCACGCTGCTAAGCGGGGACCGCACTGCACATTCTGTTTTAAAACTCCCTCTAAATCTAGCCCAGGAAGAATCGCCTATCTGCAACTTTAGCAAAAATAGTGCACGAGGTATAATGCTACGACAATGCAAACTTTTAATGTGGGACGAAATTACAATGTCGCAAAAAGCTGTAGAAGCACTAAATCGAACGCTCCAGGATTTGCGCAGCAATACCGATGTAATGGGAGGAATGGTGGTTTTACTGGCTGGTGACTTTCGCCAAACTTTACCTGTCATTCAAAAGGGCACACCTGCAGATGAAATTAAAGCATGCCTCAAGTCGTCTATTTTATGGAACAAGGTGACAAAATTCAGTATAACTACGAATATGAGTGTGTATTTGTATAATGATATTGTGACGGCCCAATATTATTATTAATAATTAAATTCAATATAAAGGGGCGTCAAAAATAGTCTTAAAAGATATATAATAAACAATAAAATTACATTAATAACCATAAAGTTAATATAAATACATTTCAGACATTAGACCAATAACATAGTAAATTAAAGGCAAAATATTGTCTTCCATAATAAATAAATTTATGAAAAACTTGAAAAAATATTTAAAATAAGATAAATAACAGAAATACAAGTCGAAAATATTATAAAAATAAAGATAAATACCATTTTTAAAATAATTAGAAAATTTTTTTTAAGTCTTGTCTAAGTCTTGGAAGGAGTTCATGAATAAAAGAAAATTTTCCTAAGTTGTGGAAGGAGTTCACGTATAAAAGAAAAGTTTCCTAAGTTATGGAAGGTGATCATGTATAGATGTCTTGTATAGAGGAGCTGCCGGAGATACATACCTGCAGTTGTACATATATATGGGGTGGTCGGGAGCCCGACTGCCTGAAGTACTGTAGCACAATGACTAGTCTTATATTAGGGACTTATGATAATAAACTCAATGATACAAAAGCAATACTATATAGTCTCTATGTTGATGAAAGTCTCTATGTTGAATATGCATAACAATAGTAGGGTCGTGGGTTCGAACCCTATATATTAATGACTTATGAAAGTAAGGTCTCTGATACAAAAGCAATACTATAGAAGGTCTCTATGATGAATATGCATTACAGTAGTAGGGTTGTGGGTTCGAACCCTATATATGAATGACTTATGAAAGTAAGATCTATGATACAAAAGCATTAATATTGAAGGTCTCCTTGATGCATAAGCATTGTATGGGGTGGTCGGGTGACCGACTGCTCCTAGTACTGTAGCGAAATGACTAGTCCTTATTAGGGACTTGAAAAGAAATATTATAGTGGCGTGTGTGCTGCTTCACGAGCAATTGGTCCGAGGTAAACTTGGACTCGCTAACCGATGTGTCCTAGACATATCATCTTAGTGCCGGTGGTAAGCGGGTTTGTTGTAGCAATACGGCTTTCCCGTGGACATCGCACACCCACACCGTTTGTGGGCGACGTCGTAGGGCATAACGATGCGTCATCTATCTCTCGGATTGGGATGATGAGTGTGTTTGGTAGCACTTTTAAGTGTAACAGGCATACTCAACTTCATGTCTTAGTGCATTAGCGCTATGATACGTGGAGTTTTGTTCATTGGCGTCTTAGTAGCGTGCTACTATGATACGTTGGTGATATTTTTTATATAACAACAATAAAAACTTTGTTACCAAAATCGATAGGGGTCATGTGGGTGTGTTGTGAGGGGGCGCCATCCGTATGATAGTTGCATTGATGCTTACTGCTACTTGCGGTATTGTGTCTTGTGATGGATCTGCGGGTGTGCTGCGCCTGATTCGACGCATTCTTGTGGTTCTGGTCGATGGAGGTAAACAAATAACATCTTAGTGCCGGTGGTAAGCGGGTTTGTTGTAGCAATACGGCTTTCCCGTGGACATCGCACACCCAAACCGTTTGTGGGCGACGTCGTAGCGAATAGCGATGCGTCGTCTATCTTTCGGATTGGGATGATGAGTGTGTTGGTAGCACTTTTAAGTGTAACATGCATACTCAACTTCATGTCTTAGTGCATAAGGGCTATGATACGTGGAGTTTTGTTCATTGGCGTCTTAGTAGCGTGCTACTATGATACGTTGGTGATATTTTTTATATAACAACAATAAAAACTTTGTTACCAAAATCGATAGGGGTCATGTGGGTGTGTTGTGAGGGCGCGCCATCCGTATGATAGTTGCATTGATGCTTACTGCTACTTGCGGTATTCTTGTGGTTCTGGTCGATGGAGGTAAACAAATAACATCTTAGTGCCGGTGGTAAGCGGGTTTGTTGTAGCGATACGGCTTTACCGTGGACATCGCACACCCATACCGTTTGTGGGCGACATCGTAGCGCATAGCGATGCGTCGTCTATCTTTCGGATTGGGATGATGAGTGTGTTTGTTAGCACTTTTAAGTGTAACAGGCAACCTCAACTACATGTCTTAGTGCATTAGCGCTATGATACGTGGAGTTTTGTTCATTGGCGTCTTAGTAGCGTGCTACTATGATACGTTGGTGATATTTTTTATATAACAACAATAAAAACTTTGTTACCAAAATCGATAGGGGTCATGTGGGTGTGTTGTGAGGGGGCGCCATCCGTATGATAGTTGCATTGATGCTTACTGCTACTTGCGGTATTGTGTCTTGTGATGGATCTGTGGGTGTGCTGCGCCTGATTCGACGCATTCTTGTGGTTCTGGTCGATGGAGGTAAACAAATAACATCTTAGTGCCGGTGGTAAGCGGGTTTGTTGTAGCAATACGGCTTTCCCGTGGACATCGCACACCCATACCGTTTGTGGGCGACGTCGTAGCGAATAGCGATGCGTCGTCTATCTTTCGGATTGGGATGATGAGTGTGTTGGTAGCACTTTTAAGTGTAACAGGCATACTCAACTTCATGTCTTAGTGCATAAGGGCTATGATACGTGGAGTTTTGTTCATTGGCGTCTTAGTAGCGTGCTACTATGATACGTTGGTGATATTTTTTATATAACAACAATAAAAACTTTGTTACCAAAATCGATAGGGGTCATGTGGGTGTGTTGTGAGGGCGCGCCATCCGTATGATAGTTGCATTGATGCTTACTGCTACTTGCGGTATTCTTGTGGTTCTGGTCGATGGAGGTAAACAAATAACATCTTAGTGCCGGTGGTAAGCGGGTTTGTTGTAGCGATACGGCTTTACCGTGGACATCGCACACCCATACCGTTTGTGGGCGACATCGTAGCGCATAGCGATGCGTCGTCTATCTTTCGGATTGGGATGATGAGTGTGTTTGTTAGCACTTTTAAGTGTAACAGGCAACCTCAACTACATGTCTTAGTGCATTAGCGCTATGATACGTGGAGTTTTGTTCATTGGCGTCTTAGTAGCGTGCTACTATGATACGTTGGTGATATTTTTTATATAACAACAATAAAAACTTTGTTACCAAAATCGATAGGGGTCATGTGGGTGTGTTGTGAGGGGGGCGCCATCCGTATGATAGTTGCATTGGTGCTTTCTGCTACTTGCGGTATTGCGTCTTGTGATGGATCTGCGGGTGTGCTGCGCCTGATTCGACGCACTCTTGTGGTTCTGGTCGATGGAGGTATGCGGGTGGTGATGTCTGCTGGGATGTATGGGGGACCTTGGAATGGTGTAAGCCCGACGATAGTCGTATTGATGCTTGTTGCGTTCTGCAGCATTGCGTCTCTGCGATGGTTATTTGGTGGGACGCTATTCTCAATGGCGCTCTTTGCGTCTTGGTTTGACTCACACTTAAGTAGCTTTGCCCAAGTCGGGTCCCTTCATTACGGGGCAGCAGACTATCTGCCCTCCACGATGTTTTATATAACAACATAAAAATATATCTCTGTAACTTTCCCACCTTTGAATGATTGAAGGCAACTTGTTGGTGGGTGAGGCAAACATGATCGAAAATGCATTTACTCAACGTCAGTGACACAAACCCTTTCTGATGGCGAATTATTACTCTTATCTTATAACTGCCTTTTGGCTATATCTGCCCTTGTATTGGTTGGTTGAGCATATGTGTCGACCTCATGCGGGTGGTAGCTGGCGGGAGGATCTGAGGAGACTCTCAAGGCTGCGGCCGAAAGCCGCATAACGTGGGACCCCATTCCCTTGAGGTGAGCGGTAGACTCATGACACGCTCTGCGGCTAGTAGCCGTGCTGAGCATACAATTGGTGGTGATGCCTTACACTTACATCACGTCTGCGGGAGCGGCGGTCTTTCAGATGGTGGCGCTCACGGAGGGTTTACGGCCAGTGTGCCTATTTGCCTAAACCGTGTGACGTACATTTACTGTGGCTGGATTCGTTCGTATTCTGTAAGGCGTTTACACGCATTGACATGCGCGACTTCGGTCAATGTTTGTGCTTACGCACTAACAAGGGACCAAACCTATTTTACTGGTTCTCCAGTTATTTTGCTGTGGACTACGGTCCAGTTCCCGAATTAGCGTTCTCTTCGGGGGGGAGTGCAACAAAATGGTTGGCGCTCACCGTGCACGGCGTGTGTGGGGCCGTGTGCCTCCCCTACATTTTTTAATAAATGTAGGAGAGCGAAGCCCTTGTATCGGGTATTTTGTATAAATATATTTTGAGCCTTTTCCGAGCGGGAAGGGATAAATAATATTAAATTAATAATGTAAACCTGATACAAGTGGAATTGGGATCTTTTATGTTCTTAACCTTTCTCGAGCCCTGTCTTCGTTAACGGGGTTCACTTAGCTTATAAGGCACTACCAACAGCTTTCAATTGCTCTAGCGAATATTCATTCTTCCAAAAGACACCTAAAAGAACTAAGTTACTAAACAAACACAACGTAAATAAGGGTTCTAACTAAGACGATCACGCCAAAATATTACAAACTGCCTATTATTAAACCTTTAGAAAGATCAAAACATATTTTATTTATCCTAGTCACATATATATAATTTTTTTTTATAAAGAGGAATATAAAATATTTAATATCATACATTTTTATAATGATTTCTTAAATTTACGCGAACACTACACATTGAATAAAACTATTATTTACGGATTTTATCGCGTTTATTTACTTTAATTTATTTTTATTATTATCCCGACGTTTCGCGTGCTTTACAGCACCCATGGTCACGGGGGGGACTGAGATGTTTGACGTCCGAATGTCATAGTTCGGCAACCTTCAGTTTTTTTTTAATATTAATTTTTGGTCCGATTTAGGCAAAACGAGCTTATAGTATCATGAAGTCTTCCTAGATGTTTTAGTCATCCGAAATCCTGATAACACTATTGGTCACACTGTGTATAGGAAAAAGACCCATACCAACCGATATCTAAATGGTGAATCTCACCATCATCCATCACGGTTAGCTACCGTGGGTAAATCTTTATTTCAGAGAGCACGAGGGATCTGTGACAGAAAACATCTGGCCGCGGAGCTTCAGCACGTCAAGCAAGTATTGCAAGACAACAAGCTTCGGGTCCCGCGTCTACGTCACAATGAACGAGTGAAGCCGGCCACAGTCGAGCGCGCGCCTGCTCTACTACCATATGTCAGAGGAGTCACGGACAAGATTGGCTACATCTTGAAGCGAGCGTCTATTAAGACATACTACAAGCCGCTGAAGAAGATTAGTCAATTTTTACCATCCATCAAATGTAATATTCCTCTACAAGATGCAGGTGTACAAGCTAGATTGTGAATGTGGTCTCTCTTACATAGGTCAAACAAAGAGATCTATAAAAACCCGCGTGCACCACACTACTACTAATTAAAGATGTAATTTAGTACAGAGTCATTCCAATTAATTCAGCGTTTATTCATTTAACGAACAACATGCATGAAGATAAATGGTTATGTGAAAGGGCGATTCTTGCACCAAAAATGAGAGCGTTAACAAAATAAATTCAGATATATTAAGCGAAGTAGCAGGAGAAATAACAGAGTATTTGTCAGTAGACACAGTTATGGACACAGAACAGAGCACTTCATATCCCGTAGAGTTTCTAAATTCTCTAGAGTTGTCAGGTGTGGCCTCACATAAGCTTCAATTAAAATTAGGCGTCCCAGTCATGCTAATGCGAAATATAGATGCTCCTCGGTTATGTAACGGGACAAGGCTGCGTGTGACACATCTTGGACGGAACACAATCGGTGCTACATTTTTGACAGGCGTAGGAAAAGGTGAAAATGTTATTATTTCACGGATCCCTATAATTCCCACAGATCTTCCTTTTCAATTCAAAAGGTTGCAGTTCCCTATTAAGCTCAGTTTTGCAATGACAATTGATAAAGCGCAAGGGCAAACGTTACAGGTAGCGGGGGTCAACTTAGATAAACCGTGCTTCTCTCATGTTCAGCTGTATGTAGCATGTTCGCGTGTGTAAAATGCCCAGAATCTCCACATTCTTTTCCCGAATGGAAAAACATATAACATTGTGTACAGTAGCGTCTTAAAATAGTGTTCAGTTAGTTTTTTTTCCAAAATTCCCACAATCAATTAATCAGAATTCCCACAGATCTTCCCTTTCAATTTAAAATTTCCTATTTAGCTTAGTTTCTTTTCAATTCTAAATGCTGCACGTCTGACGGACCAATTAAGCTCAGTTTCCTTTTAACTCAAAAGGCTGCATCTCTGACGGATCTTTTATTTGGCTCAGTTTCCTTTCAATTCAGAAAACTGCATCTCTGACGAATTAATTTAGCTCAGTTTCTTTTCAAATGTCTGCATCCCTGACGGATAATTATGCTCAGTTTCCTTTAATTAAAAAATATCCCATTTCCATTTGGAATAAACAGGCTATTTTCATGCTTTCCTATACGCTGCGTTTCAAAACATTTAAATAGGCTGACGAATCAATTTTGCTCAGTTTCCTTTTAATGGCTGCATCTCTGACAAATCTATAAAACTCAGTTTTCTTTCAATTCAAAAAGCAATGGATAGTTCATTTCCCAGTGACCATGTGGGCGAAGCCGCGGGTAACAGCTAGTTAATTAATAAAGTTAAGAACATACTGTTAACACAAAATTCTTGAAAATAAAAATAAAGTGCATGTATAATAAGCACATGTACATACCTCCGGTTTGAAATCAATAATTTCAGCATAGTGACACAGATTGGTTTCAAAATATTATTATGTGTCACCCGCGTACGTCCGTACGTTACTGTCCGTTCGGGACCTCTGAAAACCAGCGCTGTTGCTCCGGCGACAGCATAAGCTGAGTTAGGTCCGTTTGTATGACGCGCCACAACACACTCGTACAATATGAGAAACCATTTTTTTTGTCTTTCTATTTTATTTTTTTAATTATAATCTATAAGTGTACATACTTTTAAATTGTTTTACCTTCAAATTGTTGTTTTGTTTCCTATTTTTGTTTTTGTTTGTTATAATTGATATGTAATGTTTATAATCGATGTGACGACCCTGTCAATAACACTGATCAGAGCTGTATTTGTATATTTGCCTCTACGGTAAGCATGCTGGTTGTAATGTATGGGCCTCGTAGCTAGACCTGCATCCCTTATATATCTATCTATGATCTTTTCCAATGTCATAAGAAGAAAGGAAGATAGGCTTAGAGGTCTAAAAGACTTTGGTAAAGCGTAGTCCTTGCTACCGGCCTTAGTTACATATAGAACTTTGACAATTGCCCATCGTTCTGGAATATATCCCCATACAAATCTTGCTCTGAAAATTTCCGCCGGATATGAAAGAAGGATGTTGATACCCCTCTGTAGTTGGATGGAAAATATTCCATCCTCCTCGCTTGTTTTAAAAGGTTTTAAGGAGTCAAAAGCCCACTGCACCAGGCTTGGTCTTATTATCTTTGCTGCCCTACACCAGTCCTCATTACAAGGCACTCGTCGGAATCTGAAAGAATTCAAGGCAGAAGTTTTATGTGACCCTGGGTAATGGGTTGACGCTAGTAACTCCAATGTTTCTGTTTCACTAGAAGGGAAGTTACCATCAGAATTTTCAAGAAGCCCGATCTTATTAGGTTTAGCTTTCGATATCATTTTGTGTGGTCTTGTACTGCGAGTCCAAGACTCAACTTCCACGCATAGCTTCCTCCACGATGCTCTCTTGGCTTTCCTAATTTCTTTATTGTACTCAGTTGGGGCTGAACTATCCCAATCTTTGGTATTCTTAGCCCCATTAAATAGTTTCCTGGGTTTTTCCCTAAGTTTTTTCAGCTTAGTACTCCACCAAGGAACTTGTCGTGTTAAGATCTTGGTTTTGACACTATAATTGTCCTCAAAGGCTTCACAAATATGAATACGAGTAGCCAGTACGACACTGAAGCTGAGTTTCCTCTCCCCGGTTGCCAGCTTCACAGACTTCCTAGGCTGGTCTTTGGGGGAATGTTCCTCAGATCGACTGCATTGCGAGACTTGGGCCTTTTCGTCCCAGAGATTCTGACAGAAAGAGGGGACCTCTTCGGCTCCTAGTACAGCTGCTATCAGCCTTCGGTACCTTTTCCTTGTTGCCCCACTAAGCTTATAAGGCCTAGCGAACTTTTTCTTTTCCTCTCCCTGGTTCGTTTCAGATTATGGTTCGGCTGCAGACGTGCCCTCCACTTAATGGCTCGCCCCAGGTTGGAGCGTAATGTTTCAGGGTGTTGGTGAGGCTAAAAGAGCCTCTTACAAACCTACAGCTAGTTCCATTAAAGGAGTATTTTCATTATCTTTTTCAAAATGTCGGTTTTCGTCCATTTTGTTCTCACAATTAGCTTAGGAAATACTCGGTCATACCCCGGCAGAGCCCCGCATACCGAGGGAAGGCCTAAAATACTACCCGAATCGCCCTGGTCTTGGGTAGGCACCGTTTGCGACTGGACTCCCTCCAGCCACGCATCCATCGGCATGGTACGCGTGACACCTTGGATTGGGTTAGGATAGGAAAAGGGGGTGGGATAAAAGAAAAGAAGAATAGGATCGTCTGAAATTTTCTGTTCTGTCTGTTTCCTATTAAACCAGACCAAATAACAGACGGCAACCACGCGAAGAAAGAACTCCTCAGACTTGCCCTGGGGATCAACACGACCTGCACTTCGCCCCAGAGCTATTCGCCAAACTGCTAGCCGGACGGGAGAGCAGAATATCAGTTAATCTAGTCCTACCGATTATGTCAAAAAGTTAGGAGAAGAGTAACCACTGCCCATTCGGGGCTTTGGTTAAGAGCAATAGTTGGCGTTGCGTATAGCATAATCGCAATCCACAATTTACTCCTGAATTCCTCTAGACAACATTGGTTCCCATACAACAGATAAGAAATTAACCTAAATAAGCTAGTTTCATCACCAATAATAGGTAAAATTTTATAAAGATAAAAATTCTGTTATAGTTTTACGAAATAGGTGTGTATGGGCTCAAAATCATTTATTGGGTTTGCTGTCGAGAAATTCTCTGTTGCAGATCGGAGTCAGGATATAGGTGGTATTTCACCTCATAAAGGTATTTCATGCCGTGTAATGGCGGTGTAAGAATATCCACTACACTATATCCTCCCGAGGGTGTCATAAGAGGTGAACTGAGAAAGAGAGAAACTGAGGCAGGAGATGGACAGCAGCGTCTTTCTTATAAAATCAATGTTAAAATAAAAAAACTGCAATTGCCAACACGCTGCAATTGGCAACTATGACCAAAATCCCCTCATGAGCAACGACACATATAAATGGCACCCAGTTCCCGGTGACCTCACAATTCCTGGCTACAGTGGCAACCATGGTAACGGTAGGGTAAGGGGGATAAGAATCTCTGGTGGAGGTTCACTTGCCACCTAAGACGACTTGACAAGGCAACGTTTAACGTACGCACTCTGAAGTCTGACGAGTAGATCCTGGAGCTGAAACAAGAGATAGACAATTTGCGCTGGGATATCATAGGATTATGTGAGGTCCTAAGAGAGGGGAATGACACGGTAATCCTCGAACCCGATAGCTTGTTTTATCACTGGATAATGACTATCTGCTGCAGCTGGCCGACTTTATGGAGAAAGAAGGACTCTTTGTGATGAACTCTTTCTTCCAGAGGCGGCCACACAGAAAGTGGATCTGGTCGAGCCCCGACGGTTTTACAAAAAATGAGACCGAATTTATTATGACGACTAGACGGCACTGTTTAGTGATGTCTGAAGGCTGTAAACTGGCAGCGATCACCGAATGGTTAGAGACATACTGACTCTTAGCCTTAAGCTGTAGAGGTCTCATCTAAAGAGTCAACGACCCCCCCCCCCCCACCGCATGCTCTAATCCAAAGTCTCGAAACCTTTTAGCCTTTTAGCTCGAGTTACAAAACCTTTTTCAGTGTCTAGAAGACCGCAATGTAGTGGACGATATGAATGATAAGCTGTTTCCATGCAGTAGGAGCTAAGTTTTACAAGACCCGCTGCAGAAGAACACAAAAACTCTCAGATCACACTTTGAATCTTATGACTGTTAGACGCGAAATGAATCTGTGGTTTACAACAGATTTGACACTATATAGGCAACTGAACAGACAGATCTCCACATGCATGTGGCGGGACTTAGGCAACATTAATACTGCTCGTATTGAAAAAGCGATCTATTAAAACCAGGGCTCCAAAATCTTTGCTAGAGATGTGTCTGCCAGAAAGGGACAACTGTCAAAGCTAAAGAATGAATGTGGCAGCATCGTTTCTATGACACCTGAGATTTTTAGTGAGATTAAGAGGTTTTATGGGCATCTGTACACATCATCGTTGGAACCACATGCAAGTGTGAGTAACGATCCAATAGTCTTATTCGACACTATTCCGATGATATCCTGGACGTCAGTCTGAGTGAGATTAAGAATGACTCTCTAGCATCTTAAAAACGACAAAGCCCCAGGCGAGGATAGAATTACAGCGGAGCTTCTGCAAGGGGGTGGAAAACTGATGCTTAAAGTCCTTCAGGAGCTCTCCAATTCCGTCCTTCATGGTAGCACTACTAAGCGTGGAGCAGAATTGTGGTGGTTTTGTTATATTAACGCCCTCTTGAAGAACTACAGACCGATTTCTATTCTGAGCCGCGTCTACGTGCCGTTTGTAGAGTCATTACGAATCTTGACTTGACGACTTCCAGCCTCCCGAACAAGCCGGTTTCCGAAAAGGCTTTAGTACCGTAGACCACATACATACCCCTCGGCAGATTGTACAGATGACGGAAGAGTACAATCTGCCCATTTGCCTGGCGTATATGGACTATGAGAAAACCTTTAATTCCTACGAAATTTGGGCGGTGCTACAGTCTCTTCAGCGGTTCCAAGTTGACTGTCGAATATATCGAGATACTGAAGTGTTTGTGCAAGAGGGCTATGATGGCTATCCGTGTATAGAACCAGATTACGATACCCATCCAACTGCAGAGAGGTGGAAGACAAGGTGACATTACATCACCGAAACTCTTCACCGCTATATTGGAAGATGTTTTCAAGCTACTGAACTGGAAAGTATACGGTATTAATTAATATCAGTGGTTAGTACGTCACTCACCTTCGATTTGCCGATGATATAGTTCTAATGACAGAATCCCTGAATGATTTACGCACTATGCTCAATGAACTTAATAGTGTCTCCCAACAGATAGATCTTAAGATGAAGATGGACAAAACAAAGGTCATGTGTAATGTCCATGTCCCACCTATACCGGTAGTTTTGGGAGCACTTAGCTTGTTAAAGAGTACGTTCACCTGGGATAAATAGTCCGACTAGGTAAGTCCAACTATGTTTCGGCTGGGCAGCGTTTGGGTAATTACGACACATCTTCTCGTCAGGTATACCTGAAAACTAGATTATACAATTAGTGCGTGTTGCCAGTGATGACTTATCGATTTGGGACGTGGTCCTTCGCTTCTAGCCATATGAGGACGCTCAAGGTCGCTTAGCGAGCTATGGAGAGGGCTATGCTCGGGGTGTCTCTGCGTGATACACTTAAAAATGAGAATATCCGCAGTAACACCAGAGTAACCAATACAGCCAAACGGATTAGTAAGCTAAAGTGGCAATGGGCTGTCGCAAAGCTCGAAGAAGCGACAACCGATAGAGAAAAAAGGTTCTCGGGTGTTAGCCTCATACGTGTAGGCGTAGGGTAGGGCGACCCTCCTATAGATGGAGTGACGGCCTGGTAAGACACGTAGGAAGTCGATGGGTGCAGGTGGCTCAGGAACGCTCTTTGTGGCATTGTTGGGAGAGGCCTATATTCAGCAGTGGGCTTCTGAAGGGCTGTAATGATGCTGATGATAATGACACCTAACTTATTACCTACCAAAATATTACATGGCGGTAATATAACCATGTTGTCGTCTTTTGATTCGAAACTAAACGACATCTAGTTTCAAATTGCTGTAATTCTAACTTATACACCATGATAAAATTAAGAACTTAAAAAAAAACATTTTTCCATGCAAACTTTGTACTCTCGATTTAACACTATGTTAAGATAAAACTATTTATTACAGATTTTGTCGCGTATATTAACTTATTTCATTTTCACGACGTGTTAAGCAATTTACAGCACCCATGATTACGGGGGGACTGAGGTAAGGTCGACGTCCCTATGTCATAGTCAACCACGGCTACTTTTTTACAGAAAAAGCGTTACGTGAGTAAATATTTAAGTCGTCTACGTTAGTAGAAAGATTTGTAATCTGAATTAGTGAAACTATTTTTGAATATCAAATAAATTTCGGAACAATTAGATTCCTCTATTAAATTGTTCCATCAGAGCCATGTTTCACATGGTATTAAACTAAATCGCGTTTCGGTGAACGGAATTCGAGCAATGACATGAATTACGTTCCACAGTGCACAAATACATGATATGGTTTTCGACCGCAGAGGGGTTCATACGAAGGCAATAAAAATGTCAGTATAGTACTAGTTTAACTTGCGCAATAACGACTGCGTTATGTTATACGTATTAAGGTACTCCTTGTAGTACGATGTGTCACCTTTTGGTGATAAACGTGCACATAGCATATTAGAAGTTTCTTTAATTAACCCCGAATAAATAATGTTATTGAATATAGCTATGGATAGGCACGATTTTTTATTTAACCGCTATCTAGATAGATTGATTAAAGTGTTTTATTGTAATACATTTACTAATATTACGTATAAGTACAAATTAGTTGTTGTACAGGTAGTTTAGGAGCAAATAGTTTCTTGGCCTTGACTTGTTGAGAGTAATGCACAACCTCAAACGCTTCGCGGTATAAGGTGTGCAATATTTGACAAATAAAAAAAAGAAAATTTTTACTTTAACAAAATATATCAAATCCGAACAAAAACGGCATTGTGTTAGATCACATGCTTATGTCATCTTATTGTTCTAAGCGGTAACTATAGATCATTATTATGGATAAATATCATAGAATCATATCATAAGACATAGATTTTATAAGTACACGTGTATTCTTTTTTGTAAATCACAAGTAATTTGTACTCCATTATCACCACTATTGTCTTCATTGTCATGATACAGACGAGTAATTTGATTTATGTTACAAAAGAATTTGTTTTCAAATTGCTTAGTAAATCCTCAATAAAAGCACTGAAACAAACATTAAAATAAAATAATTTTAGTCTTTAGGTTTAGGTTTAAAGACATTTATTCTCATAAAGACATTTTATACGCCATTTACATGAGAACAAAATTCGTTTGTCTTTGGAGTTAAGTAACCGGTATAACTAACTTGTGCTTGTTCCTTGGGAAGTCAAAGTTAATACATTTACTTCTTTATATTTTTCTTTAAGAGATTCTTTTGGACCTAGGTTTTAAATTGTTCTTATGGCTCTCTTCTGCAAAACAAAGACAGTTTGTTAGTCGCATTACCCTGTAGCAAGATTTCATATGTCATAATGCTATAAAAATAACTAAAATAAACGAATCTTTTACAGAATATGCTGCAGAATAAAGTTTGCTAACTAGTTTAGATATATGAGGGCCCCATAGAAGCTTCACGTAAACCTTAATTCCGAGAAAAACAGTGCATTAAACAAGGCCCACCTCCTCCCCAATTAAGAGCATACTGGTTTTCACATGTTTAACATTAAGTGTGGTGAATTTAATACATTTCGTTTTATTACCGTTCAAAAGCAATTTATTGACATTAAACCAGCGTACTACTTTTGATATAGCATAATTCACTTTGCTATATTTCAATAATTACTTATTAAGTCGGAAAATCAACGAAGTATCATCAGCAAATAAAAATATATCTTGGCTATTCCCTACCAAGTAGGGTAAGTTATTATAAACTAAGAACAGAAAGGGACCAAGAACTGAGCCCTGAGGAATACCCATAGATACTAACAATCCAGAAGAATTGATCCCATTAATAATAACTGCTTGCATAATATTATTTAGATATGACGTAATAAGTTTAAGCGATAGATTTTTTTACACCGTTATGATGTAGTTTCCTGATTAATGTCTCATGGTGAACACAGTCGAAAGCCTGGGAAAGATCAGAAAATATAACCAAAGCATCTTCGGAATTCTCTCATGCACAAAAAAATACGTTTAATTGGCTCAGCATAGACATCAGTTGTCAAGCGAACCCTGGTAAAAGCAAACTGATTTTATGGAGCAATTTATTTACATTAATAGGTCTAAAATTAGTGAGGCCCAATGTTCTGGCAGATTTAAGTGAAGCACACCTGATTCGATACTAGCATTGAAAATAATATCAAGATGGGATGCGATCGCATCTTAGAAGCAATAACTTTAACGGAATTCTCTTATAGATCTGTTGTTTTCTTAACTTCAATAGTTTCAAAATATTTTACAATATCACCGGATATTATTTTGTGAAATGCAAATACTTTTTTTACATACATTTCATTTACATTTTGTTTGAGTAATGACTCGGTGACAGTAGGGAGGAATTGAGCGACTTTGTGGTCAAGATCAGAATGCTGGTAAAATATTGTTTAAAAGCCTGTGCAACATCTTCGTGTAATTTCGTTAAATTATTGTTAAAATTTTATTGAAAATATGAGTTGTGTAGTTTAGTCTTGCCAGTTTCACTATTGATTATACTCCAATATTATACTAACCTGTATAATGTACAGTGTACATGTGTTATACTTGCTTTTAGAAAAGTTTTTCAAATTTATGACGACAGTTGATACTTTTCAGAGCTTTGCCACCTGATGTTAAATGGTTGCTACAACTTACAATTAACTGCATCCAACTTCAAACCTTGTAGGCTACAGGTGCGTCCCTCTTGAGAATTAAGACACTTGTAAATTGTAATTGTGTTTAATGCATCGTTCTTGGGATTACATTAGTATTGATTACATATGTTTTGTAGAAGTGTCGCACTTCTACAAAACATAACGATTCGTCGTTGCTACAAATTTCGGACCTAAAGAAAAAACAAAAACTAAAAACAGTACGCATCCAAAGTTCCTCTTCCGCCCTTTAATTTATGATTGTCCTTGTGGCGTTTCATGTACATGGTACAGCATATTACTTTTTACGATATTACAAATTTTGTATTGTAATCAAATAAATTGCTGTGTACTGGCCGGTACGGGTACATGCCGTGTAGTAGCGCTTAAGAATATCCAATACCCCATATCTTCCCGTGGGTGTCGTAAAAGGCGACAGAGGGAAACAGGCAGGAGATGTGCAGCAGCATCTTCCTGATAACAGCAACTGTACAACAAAAAACTGTGGTTGCCAACCCGCTCACCAAGCGTGGCAACTATGGCAATATACCCCCCATGAAGAATTACACAAATAGACGGTTCCCAGTTTCTGGCGGCCCCGCTATTCCTGGCTACGGTGGCGAACATGGTAACGGCGGGGCAGGGGGTGCTAAGAATCTCCGGTGGAGGTTCGGTTGCCACCTACGACGTCTCGACCTTGCAACATTTAACGCACGCACCCTGAGGACTGACGAGAAGATCCTGGAACTGGAAGAAGAGATAGACAAGTAGCGCTGGAATATTATAGGATTACCCGAAGTCCGAAGAGAGGGGGAGGATACGGTGATTCTTGAATCCGGCAACTTGTTCTATCACCGGGAGGGCGACGATCTGTCCCAAGGAGGTGTTGGATTTATCGTCCACAAGTCTCTCGTTAACAACGTTTTAAAGATTGGGAGTGTATCGACGAGGGTTGCGTACATTATACTCAGAATCAACAAACGGTATTCGCTGAAGGTCATACAGGTTTACGCGCCAACGTCGGAACATCCCGATGAGGAGGTGGAGGAAATGTATGAGGATATTTCCAGAGCCATGCATTCCTCCAAAACCCACTACACGGTGTTGACGGGAGACTTCAACGCAAAACTGAGCACAAGAAAGAACGGTGAGCTGAAGGTAGGGAAATTTGGGATAGGGCAACGGAACCCAAGGGGCCAGCAGCTGGCTGACTTCGCGGAGAAAGAGGGAATTTTTATGATGAACTCTTTCTTCCAGAAGCGGCCCCACAGAAAGTGGACCTGGTCGAGCCCCGACGGTTCGACAAAAAACAAGATTGACTTCATTATGACGACCAGACGCCAACTGATTTCTTTTCTGATTTGATTTCTAAGTGATCGCAAGGGTGAAAACTGGCAGCGATCACCGAATGGTTAGAGACACACTGAACCTAAACGTTAAGTTGGAGAGGTCTCGTCTAATGAAGTCAACGCTCCGTCCCCCTCGTGCTCTAATCCAGAATCCAGAAACCTTTTAGCTCGAGTTACGTAACCGCTTTGAGTGCCTAGAAGATAATGTATAATAGTATAGAAGTAGTATAGAAGATATGAATGACAAGCTCATGGAAACTGTACATGCGGTCGGAGCTAAGTTCTGTAAGACCCGCCGCAAAAGAATATAAAAACTCTCCGATCACACTCTTAATCTCAAGGTTGTTAGATGGGATATGAGGCTGCAATCGTCAACAGATTTGACAGTATACAAGCAACTGAACAGACAGATCTCCAAATGCATGCGGCGAGACTTACGCAACTTTAATACTGCTCGTATTAAAGAAGCGATCGAGCGCTACCAGGGCTCCAAAGTCTTTGCCAGAGATTTGTCTGCCAGAAAGAGCCAACTGTCAAAGCTGAAGACTGAGTATGGTAGCATCGTTTCCGGGACACCTGAGATATTGAGTGAGATTGACAGGTTCTAAGGGCAGCTGTACACATCATCGTTGGAGCTACACGCAAGTGTGAGTAACAATCCAAGAGCAAGACTTATCCGACACTATTCCGATGATATGCCAGACGTCAGTCTGAGCGAGATTAGAATGGCTCTCCAGCACCATAAAAACGGCAGGGGCCCAGGCGAGGATGGAATTACAGCGGAGCTTCTGAAAGCGGGTGGAACACCGGTACTTGAAGTCCTTCAGAAACTCTTCAATTCCGTCCTCCATGGTGGCACTACTCCGGATCCGTGGAGCAGAAGTGCGGTGGTCTTTTTCTTTAAGAAAGGCGACAACGCTCTCTTGAAGAACTACAGACCGATATCCCTTCTGAACCGCATCTACGTGCTGTTTTCGAGAGTCATTATGAATCGTCTCGCACGCAGACTCGACGACCTCCAGCCTCCCGAACAAGCAGGTTTACGAAAAGATTTTAGTACCATAGACTACATACATACATACCATGCGGCAGATTGTACAGAAGACCGAAGAGTACAATCTGCCACTTTGCCTGGCGTATGTGGACTATGAGAAAGCCTTTGATTCCGTCGAAATATGGGCGGTGCTACAGTCCCTTCAGCGGTGCCAAATCGACTGTCGGTATATCGAAGCGCTGAAGTATTTGTACAGAACCAGAGTTAGAAAACTATCCAACTGCAGAGAGGTGTAAGACAGGGTGACGTTATATCCCCGAAACTCTTCACTGCTGCATTGGAAGACGTTTTCAACCTACTATACTGAAAAGGATACGGTATTAACATAAATGGCGAGTACATCACTCACCTTCGATTTGCCGACGATATAGTACTTATGGCAGAATCGCTGGAGGACCTAAGCACTATGCTCAACGACCTCAATGGTGTCTCGCAACGGATAGGTCTTAAGATGAACATGGACAAAACAAAGATCAATTAGTGTCCATGTCTATGCCGGTTGTTGTTGGGAGCATTATGCTCGAAGTTGTTGACGAGTACGTTTATCTGGGACAAATAATCCGACTAGGTAAGTCCAACATCGACCGAGAGTTAAATCTGTCGATAGACGTTCGGGGAATCCGTCGATAAGCGTCGAAATCGTTCGGGAAATTACGACACATCTTCTCGTCAGGTATACCTCAATCTCTGAAAACTGGATTATACAACCAGTGCGTGTTGCCAGTGATGACTTACGGATCTGAGACGTGGCTTCACTGCTGGCCGTATGAGAACTCTCAAGATCGCTCAGCGAGCTATGGAGAGGGCTATGCTCGGAGTTTCTCTGCGTGATAGACTCAGAAATGAGAATATCCGCTGTAAAACCAGAGTGACCGACATAGCCCAACGGATTAGTAAGTTGAAGTGGCAACGGGCGGCCATATAGCTCGAAGAACGGATAACCGATGGGGAAGAAAGGTTCTCGAGTGGCAGACTCGTACGTAGGGCGACTCCCCACTAGATGGATTGAGTAAGATATGCAGGAAGTCAATGGATGTAGGTGGCTCAGGATCGTGCTTTGTGGCATTACTTGGGGGAGGCCTATGTTTAGCAGTGGACTTGTGAAGGGCTGTAATGATGAAAATGAATAAATTAAATAAATTAAAATTTGCATAGTACATGGTGATAAACCACGTTTGCGTCCAATCCGAGAGTTTGCTATCTTCTATAGGAAGAAAAATTTGCATTCTCGTAACCCAACCAACCCAAGTGATTGAGGGATTCTGCAAATTGTGAATTGTGTTATAATATGCTTGAGTGCAAACCAAGAAATTGTTTCCTTGCATGTTATCCCATATGCACATGAGGTATGTATGTACTTCTTAGTAAAGGGCAAACATAATAGGTCGTTACCTATAAAATTGTCGTTTTGTAGTAGTGTCTGTTATTGCCAGTTCTCAAATAGAAATTTTCCCGCATTTTTATTGTCAATTTTATTGGCAATTTAGATTTCCGCTAAGCCCTTTCCTTTCATTCTTATTCTCAAACTGGACGCAGTTCAGGCCTTGATTGCTCGTTAGTCAGTCTCCGTACCGGTCTTCGTCAAAAGACGCACGCAGTCATACATACTGTGCCACATCATGCTTGCGTCGTAGTCATCGTATCGCGCTATCATTTTAAATTAAAAAATTAACATAAATTTAAAATCACGACCTTCAACTGTGTTAAATAAGTGTAAATTGAAGTAATACAGCCAGGAGTGCACCTAGAATAAGACGGCACGTTTCTCTCAAGCTATCACATATAGCTGAAAAGTAGTAAGTCCCTACGACCAACTGCTTGGGTCTGGCCCGGATAATACTGTTATCTGTACTCTGTTGGACTGGATAGGTGCGTCTCTTTGACCACACTTGAACCGGACGGCACTGTCCCTTCGACCACTGTAACTCCACAATTCATAAGCCTGAACCAGATGAACTTGACCTTTCAACCAGCCTTCGACTAGCTTCACACAAATCCAACCCTCAACATGAAACATTCACAAGCCTGGATCGAATGGATGTGTCCGTTTGGCCAGTCGCGTACGGCTAGGCCTGATACGACACTGTTCTATCGATCAATTTCACACAAATAAAACCCTCAGCATCAAACATTCATAAGGCTGAATCGAACGGATGTGTTCTTTCGACCAGCTGCGTACTGTATGACCCAGTACGACATGATTCGTTGGCCAGCTTCATACAAATACTTTCTCTCATATTAATTCAATTCAAACAAGCAATTATGTCGACCACATCACACTTAGAACAAACTGCTATACTCATTAACTCATTAGAACACAAAAAAGTCACTCATTCTCTCAATTACATATTCTTAAAGTTACATAAATATTTCCACGGTACATCGCCTAAATATTTCGAACTTTTAAATGTACGACGTATTTTATTTTATTTTGTTCATGTATTATAAATTTTATTAATGTATTATAAATTTTATTAATGTAAATAATATTTCGCATGAACATAAAACTGGTATAATTAATCCAGTAATAACTTCATAAGGCATGATTTTTTTTAAATTTATTCGATGAGGGATCATAAGCGAAGACCAGTTGCAGACGCTGTTTCTTTAATTCTGTTTTTTTTTTTTTACTAAGGGACATACCATTTTAGTTATCTCAAACTCGGTAAGATAAATAGCTGCAACATCTTTCAAAGCGACTGTTAGTTAGTTTACGATGGGTCGCCCTCCGCAACTCAACGTTCACGCACGCATCGTGCGCGCGAGCAGTAATATTGTGACTATTCTAGCCAAAAAGTCCAAAAATTCCTAAAGAATTTCAACACTCCGTTGATGTTGCAAGCAATTACGGGGAGTAATTCCGGCGTGCTGAGATGTTTAACCTATATGTTATTGTTACGTGCCTAAGTTGACGTCATGTACCCGGCACTAGCGCAATTTAGTGTCGGGGACCAGAGCGAGGAGGGTTTCCTAGAAAATGTCAATCTTGACTTTCGACCAACAGCGCCATCTAGTATCGAACAGTAGAATTAAACTTTCTAGAAGCCCCACACTTGAACTTTCTGCGCCTGGTCGGTTGGCGCCCGTATTTACTTGAATATTCTGGATGTTTCGGTGAAAAATGTGTATTTAAAGACGTTGCAAGACGCTATCGAGGCAGTATTGAATTTGGTGAGACAAGCGAAGCTTCGGAGCGAAATTAAGTGAATCAGTGTGATTAATTATTTATGTCTTTTAAGTTTTAATTAGTGTAAAGTGAATTAAAGTGTTAATTTTGCTAATTCTATCGGCAATTTTTATTGTCACGAACCTCAAGCTTGTAACATTATGTTATGTATGACCTCCGGACATGCCAGCATAACGTGGATCGCCGTTTTTTTCTCCCCCGTACATGCCCTGCGCAGGGGACTCTCTGTAACACCTATAGGAAATAAGTGTTTGTTAAGGGAGCCATGTCCTGTAACAGCACCCGTTGCCGCCCTGATCCGTGGCTTGTTCAATCTTATCAAGACCCTGGTTAAACGACCGTTTCTTTTCGGCAGGACCTCCCCAGCTTGTCTACAATCCACTAGATTTTCCAAAGCTAAGCGTGTTGATTAGTAAAGTATTTTTCGTACCAATGAACGAACGTTACAAAAAGGGGTCGGTGTGATCGGTTCCGGCCCTATAACTGCCATATCCTTTCCAGGCCAGTTCATCTGTTGCGCCGTTGCCCCTGGATTCACTGTGTCCCTTGATCTATTGCAGAGTTACATTGTTGTGTTTATTTCAGCCCAGTTTACTTTCCAAGTTAAGACTTAAGTATTTTACCTCAGATGATAACTGGAGTTTTTTGCTGAAATGACTCGACAGGTGATAGTTATTTAGCTTTCTTTTTGTGTAAACATTACTACAACAGTTTTATTTGGATTAAAGCTTGGATCAGGTCGTTCACCATGCTTGCATTTTATTCCGAGGCCAGTATTGTCAGGTCGTCTGCATAACAAATTGTATAGAAGTGATTGGCATTTAATTTGCTGATTAGTGCATTTATGACCATATTTCAAAGCAGAGGTGAAAGAACCTTACCCTGCAGGTAGCCTTTTTTATTTTGGTCTCTTTGAAATTCACCAGCTATCTTCATTATTTGTTAACTGAGCATGTTAACTATCGAGTCAATCACTGTCGCTTCAATAAATGTTTACTTAGTGCAACTATTATGCTAGTTTGATTGTTATATGAAGCGATTGTTAATGCCATTAAAAATAAAATCATTTTCTACCTGAGCGCTTATTTTGTGCAATAATTTTTACTACGTTACAGCATTCTTCCATATTCGAGTTTGTATTGTCGATCGATCAATTTTTACTCATGGTTGACATTTGCGGCATTGCTAATACTCGTGAAAAAATGCCTCCTTTACGTTCATATATGATACGCATACATGCTCGTCGGTTAAAAGTACTCTAAAGATATACTTTGTATAATAATAATTACAGTATAATAACTCTTTTGGTCACTCTTTTCGCTAAATTTTCCCAAAAATATCTTTATGTATAGAGTGCCAAGAGACAGATAAATCACTTAAGTTATCTATTTGATTACACACATTGATCATAATGCCGCAATGGCTAGCAGCAAACTATTACCCATATATTCATCACTTTTTGTGATACGATCTACTGTAGAGACTACGACTCATGTCGTTTCAAGTCGACCAACAGTAGTCTTTACGAGACAGAGGCCTTCCACTACACCATCAGATGTTCATTGCTTCCGAACAACTCACAAGTAAATTACAGTTACAACTACGGACCAATGCGTGCAATGCGACCAAATAGTAACAACAAGTGACTAAGAGAATGAATGCTTGGAAAAACCTCCATCAATTTCTTCAATACTTAATTCTACTTCAACTAGATTAATTCAAAGAAAATTTTAGTTATTATCACAAAATAAAATGTCCAAGAGCCAGAGGGTTATGACCATTTATAATCGTTTGTTACGCAAGAAATATAATATTACACTTCATTTTATTTTTAACTCACCTCTACGTTCAGTCATTCCCGTTACATCTCAATGAGGACTAAACTAGACCTCTAGCAATACCACACGCACCGCACCCACTCTTTGAGCTACGGCTACGATATGGCTGTTGACATAATCGAAACATAAAATAAAATGAAGTAAGCAACTGTACAATTTAACAGGGTCATTAATCACCTAATACACTCAGGTTAGTCAACTGAATTAGGCGTGGCTTTCAGGTGTTTCTCTCTACCAATTAAAAAGTTAACCACTTTTGAACATTCAATGACAACTGTTTAGCTTTTCATAGATATAAGTACGTTACTACAGAATATTTATTATGGTTTAAGAATTTTATATATAGGATGACAAGCGAGCACACAGTCCACCTGATGGTAAGTGGTTGCTGTGGCCCAGAGACATCTACATCTATCTTCGATTACGAATCAAAATGCAGATGCGTTGTCGTCCGTGAGGACTTAGGTGGATTGCCTCGTTTCCAGTAAAAAGCGTCTCCGGTTTTCTACACTCACCATACGAAACACAGCAGGATTAAGCTACTATTTGACGCTGGTATTCTGTGAGAGCGTGGTCCTTCCCCGGCCAAGCCAAGCCATTCTTGCTACAACTATACTACCAATATAATTGCAGCATGGCTCTACCACGTAAGAATAGAACATTCATTTGCCTGAGAAACACGAGATTGACTGATAAATATATTTACATCGGACCAAGTGCTGGAGCGACATTATTTGATCATTCATCATCATCATCATTACATCCCTTCACAAGTCCACTGCTGAACATAGGCCTCCCGCAAGGTATACCACAAAGCACGGCCCTAAGCCACCTGCATCCATCGACTTCCTGAATGTCTTACCAGGTCGTCACTCCATCTAGTGGGGGGTCGCCTTACAATTCGCCTACCGGTATGGGGCTGCCACTCAAGAACCTTTTTTCCCCAACGGTTGTCGGTTCCATCCTCATTTCTAAGTTTATCACGCAGAGAAACTCCGAGGATAGCCCTATCCATAGCTCGCTGAGCGACTTTGAGCGTCCTCATACGGCCAGCAGTGAAGGGCCACGTCTCGGTTCCGTAGGTCATCACTGGCAATACGCACTGGTTGTACAACTTAGTTTTCAGGTTTTGAGGTATACCTGACGAGAAGATGCGTCGTAATTTCCCGAAAGCTGCTCAGCTGAGTTGAATCCGTGGATTGACCTCTATGTCGAAGTTGGACTTACCTAATCGGACTATTTGTCCGAGGTAAACGTACTCGTACAACAACTTCGAGCTAATGCTCCCAACAACTACGGGCATAGGTGTGACATGGACTATAAACATAATCTTTGTTTCGTCCATGTTCATCTTAAGACCTATCCGTTGGAAGGCACTATTGAGGTCAATGAGCATAGTGCTTAGGTCCTCCAGCGATTCTGCCCTATGGACTATATTGTTGGCAAATCGAAGGTGAGTGATGTACTCGCCATCGATGTTAATACCGCATCCTTTCCAGTCCAGTAGCTTGAAAATGTCTTCCAATGCTGCGGCAGAGAGTTTCGAGGTTATAACGTCACCCTGTCTTACACCTCTCTGCAATTGGATAGGTTTCGTAGTCTGGTAGTCGTACTCGAATAGCCATCGTGGCCCTACTGTACAAACACTTCGATACCTTGATATACCGATGGTCAACTTGGCACCGCTTAAGAGACTCTAGCACTGCCCAAATTTCGACGGAATCAAAGGCTTTCTCATAGTCCACATAAGCCAGATAAAGTGGCAGATTGTACTCTTCGGACTTCTGTACAATTTGCCGAAAGGTATGTATGTGGTCTATGGTGCTAAAGCCTTTTCGGAAACCGGCTCATTTGGGAGGCTGTGAGGTGTCGAGTCTGCATGCGAGACAATTCGTAATGATTCTTGATAACAGCGCGTAGACGCGGCTCAGAAGGGATATCGGTCTGTATTTCTTCAAGAGAGTGTTGTTACCTTTCTTCAAGAACAAGACCACCGCACTTCTGCTCCACACCTCGGGAGTAGTGCACTTCAAATACCGGTTTTACACCCACTTTCAGAAGCTCCGCTGTAATTCAATCCTCGCCTGCGGACTTGCCATTTTTAAGGTGCTGGAGAGCCATTCTAATCTCGCTCAGACTGACGTCCGGGATATTATCGGAATAGTGTCGGATAAGACTTGCTCTTGGATCGTTACTCACACTTGCGTGTGGCTCCAACGTTGATGTGTACAGCTACCCATAGAATCTCTCAACCTCACTTAAAATCTCAGGTGTCCCGGATACGATGCTGCCACACTCAGTCTTTAGCTTTGAGAGTTGGTTTTTTCCGGTAGACAGAACTCCCTGTCCTTCCACATGTATTTGGGGATCTGCCTGTTCAGTTGCCAATGATGTGCTGTCAAATCTGCTGACGACCGTAGCTTCAGCTCCCGCCTAGCATCCATGAGATTAAGAGTGTGATTGAAGAGTTTTTGTGTTCTTCTACGGCAGGTCCTGCAAAACTTAGCTCCGACCGCATGGACAGTTTCCACGAGCTTGTCATTTATGTCGTCCACTGTATTGCAGTCTTCTAGGCACTGAAAACGGTTTTGTAATTCGAGCTGAAAGTTTTCGGGACCCTGGATTAACGCACGAGGAGGACGGAGCATTGACTTCATCAGACGAGACCTCTCCAACTTAACGTTTAAGTTCAGTGTGCCTCTAACCATCCGGTGATCGCTGCCAGATTTCACTCGCGATCACTGAGACATCACTGAACAGTTGGCGTCTGGTCGTCAAAATGATGTCTATCTCATTTTTTATCGAACCGCCGGGGCTCGACCAGATCCACTTCCTGTGGTGCCGCTTTTGGTGAAAGAGTTCATCATAATGAGTCCCTCTTTTTCCATATAGTCGGCTAGCTGCTGACCCCTAGTGTTCCGTTGCCCTATTCCAAATTTCCCTAACTTCAGCTCACCGCTTTCGTTTGTGCCTTGTTTTGCGAAGTATCCCATCGACACTGTAAAATGGGTTTTAGAGTAATGCATGGCTCTAGAGATGTGCCGAGGTTAGTGCTTAAACCTGTGTAACCTTCAGCGAATATCGTTTGGTGATTCTGAGTGTCTGGTACGCGACCCTCATCAACACACTCTCAATCTTTACAACGTTGATGACGAGAGACTTGTGGACGATAAATTGCTCGACGAAAAATGCTTAATAAAAAGTATAAATCATATATGATTTATATTTTTTATTTTTTATTAAGCATATTAAGCAAACTATAGTTTGGTTGAGCAATTGACAAGAATCTGGGACGAAGGAACCGAAACATGGTGGGGCCAATAACCAGAAATGTTTTTGGTGATTAGGGTCTCGGGTATTCGATTCCCAGGTCGGGCCTCGATCTCATTATGCGAGATGTTACTATGTGTACTGTATGTGCGGATTCTTGCAACCAAACCAAGATGGCCGACGTGGGGCACGGCAGCCTTGGAAGATGCACTCGCTATTATAAAAGCTACTGTTTTGCTAGTGTCTCGAAGGAGTTTCCTCTTGAAGTGGTAAGGGAGAGAAATGCGACAAGGAAATAAATAAATCGGTTCAGTTAAATGGAAGCACTTAACGGTGGGGTTCCTTGCGGTCTCGTGGACGACGCTCCTGGTCAAGTGGTGCGTTGGAAGAGCGGTGCGCGACGATAACTCACACTATGCGAGGCGGTCACTGGCAAACAATAACCCACCGAACAAAATGTGAGGGTACCCGTTTCTTTCTCCCCTGCTTGAACGGTCCCCTTCAAAACTATTAACGCTAAGATTAAACCTAATTTAAACTACTAATATAACCTAGAAAGGCAATTCGAAACTATTTATTGGGCAAAGGGTATATATGGACAACAGGAGGCATGTATGATCCAGTCGTGGTCCTAACGCGAGCTACCCTAGTTACCCCGTCGGATCCGGGAAAAACCTCTTCGACAATCCCTAATGGCCACTGAAGAGACGGCGTATTCTTCGGCGTTTCCTTGGTGAGCATAACCGATCGTTAAAGTTTTAGTTGTTGTTTCCATCTGCCGAGACTGCAACGTATGCAAATATTCCGTCTTCCATCGTTTCCAAAATGACTACCCCAGCTGGTTTAATAAGTTATGGCGTGAAGGAACATTAAGTTTGTCCTCGTCTTTGTCTATGGCGGGTAGATATTTGTCTATGTGCGTTAGATTCAAAAATGCGCTGGAGTTAGAGCCAGTGGCTCCAAGCGGTCACTTGACAACGTACGACAAAACTACTTTCTTCGAAAGACGAAATTTGATCTCCTATTACTCGGTATAAATGGCTCTTTAGACTCTTAATATTAGTCTCCCAATTACCTCCAAAATAACTCGCGGCGGGGACGTTCAAAGACCACTCGATCGAACTCCGAGTAATAATATTTAGAGGTTCGAAATTCCGATAACATACGTTTTGCGCCGATGTAGTTCGTACCGTTATCCGAGTACATTTTACTTACAGGGCGAATGCGAGAAAGGAACCTTTTAAATGCGCCTATGAGCTCGTTGAGCCGATAAGTTCTATATGCACAGCATGAGTAGTCAGACATACAAAAATACAAACAAACGCCTTCGTGGATCTTATATATAATCGAACGTAAATACGAATATACGGACGTCGTGGTAGAAGCTTCACGAATCGACAAACGTAAACTATGCCACGCAATATAAACTACATGTATAAAATAGATGCTACAAACACGAACAAACCCTACCTAATCACTTCTAGAACTACAAAGACTATATTGTAACGACAAAAAATAATTTAAATATAACACAGCGTCAGCAAACTGATGTGGCGTAGCTAAACTATATATTTTATATGCAACACTAACAAGCTGAATAAACACTAATAAGCAAAATACTAATTTTAAATTCTACCAAAGACAAATTTATATTTAACTCACATAAACTATCTAAAGCGAATCGAAACTATTGCTGCGCGCCTAAATTGACGTCAAGTACCTGGCACTAGCGTCATCGCCAAGACTCCTAGAAAATTATCTTGATCTTTCGACCATCGCCATCCAGTATCGAACAGAAGAATTAAGCTTTCTAGAAGTCCCACACTCAAACTTTCTGCGTCTGGTCATTCGGCGCCCGTATTTTCTGGAATATTCTGGATGTTTCGGTGTAAAAGGTGTATTTAAAAGCCGCCGCAAGCCGCGATCGGGGCAGTATTGAATTTGGCGAGACAAGCGAATCTTCGGAGCGAAATAAAGTGAATCAGTGTGTATAATTATTAGTGTCTTTTAAGTTTTAATTGGTGTTCGGTAATAAAAGTGTAAATTTTGGTAATTCAATCGGCAGTTTTTATTGTCACGAACCTCAAGCTCGTAATAATTGGTGTCAGAAGTGGGATAAAATTATGCCGATTTTACCTAAGGAGGAAACGGAAGGTGTCCGTACCCGAAGTCAACGCCGGCAGGAGACGGACCAAAGAAGATTTGGTGGTGCAACACCGCAGACTTCGGAGGGCCAGCCGCTGGCTGCAGGCCCGTCAGTCGCTCTTACATCTGCAGCACCTGACTTAGGTGCTCTGATGGTGATGCTACAGAAGCAGACTCCCCAATAGGAGGAGCAGGTGCTGCAGTTGAAAGAGCAGCTGCGGGGCGGACAAAAGGAACGGGCCCGTTATTTGGAAGAGCAGCTGCGGGGTGGACAAGAAGAACAGGCCCGCCGACAGGAAGAACGAAGAACAGGGCCGCCAACGGGAGGAACAGGTCCGTCCTTTGGAAGAGCAGGTTAAACGCAATAAGGAAGAGCAGATGCTCCTCATGAAGGACATCCACGCTACCTTCGGAAAAGAGATACGGGAGGTGAAGGATAAGGTTGCTCAACATGACAACCGCCTGTAGGAAGCTGAAACCCGAATCGACCGAGTAAACAATCGGGTTGACAACGTAATAGCTGACATGAAGAAATCACTGGACAAACTAAAACTTTGGGATGGAACTACAGCTAACGTAGTAGCTACAACACCTTCGCTACGTGGATTCAAAGTGCCGCCGTTCGACGGGACTTCTTCCTGGTCGGCCTACAAAATCCAGTTTGTGGCGAACGGCTGGAATAAAAGTCAGGCCATGACTGCACTCACCCTAGGCCTGCGCGGCCAAGCCTTAACTGTGTTGGAAGCTTTCGGTAAGAAGAGCAGCTCCTTGAGGCATTGGAGGCAAGATATGGCGACGCTCACCTGGAACACGTCTTTCGCGCGCAGCTTGAAGATCGCGTGCAACACAGCAACGAAAACCTGCAGCAGTGGGCCCTTAAGGTGGAGAAGATGGTTCGAAAAGCATACCAGTCTGTACCTGCGCTCATTGAAGGGAACCTGGCGCAGATATTCATCGACGGCATCCGCATAGGTGCTATGGCTGTGGGGAATCTTCGATTCAGCTGCCCTAAGCGAACCGTAGAAAGGGAAGGTGAACGATATTAGGAGGGTGTGCGGCTAACAGCCCCGCCCAGCAGAGGCAGGAAAACGAGTAAAAGCCAGAACTGCGGGGCGGGTGCTGGCTGATGTTAAAAGAGCCCCAAGAGTCTCGATCTCACAAACCCATGATGCGAACAGTCTAATAATCAAGGGCGAGGTCGACGGAATGCCGTGTAAACTGATCATATACACTTGAACCTCTCGCACGGTTGTTAGTTCCCAACTTATAAGACAGTTCCTTGGGGACTCCGCATACAACCGAGAACGCATTATTTTTTTTTTTATAGAAGAAGGGGCAAACGAGCATGTGGCTCACCTGATGTTAAGTGACTACCGCCGCCCATGATCAACCGCAACACCAGGAGAATTGCGGGTGCGTTGCCGGCCCTTTAGAAAGGAGTAAGCTCTTTTCTTGAAGGTCCCCAGGTCATATCGGTCCGGAAAAATCGCCGGTGGTAAACTATTCCACAGAGAGGTTGTACGTGGAAAAAAACTCCTTGTGAAACGTACAGTGGTGGACCGCCAAGCATCCAGATGGTGTGGATGGTATCGGGACGTTTGACGTGTAGTGCGTTCACGAAATTTGGCGGCTGGGATTAATCCGAACAATTCCTCAGAGCACTCCCCGTGATAGATGCGATAAAATACGGAAAGAGATGCAACATCTCTTCGCAGCGCCAGTGAATCGAGCCGATCGGAAAGCACTCGGTCGTCGAAGATTCGAGCCGCTCTGCGCTGGATGCGGTCAAGTGGAAGAAGCTGGTACTGGGGAGCCCCAGCCCAGAGATGGGAACAGTATTCCATGTGCGGCCGAACCTGTGCCTTGTAAAGTTGCAGACGGTGTGCCGGCATGAAATACTGTCCCGCTCTGCTGAGCACGCCAAGCTTTTTAGAGGCCAATTTGGCCTTCCCTTCCAAATGACCACGAAACTGCACGTCACTCGATATGTCGACGCCGATGATTCCGATACTGGCTGAGGCAACAAGGGGAGTGCCTTGAAACTGAGGGGATACGACAAAGGGGTTCTTTTTAGCGGTTAACGCGCAAACTTGTGTCTTCTGGGGGTTAAACTGGGCTAGATTTAGTCGCCCCTAATCCGAGACTCTGTCCAGCAGAGACTCGACTTCAGACACAAGTTTGTCCCGGCACTCGGAGACGTTTTCCCGAGAAATATTGGCTCGGCCGGTGTAAAGAGCATTACCAGTGCTGTCATCTGCATAGCAATGAATGTTACGGGTATGCAACATGTCATTGATATGCAGAAGAAACAGCGTTGGCGATAGCACGCAGCCTTGTGGAACACCAGCATTAATAGGCTTGCAATCGGAGCTTGCACCGTCTACAACGACCTTGATTCTCCGATCTGCAAGAAAGCTGGTGATCCAATCGCACAATTTCTCGGGAAGCCCATAGGAAGGGGAGCTTCGAAAGAAGCGCTTTGTGCCAAACCCGATCGAAGGCCTTCGCAATATCCAAACTAACGGCCAATGCCTCCCCCTTGAACTCTACTGCCTCCGCCCATCTGTGAGTTAGGTAGACCAGAAGATCACCAGCTGACCGACCACGGCGAAAACCGTATTGGCGGTCACTAATCAGCTGGTGATCTTCAAGGTACCTCATGAGCTGGCAGTTTACAATGGACTCCATTGTTTTGGAGAACAAGGAGGTGATGGCGATTGGCCGGTAGTTGGACGGGTCAGAGCGGTCACCTTTTTTAGGGATTAGGTGGACGTAAGCCGTCTTCCATGATTTTGGGACTACGCCTAGGGAGTAGGAGTACCGGAAAAGACGCGTTAAAACCGGTGCTAACTCTGGAGCACACGTCCTCAGCACAATTGGGGGGATTCCGTCAGGCCCACTCGACTTGTGGATGTCCAGGGAGAGGAGTGCTTTGCGAACCGAGCGCTGTGTGAAGTGCACTTCCGGCATGGAGCACTCACACCGCGGGATGGTCGGCGGAGTACTCCCCCGTCATCGAGAGTCGAGTTAGACCCAAAGAAAGAGCCTAGAAGATCGGCTTTCTCCCTTGCGGTATGGGCCAGTGAGTCGTCCTCCCTGTGCAGAGATGGAAGAGATACCAGAGAGACCAGAATGCACGGATTCCAGAAGGAAGGCGAACTAGTTTCTCGCCAATTCTGCCTATGTGCTCTGACTTTGCCTTGGCAATGACTCTTTTGAAGGAACTAGAGGTGGAATTATACTTCTTTTTTTAGAGCGCTGGTGTTTACATCCCGGGACGCTAATGCATCAGCCCAGGCTTGGTAGCACTCCTGCTTATAGCATGATGCTATTTTACAGGAGCGACCAAACCATGGCTGAGACTTGCCTCTTGCAATGGGCACCACAGAGAAAGGAACAAAAAGTTCCATACCCTGAAGTACCACATCAGCAACAGAGTCCTTCAAAACCTGGAACACGTGCTCAGGAAGATTCAGAGTGCCAACCTCAAGTTGAGTCCGAAGAAATGTTCATACGGCAAGCCAAATTTTTTTTAAAGAATATTAACAATGCTATAAACACTACTAATATCCCCCTTAACCACTCGTGGTAAGCTTAAATTGCTTGTGTTACGAGTGGTTCACGCCAGTAGTCGAATGGTGGATTCGAACCCACGACCTTTTAGAGTTCGCGGTACACGCCCTGCCATTAGGCTACCGTCGCTTAAGCTTTTGGGGTATGTAGTGTCGGAAGAATGTATCCGCACGGATCCGGAGAAAATCGCCGCTGTCAAGGATTGGTCGGTTCCAAAAGACAAGACGCAGGTTAGAGCATTTTTGGGTTTGTGCTCCTATTATCGGCGATTTGTGAAGAACTTTGCAGATATAGCCAAACGTCTGCACAAGCTAACCGAGGAGAAGTGACATTTCTGCTGGGATGAAAGTTGCAATATCGCATTGCAGGAGCTCAAGTGTGCCCATCTGTACAAAACACCTATTTTGGGATACCCTGATGCAAGTAAAGAATTTATAGTTGACACAGACGCAAGTGATATAGGACTTGGCCGTGTGTTGTTTCAACGGAATGGTGACCAAGACGTCGTGATAGCGTACTTCAGCAAGTCGTTATCAAAACCGGAAAGGAACTATTGTGTCGCAAGACGCGAATTGCTAGCTGTGGTAAAGTCGTTGCAGCATTTTAGCAAATATCTTCTGGGGCGGAAATTTCACTTACGAACTGACCATGCTGCACTAAAATGGCTACTGCAGTTTAAAAATCCAGAAGGACAAGTTGCGAGGTGGATTGAACTACTGCAGAAATACGACTTTGAGATCGAACATCGCAGCGGGTAATCTTATGGCAACGCAGATGCATTGTCAAGAAGACCTTGTCCTGAAGATTGCAAACATTGTACTAGGCAAGAGAGTAAGGAAGGAGACACTGTCATTTGCAAATCGTTCTCCCTAAAGCTAAAGTACCGGATGTTCTACAGCTGCACCATAATGATTGTTCAGGAGGCCATCTGGGAGTTAAACGAACTCTACTGAAGAACCGAGAACGGTTTTACTGGGTCCACATTTGGTTTAATTTCAGCAAAATAAATAAGCAAGACGAATCAAATGCGAAGCCCGAAGTAATCACATTTTATGACGGTACTAAGGGTGGAGTGGATACTGTTAATCAGATGAAAGAAGAATATTCTGTGGGCAGAATGACTCGGAGAATGACAGAATGGCCAATGAGATTATTGTTTTCAATTTTGAATATTGGCGGGATAAATAGTCACATACGCATTGAGGCAGCGCGGCGGACACTTCCATGCCCTAAAACCCTCTCAGAAATGAGGGTAGGCCTGTGCCGAGCAGTGGGACGTATATAGTCTGTAACTTTACTTTACTTTACTTAAATAGTCACATTATTTACACAGCAAACACTAAAACTGTCTTACTGCGTAGAATGTACCTAAAAGAGATATCCCTTGCCGTGGTCAGACCACATTTAATGAAAAGATCTAGCAAAATGACATTCCTGAGCTCACTAGAAGACAAATTGCTCACTTTGTACCAATGGAGAGCCAAGAAACCCATGAAAAGCAAGAGGGAACTCAATATGTCTTACGAGAAAAAATCGACAAACAAAAAAAGGGTGCAAAGTATATGCTAAATTACTTTGCAACGAGCACTGTATTTACCTGTGTAAGGGTTGTTTTTACGAGGCATAGGTCCAAGATGTCTAAAGAGTGTTTTTTTTTTCTAATTTCTTACGGTGTTGTTTTTTATATAAGAGATTATGTGAAGTCATATTTTGTTACATTTTTTTGAGAATAATTTGAAGTTGATTTTTGAGACTGAATTAAAAAGTTTGATTTTTCTAAAAGCTTATGTTTTATTTAAGGCTAACCTTTTCTCATTTATAGTAAATTTAAACAATTAATATGTAATATTTTAGTTTTCTAAGAGCGGCAAAATGCTATACACGCGCCCACTTACGTTTCATGAAAAGGCGCGCCCACTGTGGGGAGAATTAAAATACAAATGCGTTGTCACCTCTGAGAACCACGATGAAATGATTCGTTTCCAGTAAAAAGGATTTCCTGTTCTCTACAGTCACCATACGAAACACAGCAGTATTAAGCTGCTATTTTATGCTAGTATTCTATGAAAGCGTAGTCCTTCAACGGTCAAGCCGACTCATTCGTGCTACAACCATAATATAGTTGCAGCGTAGCTCTACCACGTAATAAAATTCTTCTATATACTAGTTTTTTTTTGCAACGACTTCAGAAGCTCTTTTTTTCGACATAATTTTATTATTTTCAGGTCTTTAAATTTGCTTTTACTTTTTTTAAGTTTATGTTTTTAATCTAACGTCCATGTGCATTATAATATAATTGTACCAAATTTCAATTTTCTTTGCGAAACATTTTTAACAAAACCATTTGTAGTTCCGATAGTTATTTTGCACCGGACCACGCGAGGGAAGCGGCGGGAATAAATTAGCTAGCTAATAAATCATGAGTTTCAGATTTAAAAAACTGCCAGTTAATTAATATCGGGTTTTTTTTCTAGTAGAACACGTTTCTAAATTTACGTAATGTTAAAATTGTTACTACCGTCAAAAAACTTTTTTACAAGGCACGAGATGTCTTGTCGTTGAGGTATAAAATTATCCTTGAACTCGTCGTACTGTTTCTCATATATATATATATATATATATATATATAGTTTCTGTATACATTTTATGTGCATTGGTTTATAAGGGGAAATAGAAAAATGTCACTAACTTTATACGTAACTGTATAAGTACAAAAATACTGACACTTTCACTTCATAGTCTGTCCTAAAGAAGAAAAATTAAGAAAAAAATAATGTGAAAACGGCATTTGGTTCGTTACTAACGACATTCGGGTTTATTTAGATAAATATGTATATACATTAAATAACATTGAAGTGTATGCCTGTAACACCGAAACAACTGCATTGTATTGAGTTAAGGGGATTATTTGCGTGCTAATAAGATAACATAAACACTCACGCCTGTCACCCAGAAGGGTAGGCAGAGACTACAGACTTCCATTTGGAACGATCGTGACACACCTCTCTCGCCTCCTCCACACACGGTATATGGAATACCTACGCATACATGCTCATCGATTAATGATACTCCTAATTTGGCCCGTTTTCAATAAATCGCTAATTTGGTCGATATATTTTCGTTTGGGACGTCGTTTTCCGACTCTGCCATTCACTTCTGCAACGTAAATTTTCTTTGTCACTCTTTCCTCATGCATTCTTTCCAAAGCTTTGTCCACCAAATTGGCGATATACTAAAAGTGGGCCAAATTAAGAGTACCCTTAACCGACGAGCATGTATGCGTAGGTATATGGATGTGGAAGAGGCGAGAGAGGTATGTCAGGATCGTGCTAAATGGAAATCTATAGTCTCTGCCTACCCCTCTGGGTGACAGGCGTGAGTGTTTATGTTTTTTTTCTTTCCACATGACCAAACCACCGAAGCATTCCTTTCTCTTGCAAACCACTCTCTACTCTTATCACACAATTTCTCACCCTGTCATTCAGATTCAGCGTGCTAATAATAAGACTAATAATTTTATCTGTCTGTCCGGGAAAATTTTTTGAATGGCTGAAGCAATTGCAATGAAAGTTGGCATTAATTTATCCGAAAAACTAAATAACATCACACCAATAGACCTAGGCGAAATTGAAGCGGGTCGCTATATATAATATTTTATTTTGGACGTTTTTCTTTTTCTTTTTTATCTATACTCGTACTTGATTGGTAGAGATATTAAAGTTATATTAGTATAGTATTTTAAAGGTTAAAAGGTAATATAATCAATAACATACAAATCTAGCATAGGTACCTAATGTTTCTAAAGGACAGTCACACAGGTGTAGCTGAATTCGCTATCAAGATGAAATGGTCGCTGTAATGCACACGATGCAGAAGAGAGGTTAACGTCTGGCTCATTTAGAATAGAATATTATTTTTAAAATACAATTTACAACACATTATTTTGCACAATTAAATATTGTAGCATTAACATAAATTCAGTAAACATTTTGAAACAGCATGGTAGCAGCAGGACTAGCGTGATATGGAGAGTATATGGTTTTTATATAATATTGAAATCTGTCAAGTGCTTTATAATTCGTTGAAGACAAATCTCAGCATTGTCACACAAACAGTAGCATTAAGCTGCTATTTCACGCTGGTATTCTGCGAGAGTGCGATCCTTTCTGCGTTGATCCGACCTGTCCCAGCCATAATAATAATATAGCTGCAGCGTGACTTTACCATGTAAACTACTCGCGAGTTTACTAAGGAGAAGAAGCAGCAATGATGTATGTACCTTCGCATCACTTTGTATGACATATTAATTATTACTAAAAAAAAGTAAAAAAGTAAAGTTACAGCCTATATCCGTCCCACTGCTGGGCACAGGCCTTCCCTCATTTCTGAGAGGGTTTTAGGGCAAGGAAGTGTCCGCCGCGCTGCCCCAATGCGTGTTGGCGAACTTCACATGTCTTCGATGTATTTTTTTCTTATTCCACAGACATGCAGGTTTCCTTCACCGCCGAGCACTTGGTATATCAGCACTTAAAATTGCAATTAACAATTTCATTGGTGCCGGTGGGGATCGAACCCGGGTTACTCTCGTTCTGTTATATATACAGCGAGCGTTAACCATCTTAGCTACCACGGCTCTTAATTACTAAATTTATTATTACTAAACTAGGTATCATTATAAATAACATTGTAATTTTATTGGTGAAACTTTAAATAAATATTATAAAATAATAAAGCAATAATGAAATTTAGCTTTATAAAGTTATGATATGTCACGAAATACTAATTGTGCACAGCGTGCAAAGCTAAAAAAAGCTAAATATGATCCATCCCTGTAATTAACGCTAAGAACTCTAAAGAGTTGGTTGATTTCATGTAATAATTTTGTAACGATTTCTATATTTACACGTATACTACACATGGAATAATACGAGTTTTATGGATTTTATAACTTAAAATTTTAACTTTTTAAACAAACTTTCGACGTCGTTTTAATTGACAACAATATTCAGAGAAAAGATACCGATAGCATAGATAAGGATAATATTGTAGAAGCTGCTACGTGTGTTACAACGTGTTGATCAGGCGTCCGCAGAAGAAGACGATTGTGTCTGTGAGAACAGACAATTCAAACATAGTCTCTTACCTCAGATAGTAATATTGTAAAGGTCCAGCTAGGTTTTTGCTGCTTCTTCCCTAGACGAAGGGTATTTCCGAACCAGTGGTAACTGTAAAAAAAATACCTTAAATGATCATTACTTGTAATCTATATTGAATATAAATTAATTATTCCATTCTATACATATTATAAGCCCCATTGTCTCTCCGTGCCCAGTAGTGGAACGTATGCAGTAACTTTACTTAACTTTAAATACAAAGCCAAGCATACCTACCACTGCAAGATTTCCATTCTGCGTAGACGAGACCAAAAATTATTATTCAAAAACTTAAGGTCAAATACATAATAAGTAAAAATTAAACACTAAAAAATCCGTTAAACCAGCCAAATTAGATAACTGAATTTCTTAAATCAGGGGTTTGTCTTTTATAATGCTTACATACTGAACATAAAAACTATATAGCTAGATATAAGTAACAATATATAAGTAGGGTCAAGGTAAATCCAAGTTCACATTATCGGGCTAACGTCTTAACATGCTTCTGTTGAATACTAAAAAAATTGAAATAACTACAATAGTTAATGTTATTTGGTGACTATACAAAAATGAGTCTTATGACAAATTCTTAAATTTAGCGACAATAGAAACTATAAAACCGGATAACAACTTGGCGTGCAGCTTTGTGCGTGCTTGTGATTCTAGCGGTGACCATTTGTTAGAGCTGAAGAGTGGAATTATAAAAACAGTTTAAAATAGTGTAACTTTTAGGTTTAAAATGTTTTCTAAATTGCTGGCTGTATGTTTTGTGCTATGGTTTATTTACGATCAATGGAAATCCAGAAGGATATTGAAACTGTCCCGGCAGTTAAGAAATAAGTATAAAGCTTTCCCGATTGTCGGACATGCTTACTTGTTAATCGGTTCTGATACAGGTGATATGTAGAATTTTTTACGACTCACTTTAACCGACTTCTAATAAGGAGGAGGTTCACAATTCGACTGTACCTTTTTAATGTGTTTTCGTTGATTTACTCGTTGCGCAAGTTACGTGATATTTTTGCTAATTGTTAACCGATTTTGACAATTATTTTTAATTAAACAGGTTATTTAATTCGTAACACAAAAAAGAGGGAAAAAAAAAAGTTTAAACAAAAAAAAAAAAAAAAAAAAGCATAAAAAAAAAAAAAAAAAATGTTAATAAAAGAGGTATAACATCTTATAGTCTTTTCAAATTGGCCTTTACTTTTTGTTAAAAGGATTTTTTAATTTCTTTTAAAATTAATTTTTATTAAACGTTTATTTTTTAACCCTAAAATAGTGGAATTATTTATTTTTTTAAAGTAAAAAAATACCTGCAGGTCTGCAGTAAGACCCAGAGCTCAACAGGCGGCGTCCTGTTTCCCCTTTTATCGCACGGCGGGCAGAGTCTTTAAAATTAGTAAACTATGTGTCTGCGCACCTGAATCAATAGTGGGAACGACAAAACAAGGGCTTTGATGTTGAAGTGAATTTCAAGTAATTTGTTTCTCTGGCGGATTAAGAACTAACTATTTAAAATTTGAAATCAATCCCATTTTTTGTCGAATTGTCGGGGTTCGACCAAACCCACTCTCTATGGGGTCGCTTCTGGAATAAAAAGTTCATCATAAAGAATGCCTCTCTCTATGGAATTGGCCAACTGCTAGCCCCTTGGGTTCCGTTGCCTTATTTAGAATTTCCCTACCATTCTCTCTCCGCTATCCACCAATCCACCACCATATACATCATATATATATATATATATAGATATATATGATGGTATATGGTGGTGATAAACCACAAATACTCGCAAAAGAACACCAATTCCAACCAAGAAGGATACGCGAGGCTATTGCTCCCCGTGAGCATGGGTGCTGTAAAGTGCCTGAAACGTCGGGAATAAAAAATAAGTTATTAAACGCGATAAATCCGTAAATATAAAAAAACAACTCAAAATAGGGTAACGCAATTTTTCAATTTCACGACAATGTAAATTTTAAAACTTTTTGAAACTGCAAATGGGAAGTATAATATGCCTACTGCCAAGCTCATATGATTCTTGCAGGTAGCCAAAGAAATTGTTAATAGCTCTTTTAAAATTTGTTTAACCATATTGTAGGTACTTGCCGGTTAAGAATAAAATTATAAACAAACCTACTTAATTAAAATTTAATACAAAAATTGCACATCATCTTCTATCGATGACATTGGTTATATATTGTCCTTTTTTCACTAAGATATTAAGGTTTATACATTTTTATAAATTTTATTACGTTATTCTTTATTATTTTGGTCTACAATTATATCATTAAAGTACATAATTTTATATTATTTAATTACACGATCACCCATCGCCACCATTGAACGAATTCGTCCCTATACTTCGTACTCATACTTCAGACTATTAATCATAACTTTTGATAGGATGAAACGATTTTAATAGAACATGGATTAAATGTAAAACGAAGAAACGTTTCACAATTTTCCTACCGAATATTTTGATATAAACCAGTACTTTATACATGTACTTTAAACATGTTACAACGGTCGGTACGGGTGAAAAGGTTTTGGCTCGTCTGACTGCTTCCACTGGGACTATTGAGTTTTAGTTTCGACGTCATAACCGTATACCTATATTATACCGTCACCTGTTATGACCAAAATAAAAAAAATCGAAGTTCAAACGGACGTAGCTCGCAGAATTCGAAAAGTCGCCTTTTTTATAGAATAAGGGTAGAATAAGGTGATGGTAAGTGGATGTTGTGGCCCATAGACATCTACATTTATCCTCGATTAAGAATCAAAACGCAGATGCGTTGTTACCCTGAGGACTAAGATGCAATGCCTCATTTACAGTAAAAAAGGCACTCCGGATCTCTAAACTCACCATACGAAACACACCAGTATTAAGCTGCTATTTTCGTATTCTGTGAGAGTGTGGCCCTTCCCCGTTCGAGCCAATCAATTCGTGCTACAACCATAATATAGCTGCAGCGTGGCTCCACCACGTAACGAAATAAATCATTATCATATAAATTATGGCGAACATACATAATCATCATTATTATAAAGATATATTAGACTAGAAACTTATTTTATAATAATATATCATCAAGGCGTTTAGCACATATCTTATAGATAGTCAACACATCCAGAAATATTACTTGATTCTTTTCTTTTCTTTAGTAAAAATCTGTTATTGAACATGGATCAGATTTGGTCGTATCGGAAAGAATAAGATTTCATGTTCGCCAACCAAACCTGGCGGTTGGTTTGGTTGGTGAATTAACAAATTCTTGAACAATTTAATGAAGCGATTGGACACAGAATACATCAGAGATTGCTTTTTTTTCTAACATTGGTGCTTAGCTAAACGAGAGAGTATAAGTTTATGTCGTTTGTATATGTCTAAGGGGCCGATCATGTAATCCTCAGGTAAAAATTATCCACCAATAAACTATTACCTGGCTAAATATAAAAGTGTAATTATTGAATTGCTATATTCAAAGAACTGTAATTTTTAATTTGTCTGTGTTGTATTTTATTCTATGAGTAACTTTTGTCTGACGATTGAAAAAACTTATATTATATGTAAATCTATATTTTTTTTCTTTCAGAACGTATGAGCTCATTTAAGGCTTTAGGAAACGAAGCGATATTAAATGGAGGCATAACAGGGGCTTGGTTGGGCCGTCATTTCTACATTGGTTAGTTTGGTTATCACATTATTAGCGAGAACTAGCTTAAGGTTTTGAATAACTTGTCATCATTAAGGTAATATTATTCAGCTGCTGGACATCATAATTTTATTCCCTGCTGAACGTGGGCCTCTTTATCGTCTCTGCGGTCATCACGCACAACATCAGTTAAATTTACCTAGTCGGACTATTTGTACCAGGTAAACGTACTCGTCAATAACTTCAAGCTTAGTGGTACCAACAACCACCAGCATAGGTGTGACATAGACAATACACATGATCTTTGTTTTGTTCATGTTCATCTTAAGACCTATGCATTGGGAGACACTATTGAGGTTATTAAGCATAGTGTTTAGCTCCTTCAGCGATTCTGTAATAAGGACTATATTGTCGGAAAATCGAAGGTGAGTGATGTACTCACCATTGATGTTAATACCGTATTCTTTCCAGTCCAGTAGCTTGAAAAGGTCTTCCAATGCAGCGGTGAAGAGTTTCGGGGATATAACGTCAACCTGTTGTACTATTTTAGGAATAAATTTACAATAAAATACGGATTAAATAGCAGGAAGTTTAATCGTCCAATGCAGTCTAACAATCATTTCCCTACCCGCTTATATTATATTATTATCACATTTTAAAAACACCACAGTTCCCTCTACCAACAGTAAAGATATAATTCTCTAAAAAATTCGTAAAATGCAAACTATACTTAGTAAATAGGATTCTTATTTCTAGTAGAACGGACACCCATTAAATGCTCTGTGACAGCCTGGTTGGTCATGGCCTGTACAGAAACAGATTCCGGAAGAGCTGAGTCTATCAAGACATTATCAGCCACACTAACTGTATCACTCGATGTAACGCTAACGGTCCTCTCCTCCCCTAGTTCAAAACCGGCGGCAATGGATCGCTATTTAAGGAATCGTTCAAAGAATAAGTACTTTAAAAGGTGTTTTGAATATTTTGTTCTTTCCCTGTATCCAGGGCAGTTTCAGAAGGTGTATAATAATCTATAACGTCATTATCGGTACAAGAAATATCCGTATTTGAATAATCTTGTAATATGCAATCCATACTATCCATACTTCCATATAAATATTATAAATGTGAAAGTGTGTTTGTTTGTTTGTCCTTCTTCCAAAAAGCCGAGGGCTTTTTGGAAAGGGGAAGGTTCAAGGAAAAAAAATAAAGTTTGTCCTTCTTTCACGTCGCAACAGAGCGTCGGCATGGCATGATTTTTGTATGGGAATAGTGCGGTGGCTGTAGAGCGACATAGGCTACTTTTTTCCGCAGAAAAACATCTCATTCCCATAGGAATATCGAATATGTTGCAAAATTAAATTCAGCTAGGTAGCGCCACCGTGATTCTACAAGACGGACGACGCGACGGTACGATGGACGAACACAGAAGGTCATAATATCTGGATTATTATGTCTTTTTATCAAAATTAAGGTAAAAAATGTATGAATCTGTATTTTTCCACGCAGGACCAGGTAGACAACGATAAAAAACATTAAATTCACCAGCTGATTTTCTTCTAACGTTTTGGTGCATTGTAATTCACAGAATAGGCGATACCCTCGCAGACGATATTAAGTAATCCGTTGATGCTCTGCCTACCCCGCAAGGGTTACAGGCGTGATTATAAGTAAAGATTAAAATAATCACCACTGTCACGCTTTCACCCTTAACTATTACTTAACTGTGGTAGAAACAGTTCTTAGTAAGCCTTATTAATAAGCCTTAGTAATATTTATTGAACGGAAATGAATACAGTTCTTATATGTGGTTATGAATGAATCGGTATTACAATAAGAAAAATTGCGCAAAATTATAAGAAAAATATTTTTAGAGAGTTCTTATACTAACGTATACATAGTTTAAATTGATTCCGCTAGATGTCGTTACGAGGTTTTTAAAACTTGGTAACGAAATGTTTCCTGACATATACTTACCTTCCGCTCTTGAGCCGCGCGTCAACTTATAGGGCATACGGTACCTATACGCTTAAATTGTTTCTATTTCGTAGCTTATTCGACTACCTGCTTTCGATTTCGGTTGTTTGTTATTTGCTTTGTGATTTGGTTAAGGTTGAATGGATTTATATTGGCTTTCATTTTCGGATTTGTGTATTTTCTTGGATCGATTTTGTTGATTTGGTTGGTATTCCTTTATACATATTTAGACATAATGATTTCTTAAATTTACGCAACAATATTCTTTATTAATCCCCCCACCTCCGAAAGAAAAAAAAATAAAAAAGTAGTAAATAAACCGATAAAATCCTATTAGTTTTACATATTTAGACTCTGGCTTTGATGTAGAATTTTGTTTATTTAGAATCGTGAATTGGTTTTCGTTGTTTTAGGTTATTTAACAATATTTCAAAGGAATATTAATAGTATAGATAGTGTATACGGTACTATATACTTACTTCTTTTTTCGATGGTTATATTTATATTGACTACTGCTTTTGATTTCGGTTTTCTGCGATTTGTTTTGTGCTTTGGTTTAAGTTGATTCGATTTTTTTTGGCTATCGTTTTCGGATTCGTGTTGTGTCTTGAATTGGTTTTGTTGTTTTGATTTTAAAAAATATTTAAAATAATAATAATAATGATAATTTATTACTTTAAAACAAGTAGTAAGTTGTTACAATATTGTTGGGCACCCCTCTTTTAAGTAAATGGATACCTGTAGTAGAGAGCCCCGCTCTTCCTTATTACAATTATATTACTACTTAAAATTAGAATTAAGTAAATAACACAAAACAATAAAATAACATTAAAAGGAATAAATATTATTTAAGATATTTTGGATTTGCTTTTAAAAAATTATTTAAAAGGAAATTTAATTCCTTTTAGGTATTTTAACGTTTTTTTATAAATAGGTTTTTGTTGCTCCATAATGCCTCGCAAACGTAAGTCCAGCTTTTCAAGAATATCTTCTCAAAGAAAAGTGAAAATATTAGCTCGATCACTAGAATCTTTAGAATTCGCTGAACTGAGAAGGCAAGAACAAGCAGAGCGTCAGGCTGCTTTTAGAGCATCTGAAACACCTTCTCAACCTCAGCAAAGGCGGCTTGCACAGCCAGAGCGTTAGGCTGCTTTAAGAGCTTCCTAAACACCTTCTCAAAGTCAGGTAAGGTGTCGTGAACAGGCAGAGCGTCAAGCTACTTTAAGAGCTTCTGAAACACCTTCTCAAAGTCAGCGAAGGCGTCTTGAACAGGCGGAGCGTCAAGCTACTTTAAGAGCTACTGAAACACCTGATCAAAGTCAGCAAAGTCGTCTTGAACAGGCAGAGCGTCAATCTACTTTAAGAGCTACTGAAACACTTGCTCAAAGTCAGCAAAGAATATTTAAACAAGCAGAATGTCAGGCCGAATTAAGAGCCACGGAAACACCTGATGAAACTCAACACAGATTCATTGAGCAAGCTGAAAGTCAATCTACTATAAGGGCTTCTGAAACACCAGATCAGACACAAGCGCAAAGAGATGCAAATGCACAGCTCCAAGCTGAACGTCGACAACATTTTCAAATAAACAATTGGTCGGTTTTTAATGAGCAGCATTCAATTATGATCCGTTGATTGATTATAAAAATCACAGGTTATTTGTTAGCGGACTGATGGACAAGGCGTGTCGATTTTGCAGCGCTTTAAAATGGAAAGATGAGACCGCGGGCATGTGCTGTTCCAATGGCAAAGTGTATCTTCCGTTACTTGGGGAACCAGAAAAGCCTTTGAAAACTCTCTTTTTATATGATGCTAATGAGTCACGGGGCTTTTTAAACAGTATCCGGAAATATAACTCATGCTTTCAAATGACGTCCTTCGGAGTTGACCGGGAAATAATAATGCCGGGATTTTAGCCTACATTTACGGTACAAGGGCAAATTTATCATAGAATCGGTTAACTTTTTTCTAGCTGAAAACGAACAGGATAAATTTTTACAAGTATATTTTACGAAGAGAGACGAAGAAATTAAGGTAGACCATCGCTGCCAATTTATCCAGGGAGATGATAGAGACACAGTGTTCAAAATTCAAAGATTCTTGCATGAATGTAACATTTTAGTCAAAACATTTAAAACTGCTTTAAAAAACCTACCAGAAGAGGATTATAAAGTCGTCATTCACGCAGATCGGACCCGTCGAGGAGAGCATGAAAGGCGCTACAATGCACCTTTGATAAACGAAATAGCAGCCTTAATTAGTGGTGATCAATTTTCTTCACGAGACATTGTCTTGCGAGCACGTGATGATACGTTGCAACGGGTAGCCGATACACACAAGTTTTATGACGCTTTGCAATATCCACTGATTTATTGCAAAGGACAAGAGGGTTATCATTTTCAAATTCTACTCATTAACCCGGTCACAAAGGAGATACTCCGAACAAAAAAGTATCATGTATGGATTTTTATGCGTATCATATGATGTTGCGAGAAAATGATTTTAACCTCTTAGCCCGGTGTAGACAATTATTTCATCAATTTTTCGTAGACATGTATGTGAAGGTAGAAAGTGAACGTCTCCGTTATATATCTTTAAATCAAAAAAAGCTGCGCGTTGAGAATTATATACATTTATAAGATGCAGTTTCTAGCGACGCCAATGTAAACCCCAGAGATTTAGGTAAAATGGTAATTCTGCCCTCATCATTTGTTAACAGTCCCCGCTACCTACATGAGTACACACAAGACGCATTCGCCTATGTACGAACTTACGGAAGACCTGATCCTTTTGTTACTTTTACTTGCAATCCCACATGGAAAGAAATAACCGAGGAGTTAATGCAGGTCCAAAAAAGTACTGACAGACACGATTTAGTTGCTAGAGTATTTAGATTAAAAGTACAAAAATTAATGTATTTAATTAACAAAGGGAATATTTTCGGAGAGGTGCAGTGCTTCATGTATTCAATTGAATGGCAAAAAAGAGGATTACCGCATGCCCACATTCTAAAATGGCTTAAAGAGAAGTTGCGGCCCAGCCAAATAGACGACATAATAAGCACCGAGATTCCGGATCCTGAGCAAGATAAAGAATTGTATGATACTATCGTCCGAAATGTGATTCACGGTCCATGTGGAGCACGAAATTCAATATTGCCATGTATGAAAGAAGGAAAATGTACAAAGAAATTCCCTAAACAGCTATTTAAAGAAACAGTGCACAATGATAATGGCTACCCTTTATACAGACGCAGAGCTCGAGCTACGAACACGAAGATGGTGGCAGGAAAGTTACAATCAAATCTCGCTCTGGAGCGTTCGAAACCATAGAATGTAAAATGTTTAATGTCCACATTAATGTAGAAGCATGTAGCTCTGTCCACGCAATCAAGTATATCTGTAAGTACATAAATAAAGGAAGCGACCAAGCAATATTTAATCTCAGTAGTGAAGGTGAGGCAAATCCCGTTAATGAAGTACAGACCTTTCAAGCAGGGCGTTATGTCAGCAGTAACAAGGGAGCGTGGCATTTCCTTGGTTTCCCTTTACACGAAAGGCACCCAACAGTTACTAACCTTGCTGCGCACTTAGAAAATGGAGAGCGTGTATATTTCACCGAAAGAAATTTCCAAGAAAGAATTGCATCACCGCCAAAAACTACACTAACAGCCTTCTTTCAACTTTATCAAACCGACCCCTTTGCAAAAACGTTGTTATATTCTGAAGTCCCCCGCTATTATACTTGGAACACATCTAGGAAGGAGTGGAAACGCCGTATTGAAGGCGCGCCTGTTGCAAATTGACCCGGTGTAAAGTCATCAGATGCCCTTGGTCGTGTGTATATTGTCCATGTAACTAATTTTGAATGTTTCTGTTTACGATTGCTGCTGCACCATGTTCGGGATCCTACAGGAAATAAAGACTTTAAAACTGTCAATGGTCAGGAATGCGCAACTTATAGAGAAGCATGTGAAGCTCTGCATCTTTTAGAAAACGATGATCGCTGGGATGAAACCATGGAGGAAGATGTGCAGTGCCAGTCACCAGCCAAAATTAGGGATCTTTATGCAACTCTCATATCATCTTGCGGGCTATCTAATGCACATGAATTGTGGGACAAATATAAAGAGAACATGGCGGAAGATATTTTGCGAAGGTTACAGCAGACACACGCGAACATGACATACAATGAACACATTTATAATGAAGCACTTGGAAAAATTGAAGATAAAGTAATGGCAATGGTAGGCAAAAAATTAAGCGACTTTGGAATGATAAGCCCTCAGCGAATAACCGAAAATTAAATAAGTGATGAAATTATACGTGAAATAAACTACGATATACCAGCTTTGCAGCAGCAAGTAGCCGAATTTGTACACCGCTTACTACCCGAACAAAAACGAGTTTTTGACAAAGTATTAGGACAAATTGAATATGGAAATGGTGCATGTGCCCGTGGTAGGAAAAGGGGAGATCTCCCGCCGGGCAAGGTGTTCTGCCCGGAGAGCGGCCGACACTCCATGTGATAATTCGGAGAAGTTCTATGTATACTGTCTAGATTCAGAACGTTAATAGCACGATTTAGGCTTCGGTGTGTTTCGGTGTGCTAGTGGCGCGACGACAGCGCCGCTACATCACCCCCCTGCTCAGACCGGAGGTCGATAGTGCAGTCTCGTTGTCGACGAATGTGCAAGTGCCACGAGAGTGCCTTGTTAGTCTGCGGTGAGTCGAGAAGAAGGCAAGGAATCTGCGAGAGTGCCGTGAAGCAGAGGCGAGTAGTAAGACTCAGAGCCGTGCCGAACACTGTATGGTGCAGAGAGTAGCTTGAAGGAACAGAAAGCATTATTATTCCAGTGCTGCGATGAACCTTGTGAAGCTAAATGGCTTGCAGGATATGAAGACTGCAGACAATATCTGCTCGGGAGCGAATGGGTGGGGTTATTCTATGACGATGATGAAGCTTGAAGCTTCCGAAGGTTGTTTGGTTGCGTGTTCAGATCACGTCGGGGTCACCACTGTGGCCGTGGTAGGAAAAGGGGAGATCTCCCGCCGAGCAAGGTGTTCTGCCCGGGGAGCGGCCAACACTCCATGTGATAATTCGGAGAAGTTCTATGTATACTGTCTAGATTCAGAACGTTAATAGCACGATTTAGGCTTCGGTGTGTTTCGGTGTGCTAGTGGCGCGACGACAGCGCCGCTACAGTGCACTTTTCTTTTTAGATGCCCCTGGAAGGAACAGGGAAGACATTTTTGTTAAATTTATTATTAGCGTAAGTACGGAAAGATAAAAACATTGCTGTGGCCGTAGCTTCCTCCGGTATAACCGCCACGCTGCTAAGCGGGGGCCGCACTGCACATTCTGTTTTAAAACTCCCTCTAAATCTAGCCCAGGAAGCATCGCCGATCTGCAACTTTAGCGAAAATAGTGCACGAGGTATACGACTGTATATATATACGAGGTATGCTACGACAATGCAAACTTTTAGTGTGGGACGAAAGTACAATACCGCATAAAAAAGCTGTAGAACCACTAAATCGAACGCTCCAGGATTTGTGCAGCAATACCAATGTAATGGGAGGAATGGTGGTTTTACTGGCTGGTGTCTTTCGCAAAACTTTACCTGTCATTCAAAGGGGCACACCTGCAGATTAAATTAAAGCATGCCTCAAGTCGTCCATTTTATGGAACAAGGTGACAAAATTCAGTTTAACTACTAATATGAGAGTGCATTTGTATAATGATATCAATGCTGGAAACTATGCTCACACACTATTAAAATTGGCCTTGGGCGGTCGGAAACAGATGCTGAGGGCTGCGTTAAATTGACGAGAGATTTTTGTAATTTAGTACAGAGTCATTCCGAATTAATTGCGAGCGTTTATTCAAATTTAACGAACATCATGCATGAAGACAAATGGTTATGTGAAAGGGCTCTTCTTGCACCAAAAAATGAGAGCGTTAACAAAATAAATACAGATATATTAAGCGAAGTAGCAGGAGAAATAACAGAGTATTTGTCAGTAGACACAGTTGTGGACACAGAACAGAGCACTTCATATCCCGTAGAGTTTCTAAATTCTCTAGAGTTGTCAAGTGTGCCCTCACATAAGCTTTAATTAAAATAAGGCGTCCCAGTCATGCTAATGCGAAATTTAGAGGCTCCTCGGTTATGTAACGGGACAATGCTGCGTGTGACACATCTTGGACGGAACGTAATCGGTGCTACAATTTTGACAGGCGTAGGAAAAGGTGAAAATGTTATTATACCACGGATCCCTATAACTCACAGATCTTCCTTTTCAATTCAAAAGGTTGCAGTTTCCTATAAAGCTCAGTTTTGCAATGACAATTAATAAGCGCAAGGGCAAACGTTACAGGTAGCGGGGGTCAACTTAGAAAAACCGTGCTTCTCTTATGGTCAGCTGTATGTAGCATGTTCGCGTGTGTCAAATGCCCAGTATCTCCACATTCTTTCACCGAATGGAAAAACATATAACATCGTGTACACTAGCGTTTTAAAATAGTGTTCAGTTAGTTTTTTTTTCCAAAATTCCCACAATCAATTAATCATTATCCCCACAGATCTTCCCTTTCAATTCAAAAATTCCTATTTAGCTCAGTTTCCTTTCATCTCAAAAGGATGCATCTCTGACGGATCTTTTAGTTGGCTCAGTTTCCTTTCAATTTAGAAAACTGCATCTCTGACGAATCAATTTAGCTCAGTTTCTTTTCAAAAGTCTGCATCCCTGACGGATAATTATGCTCAGTTTCCTTTAATTAATAAATATCTCATTTCCATTTCGAATAAACAGGCTATTTTCATGCTTTCCTATACGCTGCGTTTCAAAACATTTAAATAGGCTGACGAATTAATTTTGCTGAGTTTCCTTTTAATGGCTGCATCTCTGACAAATCTATAAAACTCAGTTTTCTTTCATTTCAAAAAAGCAGTGGATAGTTCATTTCCCAGTGACCATGCGGGCGAAGCCGCGGGTAACAGCTAGTTTCCTATATAATGTTACGAGCTTAGGGTTCGTGACAGTAAAAACTGCCGATTGAATGACCAAAATAAACTTTAATTATTGAACACCAACTTAACACTTTAATTCACTTTATTTCGCTTAAAGCTTCGCTCGTATCACCAATTCAATACCGCCCCAATCGCGGTTTTCAACGGATTTATATAGGCTTTTCCACTGAAACATATAGAATATTCCAGCAAATACCGGATCGACCGACCAAGTGCAGAAAGTTCGAGTGTGGGGGCTTTCTAGAAAGATTAGTTATTCCATTAGATACTAGATGGCGCTAGTGGGAGAGTTCTAGAAATATGTTGACACTCCTTTTTCTACTGCTTGATATCAAATGGCGTTAATAATCACCCGCCATTGCCAAGCGCTAATTATAGCGCGCTACAATAAGCTATAAGATGATCAATATGTTTTTTTTTAACTTTTACATGATTTTTAAATTTTTACTATATACATTCTAAAATCAACTATCATAACTATTCTTCCAAGTTACCATACATGCTTGGAACCATTATTATAAAAACACTTAACTAATACTTTATCGTCAGTAGCAAAATAATTTGTGCGACGGCTCCCATACTGCTTACATTGAGAGATCACTCGGTGCAACGCTAACGGTCCTCTACTCCCCTAGTTCAAATTCCGGCGGCAATGAACCGCTACTTAAGGAATCGTTCAAAGAATGAGTAACATTGTATGGTGTTTTGAACATTTTGTTCTTTCGCTGTATCCAGGGCAGTTTCAGAAGGTGTATAATAGTCTATAACGTCATTATCGGTACAAGAAATATCCTCCGTATTTGGGTAAACTTTGTAATGTGCAATTTCCTTTATAAGCTATGAGATGATCAATATGTTTTTTTAAACGTTTACATGTTCTTTTAATTTTTACCAAATACATTCTAGAATCAACTATCTTAACTATTCTTAAAAGTTACCACGTATGCTTGGAACCATTCTAAAAACACTTAACTAATACTTTATCGTCAATAGCAAAATAAGTTGAACAGCGGCCCCCATACTGCTTACATTG